>CM076570.1:1212782995-1213196228 GCA_034641835.2 Pinus albicaulis | reverse complement strand
GATGATGAAGGGCACTTAGTATTAACATTAGAAACCATACTGGAGACACGAGAGAGGAGTTTGAGGAATCGAGTCATCTGGGAGCACTTGGTCAAATGGAAAGATCTTAGAGACGAGGATGCCATGTGGGAGAGTGAGAAGATATTACAACATTAATATTTGCTGTTTCTTAGGGACATGAAACATCTGGGAGGGGAGGACTGTAATGCCCCTTCCTAGATATTTTGTTCAAGGAAAATCACAATTTTTCCAATTTGTCATTTTGGGGCCCTAAAGTAAATTTTAAAGAGATATTTAGGAAAAAGGGGGGGTCAAAATCCCCCCTACGGTTGGATCTCTACCAACAGTTTTATTTGAAGGAGAAAGG
Source organism: Pinus albicaulis (assembly GCA_034641835.2). Taxonomy (NCBI): domain Eukaryota; kingdom Viridiplantae; phylum Streptophyta; class Pinopsida; order Pinales; family Pinaceae; genus Pinus; species Pinus albicaulis. Next base: position 1,213,195,861 of record CM076570.1, on the reverse strand, counting down.
GATAGAAAAGCTTTGACCACATTTTTATGGGCCATACAGGGTGATCAAGAGGGTCAGAGAGGTAGCCTATGAGCTGGAGATACCTTCAAAGAGTCAGATTCACTATGTGTTCCATGTCTTGTGCCTGAAAAAGAAATTGGTACAATAGGTTACAACTGCTACTAAGTTGCCTCCGTTGGATGATGAAGGGCACTTAGTATTAACATCAAAGACCATACTAGAGACATGAGAGAGGAGGTTGAGGAATCGGGTCATCTGGGAGCACTTGGTCAAATGGAAAGATCTTCGAGACGAAGATGCTACTTGGGAGAGTGAGAAGATATTACAACATCCAGCTTTGTAGTTTCTTAGGGACATGCAACATTTGGGAGGGGAGGACTTTAATGCCCCTTCCTAGATATTTTGTTCAAGGAAAATCACAATGTTTCCAATTTTGTCATTTTGGGGCCCTAAAGTAAATTTTAAAAAGATACTTAGGAAAAAGGGGGGGTTGAAATCCTTTCCTTAATGGAATGTAGGGCCACTTTCCCCCAAAATATGCACCTCTTGGTGGAGGAATTCAAATTTATTAGGAGGGGGCTCGAATTGTTGATGGAGGGGCCCACATGAGGAAAGGGATCAAGTATAAATAATGGAAAGGAAACATCATTTGGGGCTTTTTATCTTTTAAAATCTAATTGTACTCTAGTTGTTTAGTTGATATACATAGTGTCGTTGAGCACAAGAGTTTCCCAAGAAGGAATCTCAACCTCTCTTCAGTGGACTTCGAGAAATTATTTAGTAGAATTTTCTGGGCAGATTTGAGGGGTCAAACAGTGGTTCCAATTTAGCAGAAGTGCATTTCTTCAAGGGCCAATGCAAATATTTGTTGGGAGACTTTCTGCATCATTTGGGCAGCTAATACTCATCCACTTGGGGCTTGTAGCTTGCTCTAAGCAAACCCTGGTGCACCCATTCCAATCCATATTCTACTCTTTCATATATATATAATTAAATTGGCCCATTTTGGTGTATTTTTGGCCCATTTCTGGTTATTTGACTTGTGTAAACTATTATGGTGTTGAATGTGTTGCATATGCTTGATTTCCAATGTTAATTTTCCATTAGGAATATTACAGTTTCAGAGTGCACTATTGCATGTCGCAAAAATCAAGGGATAAGGATAAGATAACTGTCATTGATGGGTGCAACAATGCTACTTTTATGGAGTGCGCTCTATCTATCTTTGGAAAGTGCACTTTTATTGTCTCTAGAAGATGCACTTTCATAAACATCAAGGAGTGCGCTAGGCTATTCACAAGAGTTTCCTTCATGCTATCAATAAGAAGTGTGTTATTCCTTCGAGAAATGTACACATGTCATCGATAGGAAGTGCTCTTTTCCTATCAAAGAGGAGTGCACTCAATTGTCTCCAAGAAGTGCGCTAGGAAAGTGAATGCATGAAACATCGCACTTAGGATTTTAGAAGGAGACTTGGACACTTATAAAAGTATGACAACACATGACATTGATTACTTGAGATGACAATTCACAAGATCATTGCGCGACACCAAAATTTAAATGAAGGAAAAATTTTAGAGGGGGTTGTAGCAGCTACAACAATGTGGAATTGCTGCAACTAGGTTAATTCTATTGTGCCCTAATTTATTGAAGATCATTTTTGAATGATATTTGGTTGATAATTGCATATTTTATTGATTATATGGCAAATAATGAATGTTCCTAGCTAAGGCATCAATTCTTAACCTCCTTAAGGACAAATTTCGCTAATCTGAAGCATCTAAGACTCCATATTCCCAAAGCATAAGACATTGGTCCAAGCCTTTGGTGATCAAACCTTTTTCTTCTCCATAATTTCTTCTAAAATTTTGGTCCCCTCTTTTTGGACGACTAGGCTTCAAGCTTAGTGTCTTTAGAGAGGCTTCAAGCCTAGGGTCATATGTACAAAACCTATTTGAAAATTCCTAAACTGGTATCCTATTGCAACAACTGGAAAATATTCACCTAATTGTTAATATTTACATAAAAAATTATTTGTATTTTCCTATGGCAAACACTAAATACATCACACTGCAACCTTCACTATATAAATAAACTGCGGAAAAATGTGGAAACAATATCTGAGCAAGAAGAAAATGAAACACACAATGAAACTGTTATTTTTGGACAAATGTCCTTCGAAAAACCCAATGTGGGAAATTTGGTGCAAAAGTTTAGGGTTTGTATTATCAAGAAGTAGCTCTAAATAAAATCTAGGATGCCTTACTGGCCATCCATACAGAGAATCTGGCTGGCAAAAAATAAGTGAGGATTACCTCACACTAATACTAGAGATCCGACATTGACCAAACCCAAAACTGACAAGCCCCACGCAGCCTCTACGCAGCGATGCTCAATTGTGGCTGGGAATTGCGTCACTTCCTTCGGTTGGTATTTTTGTTGACTGGATGATGATCTTCTAGCCCTCTGGTCTCACACCCCGGCTCTCTGGCACTAGATCTGACTAATGCTGAGCAAAATAGCGGATCTCTTCAAAGGCTTAGCGTTGCCGCTCCGTGGCGCTGCGCTACCTAGCGTGGCCCTCAGAATGCCTCTTCTGGTTCTCCCTCTGCTTTCTCTATGAGTATTCACGGCTCGAGAAAGATCTCCAACCGGTACTATCTCTTCCATCACTGCAAGAATCACCTTGATCACTCCTCTGGTTGCTCTGCGTTTCTCACTTGAGAAATCGATTGCTAGACTCTCTCGATGTGTATTTTCTGAATGCCCATCAAGTCCTTGTAATCTTCTCATTGAGAAATCAATGGCCAGGATTGAAACACTAATCAATGGCTAAGATTAACTTGACTTGATCTTCGACTTTTTCTTGAAGATTCATACCCAGTTTTATTAATACCCTCCGGGTGGAATTTCTCAAAACGATTTCTGGGTATTTTGGAATACATGTGTCCAAGCCCCCCTGCAAATTTCGAGGCTTAGAGCACATCCGATGCCTATTTGAAATCAACACTCCTTCTTAGCAATGAATGTGCTCTAGTAATGCAACCTGTTGAAGCATCACACAGTCTCTGTAACATCTCTCTTTGCACTACTAATGTTTGAAATCACTGCCCACCAACTATTGTGCTACTGCATCTGTGCTATTGCTGACCCTGCATGTTGCTGCCAACTGCTATTGCAATGAAAATCTGCTGCTTGTTGCAACAAAAAAACATCCAATTACTGAACTAAGTGTTCAGCATGATGCATTTGATATCGAAGATTTGACTGCTGCTAGTCTCTGTGCTTTCGCCGACTCCGCACTGTGCCAACTGCACTGCTGCCAACTCTGCTCTGCATTCTTCAGTCTTTGGCGATGCTAGCCACTGTGATGTCACTCCGACACTCCTCTGTACCAATTGACACTGGTCCATCCTGCTACTTTTTATTTAGGCTCCTGTAGCAAGGTATTGATCCAAGAGGTGGAATCCTCAAGGATCTTGCCCAACTGTAGCTCTTTCAAATTATAGTTCTAGATCACCTCAATTCCCCCCTGCAGATATGTGGGAAATCATAGCAAACTCTTCCTCTTCGATCCTCACGGTTGCAGCGTGCGGATCATGTTTCTCATCCTTGCCCTTCTTCTTGAGAGGACACTCTGTAGTGTAGTGACCAAGTTCACCACATCGGAAACACTTGATCTTTGAGACGGCCTTCTTCCTCCTCCATTGCTCCTGCTGCCCCTTTGATGCAAGGGCTGCATTATCTTCCTCCTCCTTGTGCTTCGTCCCACTGCTACTGCTGCCATCAAGCTTTCACTTGATCATATCTCACCTCATATCTTTCTGCTAAACAATGGCCCACATCGATTCAAATTTCAAGCGGGAGTACTCTTTGGATGTGGAATTAAATTTCACATCAAATGAGTACCCATGTTGCATACTTTCGATGGATCCCGCTACACGAAAAAAGAGAAATACATGAAAAAACTTGATAAAAACGTGATTGCAATCACATTTTATCTTGTATTTCTCATTTTTCATGTGGCAGGGTCCATCTAAAGTATGCAAGATGGGTACTCCTTGTATGAGGAATTGAAATACGGATCTAATGAGTGCTCCCACTCGAAATTTGAGTAAAACTGTAGGGAGATAAGTTGAAAATAGAGATTGAAAAAGTAGTTATTTCTTTTTTCTCTCTAAAATACAATGATGTAATCTAATCTTATTTTATTATTTCCAATAATATTTTACAATATTCCTTAGGAGGACCATTTTATACCTCAAAATTTCTCTAATGATTATGTAGAACACAACTAGATACACTCTACAACAGAATGGAGTAGTTGAAATAAAAAGATCAAACTATTTTGTTGACAACAAGGCATCATTATGCAGAACACAACCAGATACACTCTATAGTAGAACATAGTAGTTGAAAGAAAAAAACAATCAATCATGAATATGGCAAGATGCATGTTTTGCACGAAGGAGTTTTCCAATGAGTATTGGGCTAAAGCTGTCACTACCACAATATATATTCTTAGTAGATCTCCAACAATCAGTCTTAAAGATACAATACCTCACGAGGTTTGGGATGGTAAGAAGGAAAATATTTGGTTGTGTATCATTTGCACATGTTCGAGAGAAGCTATGGAAAAAACTTGACAACAGAAATGAAAAATGCATCTTTATAGGCCACAGTGAAAAGTTAAAAGCTTACAAACTCTACAATCCTCTCACCAATTTTTTTTTGTTAAGTATAGATGTTAAGTTCTTTAAAAAAAAACTTGGTGTGAACAAATTGATGAACCTTCAAATCAACATGTTCATCCACCACAACTGCCAAGATTGTAGGTACAAGAAGAGCCACACCACTTTGAAATGGTACTTCTTCTAGCAGTGAATCATCATCTTCAACAGATAATCTAAAAACAAGAAGCATCAACGATATATATGAAAAAGAACATGATTTTGAGCAGCAAAATCTTTCTTCCTTTCTTTCCTATCAACCAACCCACATTGTAGAGGTAGTAAATAGGAACATTGGGTTGATGCAATGAGTCATCAAATCGCAACAACATTGGTGTCAAGTGGGTCTACAATACCAAATTGTATGAAAAATGAAAAATTGAGAAACATAAGGAAAGGCTAGTTGCAAAGGTTTCTATCAATAGCTTAGCGTAGATTACGACAAAACTTTTGCTCTAGTAGCAAGGCTAGATACAATCATAACTATTATAGCCATTGCAGGTTAAAATAAATGGCAATATTTTCAATTGAATGTCAAATATGCTTTTCTAAATGGCATATTGGAAGATGAGGCTTATGTGGATCACGCACCTCATTTTAAAGTTACTGGACTAGAAGATAAAGTGTATAAGTTAAGAAAAAACCTTATATGGCTTAAAACAAGCTCCCAGAGCTTGGTATAGTCGAATTGAGGTATAGCCAGAAAGAGGGCGATACCAAAATAATTACAATTCACAAAATTGTTGTAGCATCGCCCCTATTTCCTATCATAGTTCTACACTAAATACAAGCCCTTATGCCTATGGCCATAACAAAAACATAACAATAGTTTAAAATAAGGCTTTCGACTGTTACAAAATGCTAATCTAAGGCATATGGCTGGAATCTTGATCTTTAATATTCGTTGATTTCTCTCCCGCTTCAAGCACAACTCGTGATGAACTGATCTTTAACGAAATATCTGCATGGTTGGCGAGATGTCACAGGGGTGCAGGAACTGCCAACTGGTGCAGGAATCCGTGGAACAAGAATGGGTGGTACAAGAATTATGCGTGGTACAGGAACGCGTGGTGCAGGAACTTGGCCTCTATTAGAATAGGCATATAATCAATTTTGTAAACATGCAAACACAAACTATTATTAACGATGCTTTTAATGTTTAAATCTCGTTAAAACAAGGGAATAGAAAATACTTAATTATTATCTCTCAGAATGCACAAAACTACGATAATAACTTATTCAAGCTAAACAAAAGCATGATATATTTAGAGTAAAAGGTGATATAAAGAAAGGAAAAACAAAGGCCCAACATCCCCCCACGTTGACCTTCTTGGATGTCCTCATGCAAAAAAACAATTGTTGTATTGTCGCTCCCTTGCAAAAAAACAAGATTAAAACATTCATGTATACTAGTAATAATTTTCTTTGCACTTAAATTAAATTAACACACATTTAATGGAGGAATAATGAGTTGGGTTGGCTGAGCCCTAGCCAACCAGCTCGTTTCCCTGTTACGAAATCTGGAAACTCAGTCACTCAACAATGCATCACTGTAAGATTGAAACGCGAAAATAGAATAACATGGCACATTCCTTTGTATTATATTCCAAATGAGCAATTGTACATCGTGAGATCCGAATCCATACCAGAAAGAGGGAAATACCAAAATAATTACAATTTACAAAATTGTTGTAGCATCGCCCCTATTTCCTATCATAGTTCTACACTAAATACAAGCCCTTATGCATACGGCCGTAACAAAAACATAACAACAATTTAAACTAATTCTTTCGGCTGTTACAAAATGCTAATCTAAGGCATATGGCTAGAATCTTGATCTTTAATATTCGTTGATTTCTTCCTCGCTCCGAGCACAACTCGTGATGAACTAATCTTTAACGAAATATCTGCATGGTTGGCGAGATGTCACGGGGGTGCAGGAATTGCCAACTGGTGCAGGAATCCATGGTATAAGAATGCGTGGTACATGAATGATGCATGGTACAGGAACACGTGGTGCAAGAACTTGGCCTCTGTTAGAATAGGCATATAATCAATTTTGTAAACATGCAAACAAACAAACTATTATTAACGATGCTTTTAATGTTTAAATCTCGTTAAAACAAGGGAATAGCAAATACTTAATTATTATCTCTTAGAATGCACAAAACTATGATAATAACTTATTCAAGCTAAACGAAAGCATGATAGATTTCGAGTAAAAGGTGATATAAAAAAGGCAAAACAAAGGCCCAACATCCCCCCATGTTGACCTTCTTGCATGTCCTCATGCAAGGAAATCAATTGTTGTATTGTCACTCCCTTGCAAAAAAAAAGATTAAAACATTTATGGATACTAGTAATAATGTTCTTGCAATTCCGTGTGATCAATATTTCCTTCACTAGATAGAGCTTGTTCAAAAATAGAGTGTCTACTGAACTCTTTGTTTATTTAGACTGATTTCAAGAAAATATAACACAAAAGCTACCATAGTAATACCAAATTTCAAGGACGATGTTATTATTAAATAAAATAGCCAACTATTAAAATTTCCGCAAACATCGCTAGGGCATCATTTATCAGAAGTTTTACATTAATATCCTCATTGTAAATATGAGTGACATGATTTGAAAGCCATGGTGTTAAAAATATCATAATAATACTTTCCCACAGTGACCGTCTTACCATTATCCACATATAGTTGAAGCTTCTCTTTTCTAGGCAAGGTGAAGTATCTGCACTAAGGGTCCCACATCCATAAAAACAAACTATTCCAAAAAGATAGAACTCCAAGGCATACCACTAGAAGGATCTTAGAACCATTCTCAAAGAGATATGATAATGAATTCAGGAAAGATAAAAACAACCAAGTGAATAATAGTGTAAAGTTAAGTTTAATACCACAGGCATGGCCTTGCTGCCAGTAGGTGTCAATAGCCTCGCCAGGGATGCCTTTTAATCCACGAAATGCCTATGTCCCATCTATTAAATATAGATTCGGAGTTATTTGAAAGAATTTACATTTGTTTGAAATTAATTGAAGGCCATTGTCCCAGCTTGGTAACCAGCTAACGATAGTTCCATTCACAAGAACTAACAAGAAAGAACAAATCGGCTTGTGATGAGACCTCTGGTCTTCCAGTTTTTCAACTAAAAGCCATTACCCTGGCTTGGTAACTAGTACGGTAATGTCGTTCTCGTTAGGACCCATGATCATGGTAGGTCGGCTCGTAATGAGACCTCCTATCCATATATTAATCTATCTTATAAAAAAACTCATATTATAATCGACCTTAAATATGTTACTTAATAGTTGGGTAGGTGATTCTGCTTCTTAAGAGCACGGGATGGCATGAAAAGTTTTTAATTACTAATCTTTATTGGTTGGTCCTTCTACCATGATGACTCATTTTAAATCAAACATCTTAGATAATGACTAAAAATTCCTATAATTTATCATGCCAAGGTTCTTGTGAAAACTTGTTATAGTTTTGTAGGCATGGCCCACCATAGGAGGATTCTCATCAAGACCTTCGAAAAGGATCTTAAATTTTTTTTTGGATGATAGTTATTGGTCAATAATCAAAGTCACTTTATAAAATATGAGGCATTAAGAGTGAATTTCTTCTGACAAGTCTTACCACGAGAGTGCATAATAACAAAAACTTCAAAAGTTATGCTTTAGGGAATTACAGTTTCAAGACTGTTGTTGTAACAATTTGATTTCAGATGGCCTCTTTATTCATTACCCTATCCTATTTTAAAGAGAGGAAGATCCCTTTTAAGTGTCTCCAACTCATACACTAGCCGAACTATACTATTAGCCTATGTGAACAAGATGGAGTTCTACGTGACATCACCAGTTCTCGATCCATTGTGCCCAATTAGGAAATGTGTTTGTGCCAACTTTTCCATAACCTATACTACGTGTACTACGTGCATAAACTATGTTGGTGCGGGAATGAAAAGCTATATAGTCAGCCATAGTGAAACTAGTCAGTACTTGATGGGGTTTACTACTCCTTTTATCACCCAGAAATGGAATTTTTGTGGAAAAGCGTCTCTTTCTAACGCTTCTATCGCACATGGTGATTTAGCGAGGTTCTCCCACTCCATCAAGGGGGTTGGTTGAGGGGCAGAGTTGTCCCTTTCTTTTGGTTCCCTGTCGGTTCAATAAGGTCTTACTGGGGGGGTCTTTCCACCCTTTCTTATTTATTTCCTTGCCCCGAGAAGCTATCTCATGATACAAATCTTCCACAGCGTGATGTTTACTCTCTTTATATTGACAAGGATGGTTAAGGGAAATTCTAGGGTTTTCTTCTTGGTGAGCTTCAACAATAGTTTTCAAACAAGTTCCAATCATAGATTGTTCCTCTAATGGTTTATGGATTAAAGTTTCTTCTCGAGGTAAAAGTTGTGTGGTAATAGGGCAAGTTTCTGAATTTACTCTTCTCCCCTCTCTAAAAGATATGGCATTACATTCAGTAGGGGAGCGAGTAGGAAAAATAGGTGTTTTAAATTGATGTGAAACTTGATTATCAAAATTAGGATTTGGTTGCACAAATGATTGGTACCATAGAGAAGGATAACATAGTGGTGCATTGGACACGAATTGTAGCTGTTGTGGCATAGGTAATGGAGTTTGCATGGGGAAATTCCCTAGAGAGGAGGCTCCAAACCATCCTTAAGGTTGTGGGAATATATGGCTCGAGGGAGAGATCCAATGTGGCCATAAGGTGGGGTATTGAATTAGAGGAGTATTATAAGTATTCCATGAAATGGAAGGTTATAGATCTATTGAGGAACCTAATGAGGATAATAAATATTATTCCAAGTATTAAATGATGGCGAGTTTTGAGTTATACTTGGTTGTTGATTTATTTCCTTGATTCCTTGAATGCTTGTTGTAACCCTAGAAGTGATGGGAAATTTATTGGGTGATCCTCCTTGCACTACTTTTTTTCTTCCTACAAATCATCCAATTGTAAATTTAGAGAAGCTTTTGTAACTACTATTTTTGTAGCAGATTCCAAAAATTGTGAAGAATTTTTTCGAAAATTCTTACCGATCTTGGATATTCCTCTTGAATACCTAATGCATAATTCACAAATATCATCGTATGGTAAGTGAAAAACATCACCTGCTCCTATCAGATTTAAAGGTTCTAAAAAATCACCTTTAATTCCTTTGAGGAGGACTGTTTTCAAGGTCTCTTTTTCCAAAGTATGTTTATGTTTTGATTTTTGAATGTTGTATCAAAATCACTCAACATAGTCCTCCAAAATTTCATTTTCCCCTTGTGTTATTCCAAAAATATCTTCATCAATGTGGAAGTAGTCTTGGTATTTCTTCAAGAATACAATGCACTTCCCTCCAAGGCTCATGAACCATCGGAGAGCTGTTGCTTTTAGAGTAAGAGGAAACACTTGCAACCTTTGAGAATTAGTAAAATAACCATTTCCTCTACAAAATAATCCAAACTTAAATGAGAATGTATCGAGGTCTTCATTTTCCAAACAATGAAATTTTGGTAGTGCAGATGGGGGAATACTATGTATTTGTGCCACTCTTGGATCATTGATAGGGAATTCAAAAGTAACAATGTTTGCCATTTGTTACCAAACGAACAGAGGTTATCCATATACTACTTCGAGACTCCTTCGAATGTTCCTTCCAACTGATCAGTGAAATACATGCATTGGATGATTTATGTTAGCCTCAAACTCCTCATTGAAAAATGCTTCGAAATGCCATTTCTCTGTTTTCAACAAGCTAGTTGGTATATCTTGTTAGCACGTGGTTGAATACATTTTGGGGAGGGGGGAGGGGGGTAGGGAGGAGGGGGAAGTGGGGTGCAGGGGTTCTTACACCACCCAAGAAATGAAAAACCTTAAAAATAATGCAGCAAATAAACAAATTCAAAGAATCAATTCTAAGGAAATAAAATTTGCGAGAAAAAATATGTAAAGAGCAAACCAAAATGCAACAAGTTACCAAGGTCAATCCCCAAGGCACATCCCCGGAAATGACGCCAAAATGTTGGGTGTAATAAACAACCTAGAATTTAATTGTCAATCCGGGAATTCGTAAACTTAGAGGTTCAACATTGGAAATGCCAGAGAAGGACTTCAACAACCTGCAATAGTTAATACAATGACACCACACCATTATAGAAACTGGAAAAAAAAGTACTTTGCAAAAATTTAAATAGAACTCTCAATTCATTGTCAACAATCCTGATCACTAAAGTAAACATTTAAGATTATCTTTAGTGTAGTTATGAGACAGAGCAATAATAGGGTTATTCAGGATATCTGTCTTCCTCAAAGATATTCCTTCCTGCACTAAATCGACATTCCTCCACTGCAACAACCTTCCTATACTGGAACATTGTTCCTGCACTGGAATGAAGTTTATGCACCAGAAGTGTGTTCTGTACCTGCATTGAAGATTTTGTCCTTCATACAGGAGCTCTGAATTTGTGTACCAGAGCACTCTGTTCTTGTACCAGGATATCAATTCCTGTATTAGAACAGAGGTTCCTCTAAAACAAAACTAGTATTACTGTACTTGGTTTCCAAATCACTTGCGAAAATTAAAGAGCGTGTTTAACTAAAGATATAAAGTGCAAATCAAACAGAACTTGAAAGTAAACCATTTTAAGCAAAAAGATTCTTCAACCAACCTCAGATTCAAAAATAAGAAATGCTTTTAAAATTCAAAGTAAATGTTTATAAAACAATAAACTTCCTTCATGGAAATAAAGAATTTAACTAATCCATTTGTCAACAAGCTTTCCCTGAGATCACTGTTTACCATATGGTTTAGATCCGCACTTAAACATGTTTTAACTCAAAATTTCGTTTAAGGATTTAATATTAAGTTCAAATCTTCCCATAAAATTATTAAGTGCAAGCATAGATCTTTATATTTCGACAATGTTCATTCCAAGTTTATCAACACAAATTAATCATTAACTGAACTCTAAATATTAAAAATGCTTCCTCTCAGAAATAAACACCACTGGCAAAAATAAACAAAGATCTTGCAGAAAAAAATTAAATGAACTTGCAGAAATAAACCAATGAACTTTGACTTCTAGAAACGAGAATGCACTGGTGCAGACACATCACGGATCCATGACACATGATTTGTAAGGGAATTAAAGCCTCTTACTTATGAAAGAGAAATATATAATCCGCTTCACACTTTTCACTTAAATTAAATTAACACACCTTTAACAAAGGGAGAACGAGATGGGTTGGTTGGGCCCTAGCCAACCAGCTTGTTCCCTTGTTACAAAATCTGGAAACTTAGTCACTCAACAATGCATCACCATAAGATTGAAACGCGAAAATAGAATAACATAGCACAATCCTTTGTATTATATTCCAAATGAGCAAATGTACATTGTGAGATCTGAATCCAGCCCAGAAAGAGGGCAATACAAAAATAATTACAATTCACAAAATTTTTGTAGCATCACCCCTATTTCCTATCAGAGTTCTACATTAAATACAAGCCCTTAGGCCTACGACCGTAACGAAAACATAACAACAGTTTAAACTAAGTCTTTCGACTGTTGCAAAATGCTAATCTGAGGCATATGGTCAGAATCCTGATCTTTAATATCTATTGATTTCTCTCCTGCTCCGAGCCCAACTCGTGATGAACTGATATTTAACGAAAGATCCACATGGTTGGTGAGCTGTACGGGAGTGTAGGAACCGCCAGCCGGTGCAGGAATGTGTGGTACAGGAATGATGTGTGGTACAAGAATGCGTGGTGCGGGAACTTGGCCTCTATTAAAATAGGCATATAATCAACTCTGTAAACCTGCAAACACACAAACTATTATTAACGATGCTTTTAATGTTTAAATCTCGTTAAAACAAGGGAATAGCAAATACTTATTATCTCTGAGAATGCACAAAACTACGACAATAACTTATTCAACCTAAAAAAAAGCATGAGGGATTTCGAGTAAAATGTGATATAAACATTAGGAGAATTTTGAGGTCTAAAATGGGCCTCATAAGGAAATTGTAAAATAATATGGAAATAATAAATGAAGATTTGATTACATCATCAAATTTTAGAGGGAAAAAAGGGAAAAACTAATTTTTCAACTCGTATTTTCAACTTATCTCCTAATTGTTTTACTCAAATTTCGAGCCAGAGTGGTTGTTGGATGCAAAATTTAATTCCTAATCCAAGTAGTACTTGTGTTGCATACTTTCGATGGATCCTACTACACAAAAAATGAGAAATACAAGAAAAAACGTGATTGCAATCACAATTTTCATGTATTTATCATTTTTAGTGTAGAAGGGTCATTCAAAAGTATGCAACATGGGTACTTCTTGGATGATGAATTAAATTTTGCATCCAATGGGTACTCTTGCTCGAAATTTGACTAAAAAATTTAGGAGATAAGTTGAAAATACAAGTTGAAAAAGCAGTTTTATTATTTTATTATTTTTTAATATTTTTACCCTTTTACTTAAAAAAATGGTGAATCATCCCCCATGGTTGACATCATCATCTTGAATCATATTCGTTCTTATAAAGTTTATTTTGGTTGTACGTTTTTCTTAGGAGGCCCACTTTAGACCTCAAAATTCCCCTAATGGCAAGGCAAAACAAAGGCCCAACACACAGCTTCAACTTGAGCCTCTTTCATTTCTTGGGAGGTGTAAGAACCCCTGCACCCCCCCTCCCCCCATGTATTCAACCACGTGCTAACAAGATATACCAACTAGCTTGTTGATAACAGAGAAATGGCATTTCGAAGAATTTTTCAATGAGGAGTTTGAGGCTAACATAAATCATCCAATGCACGTATTTCACTGATCAGTTGGAAGGAACATTCGAAGGAGTCTCGAAGTAGTATATGGATAACCTCTGTTCGTTTGGTAACAAATGGCAAACATTGTTACTTTTGAATTCCCTATCAATGATCCAAGAGTGGCACAAATGCATAGTATTCCCCCATCTGCACTACCAAAATTTCATTGTTTGGAAAATGAAGACCTCGATACATTCTTATTGAAGTTTGAAGTATTTTGTAGAGGAAATGGTTATTTTACTAATTCTCAAAGGTTGCAAGTGTTTTCTCTTACTCTAAAAACAACAGCTCTCTAATGGTTCATGAGCCTTGGAGGGAACTGCATTGTATTCTTGAAGAAATACCAAGACTACTTCCACGCCGATGAAGATATTTTTGGAATAACACAAGGGGAAAATGAAATTTTGGAGGACTATGTTGAGTGATTTTGATACAACCTTCAAAAATCAAAACATAAACATACTTTGGAAAAAGAGACCTTGAAAACACTCCTACTCAAAGGAATTAAAGGTGATTTTTTAGAACCTTTAAATCTGATAGGAGCAAGTGATGTTTTTCACTTAGTTTACTATCTGAACTTCACTTTTGAAGGGCAAAATTTTAAGTATAACGTTTCTTGACGGGAAACATAAAGACCCAAAACGTCAAAAAAATTATGTCTGATGGGTAAAAATAAATTTAAATTTCAACCCTGCCTTCGATACCCGATCCCCAATATTCAAAGACTTATGACTCATTTCATCCTTTGGTTTCATATCGGAGTTTCCAATTGAAATTATTCCTTAAATATTTTGATAAAAAAGGAACTGATATTATGAATCCTTCCCACTTATATTATAACCATTACACATTCAAACGTATCGGAAGGAAGATATATTGAAATAAATCATATCGGAATTTTGAAGGAGTTACACATTATGAACCTTCCCATATATGTTGTCCTAAGTTCTCGACCGAGTGGTTTTCCCTGATGTTGAGGCAGACATTTTCAGCCCTCAACACAGTGGTGGAATTATCTATAAAGCACTTTGTATCTGACATAATAGGTACTTTGGCTCTAAAGTTGTCCACAACACCTTGGACATTGCTTTCAGTAGCCTCCCTTGTTGGTCCTTCATGTGTGACTGGAAGCATAGTGTCGATGGAAGATGATAGACTGATATGTTCTAGATTTGTAGTACTTGGGAGTTAAAATTCACTCAAATAAAAAACACAATCATTTTTACAAATCACTTATTTTACCTATGTTATTAAAATCAATCATTATGATTGCGCTAGTTGTGAGCACAAGAATGCGAGTTTGAGTTAAAGGTGACCTTATTGGCCATTGGAAGTGCGCTGTGCTCTAAGGTTGGAAGAGAGACTTGGCTTGAATGCAGGTCGCATCAACAGGAGGTAGTGAGTAGAGGCTTAGCTACTGAGAGTGCATAGTGCGCTCATGCAAGAAGAGAGGTTGGCTTGTTGAGCACATGTCGCAATTGCAGTGAGTAGGGCTGCATACTATCAACTGGAAGTGTGCTTTGTGCTATTGAAGGTCAGGTTGGGTGTAGGTCGCAAGTATAGTGAGCAAGGGGTTTATGATTGTTGACTAGAAGTGTGCAATGTGCTCTTGCAAAGAGACAAATCCTTTGATGAGTGCATGTTGCAACTGCAGTGAGCAGGGTTTAAGAGTTTACTGCTTGGAAGAGCATAATGCAATAGTGAGAGGATTGAAGAGTATGATGTTGGCGCAATGCATGGAAACAAGGATCAAATTGAAAATTGACTAAGTGTTGAACAAGATAAAGCAAGGAGAACCATAAAAATGGGAAGAATAACATGCATGCATTCATATTTACAACTATAATCATAACTAAAATGTGTCAAGACACTAAAAACAACACATGCAAGAGCAAAAATAACCAAAAGCGACAGATGAGAAAGAAAAATCAAGCAAAAGCGATAGTTGAGAAAGAAAAAGAAAGCATAAATGATAGTTCAGAAACTTACCCAGAAGCTAGTGCCCTTGCAACCAAGAGTGAGATAATGCTCCTTGTACTCGAAAAGTGCGTTGAGCTCCAAAGCAAAGGATGAATGTGAAATGAGCTCTAGGCTGAACTCCTTTGATGATGCTTGTTGCAACTGCAGTGGGCAGGGTTTAAGAGTTTACTGCTTGGAAGAGCATAATGCGCTAGTGAGAGGATTGAAGAGATTGAGGTTGGTGAAATGCATGGAAATAAGGATCAAATCGAAAATTGACTGAGTGTTGAATAAAAGAAAGCAAGGATAACCATAAAAATGAGAAGACTAACGTGCATGCATTCATATTTACAACTATAATCATAACTAAAATGTGTAGAGACACTAAAAACGACACGTACAAGAGAAAAAATAAGCAAAAGTGACACATGCGAAAGCAAAATCAAGAAAAAGTGACAGTTGAGAAAGCAAGATCAAGCAGAAGTGACAGTTGAGAAACCTACCCAAAAGATACGCACTTGCAACCAAAAATATCTACTAGATTGACTAAATAGACCGAGCGGAAATAAATGACTTCAAAGGAGGATACAGACTTGAAAGATGGTCATTATAGGAAAGACAGACACTAATGGTCCTGCCTATGTACCTGTGACTAGTTAAGTTGCTGGCTAGAATGCTCCTTGTGGTCCAAAAGTGTGCTGAGCTCCAAAGTAAAGGATGAATGTGAAATGAGCTCTAGGTTGAACTCCTTATATAGGGACAATGCACATGCAATTAGGACTAGGATTTGTGTAATGTCCCTTCCTAAATATTCTGCTAAATAAAATCGAAATTTTGCCAATTTTGTCATTTTGGGGCCTAAAGAAAATTTTGGAGAGATACTTAGGAAAAAGGGGGGGTCGAAATCCTTTCCTTAGTGGAATGTGGGGGCCAATTCCCCCCAAAATAGACAACCCCTTGGTGGAGGAATTCAAATTTCTTAGGAGGGGCCTACATGAGGAAAGGGATCAACAAGTATAAATAATGGGAAGATAGCATCATTTGGGGATTTTGATCATTAGACATCTTTTTGTACTCTAGTTGTTTTAGCTTAGATACATAGCGATGTTGATCACAAGAGTTTTCCAAGGAGGAATCTCAACCTCTCTTCGGTGGACTTCGAGTGCCACCCTAGGAAGGCAATTTCATCAATCTTTGGAGGTTGGGAGAGAGACTATGCAGGGACCACAAATTTCTGGCATTAATAGGGACGCAGGAAAGAGCCACGTAGTTCTTAGTGGAGTGTGGTACCGGAATTGGAAGATATACTGTTGTTGGGAATTTCCTTGATTAAATTCTCAGTGAAGGGAAAGGATTTCAAGTGCAAAAAGGGTGTTTTTCTCAGCAGCATGAATTCTTGGAAATTGGGCTTGCGTCATCTTGCCCAAGGCTGTGTAGTGCTTTACGGGGTTTGAACGTTGAGAGGCTTGGGAGACTGTTTCAGGAGCTGGGGTTGATTGGAATTGGATTAGAGGGGATTTGTGGGGATTTTTAGCCCTTTTAAGGAACAACAAGCACAATATTTGCTACAAGTGACAATTTGTAGTAGTGGAGAAGGGCCAAGCATTTCGGGATCAATTTTGGAGCGTCAAAATTAAGGCAAATCCATTCTGGGTTTTTCGGCGTTTTTGACAAGGATCTCAGAAATAATTTGGAAAAATTTTCTAGGCGGATTTGAGGGGTCAAACATTGGTTCCAATTTAGGCAACAGTAAATTTCTTCAAGGGCCAGCGCAAACATTTGTTGCGAGACTTTCTGCATCATTTGGGCTGCTGATACTCATCCACATGGGGCTTGTAGCTTGCTCTAAGCAAGCCCAAGTGCACTCATTCCAATCCATGTTGTACTCCATATATATAATAAAATTGACCTATTTTGGCATATTTCTTTCCCATTTCTGGTTATCTGACTTGTGTAAATTTTTATGGTGTTGAATGTGCTGCATATGTTTGATTTCCACTGTTAATTTTCCATTAGGAATATTACAGTAGTATCAGAGCATGTTCCTGGCCAGCACCAAGAAAAAGAGCAGGTGATGGCACCAAGGTATCACGGATTGGTTCTCGAGAGGGGTCGTGGAGGAGGCAGAAGCAAGGGTTGAGGTAAAGAAGGGGATCCTAACCCATTTTTGGACACTGAGGAATTCAGAGGCAAGGGCCCCATCATGGCCTGTGCACCCAAACATGCTAGCTTTGTTGGAGAGGCACTAGGGAGTTTTTGGGGATATCCCTCCATGCAATCCACCATATCTAGGATTTGAGCATACCATTGAGATGGAGGAGGGAGTGCATGCGGTCATCACTTCACTATATAGGCATCCCAAAGCCTATCGGGATGAGATCGAGAGGGAAATCCAGGAGTTGAGGAGATTGGTGCACATCAAGCCTAGTTCGAGTCCCCTGCTTCTTCTGTTGTGCTAGTGAAGAAGAAGGATGGGACCCTCCGTATGTGTATTGATTACAGGGCCATCAACAAGAGAACATTGAAGAAAAAATATCCCATTCTACAAATTGAAGAGTTGCTAGATGGAGTTAGGGGAGAAAAATACTTCTCTATGGTAGATTTGCACTCAGGGTATCACCAGATCCGGGTGAGGGAGCAGGACATCCCCAAGACTTCCTTGTGTTTCCATTATGGACACTTTGAATTTTTAGTGATGCCCTTTGTGCTAACCAATGCTTCCACTACGTTTCAATCCTGTATGAACCACGTATTTCGTGGGCAGTTGTAGCACTTGGTTCTCGTCTTCTTCAATGACATCCTTATCTATATCCAGACTTGGGAGGAGCACCTCCAACCCCTGAAGGAGGTACTTCACATACTTGAGGAGAAGCAATTGTATGCGAAGATGTCCAAGTGTGAATTTGGACTGACAATGATGTTGTACCTTTGGCACGTGATAGGGGTGGATGGAGTGAAGGTACACAAGGAGAAGATTAGGGCTATCTCTGATTGGCCAACACCCATGAATGTGACATAGTTGAGAGGTTTCCTAGGCCTTTGCACATACTACAAGATATTTGTGAGAGGATTCTCACAACTTGCAAAGCCCCTCATGGATTTGACTAAGAAGGGGGATTTTGAGTGGACGCGGGGAGCATAGGAGGCTTTTGAGCACCTCAAGGAGGTTATAAGCAACTATCCTATTTTGGATTTGGACAGATTTCACACAGTTGTTTTTACTCGAGTGTGATACTTCAGGTGAGGGAGTCAGGGTCTTATTGATGCAGGGAGACCACTCCATAAATTTTGAGAGTAGGAAGTTGTTTCCCCATGAGAAACTATACTCTATTTAAGACAAAGATATGTTGGTCATGATGCATGCCTTGGCCAAGTTCATGTAGTATTTTGTGGGCAATCGGTTCAAGGTGAAGACTGATCACGACAGTCTTCAATTTTTCTTAGAGCAGCATACATTGCAGGAGAGACAACAAAAGTGGGTGAGCAAGCTCAAAACCTGTGATTTCGAGATTGAGTACGTTAAGGGCAAGCACAACATAGTAGTAGATGCACTTTCTCGGAGGCCCGCAACACTATCTTTGATGGAAGTTACTCATCGTTGGAAGGCTCAACTTTTTCTTGAATACTCCAAGGATAGGCGAGCTTGTGAGATATTGGATGGCACACATGGGGATGACAGGTTTGGGCTGATGGATGATGTGATATACTTAGTGCCCAGATCTTAGCTCAAGGAGAAGATTATGCAGGAAGCTCATAACTCACCTCTTGCAGGACACTTGGGGTTCCTCAAGACAATATCGGGCCATCCGGGAGAGGTTCTCTTGGCAGGGACTCAAAGGGGATGTATTGAGGCACATATAGGAGCGCATGGTCTATCAAAGGATCAAGGTGGAGTTATCACACCTCGCAGGATTCCTACAATCGCTCCCCATTCCCGAGAGGAAGTGGGAGAGTGTGTCCATGAAGTTCATCAAGGGGTTTCTGATTGCATAGTGGCAAGATTGTATCTACATGGTGGTCGACCGATTGAACAAATTCGCTCATTTCTTTGCCATCCCATCGAGATCTTCAGCCTCAGAGGTGGCCAAGTTGTTCTTTTGGGAGGTGTTCTAGCTAAATGGTCTCCTAAAGAACATAGTTAACGAGGGGGACAACAGGTTCATGGGGGCTTTCTGGAGGGAGTTTTAACGATTGGTGGGGACAGATCTTACACCCATCACCATCTATCACCCACAGACAGATGGGCAGACTGGGATCGTAAAAAAATGGCTGGAGGGGTACCTACGCAAAAATATGACGGGACAACAGAGAGCGTGGGTGAAGTGGCTTCATCTAGGGGAGTTATGCTACAAAACTATTTACCACATGTCAATTTGTATGTCCCCTTTCCTAGCACTCTATGGCTATGATACACTTTCTTTCTTTGACATGATATTTGGAGACAACAGGGCCCTAGGGGTAAAGGATTGGGTCTGAGAGAGCCATGAGATCCTCAGGGTTCTCAAGGAAAATTTGCAGGTGGCACAAAATCAACAAAACATGTACATTGATAGGCACAGGGTGGAGAGGTAGTTTGAGGTCAGGGACATGGTATACCTATGATTGGAGCTCTACCAACAATCTTATCTGAAGGAGAAAGGGATAGAAAAACTTTGATCACATTTTTATGGGCCATACAGGGTTATCAGGAGGGTCAAAGAGGTAGCCTATGAGCTGGAGATACCTTCAAAGAGTCAGATTCACTATGTGTTCCATGTCTCATGCTTGAAAACGGAATTGGTACAATAGGTTACAGCTGCTACTAAGTTTCCTCCGTTGGATGATGAAGGGCACTTAGTATTAACATCAGAGACCATACTGGAGACATGAGAGAGGAGGTTGAGGAATCGGGTCATCTGGGAGCACTTGGTCAAATGGAAAGACCTTCGAGACGAGGATGCCACTTGGGAGAGTGAGAAGATATTACAACATCCAGCTTTGCAGTTTCTTAGGGACATGCAACATCTGGGAGGGGAGGACTATAATGCCCCTTCCTAGATATTTTGTTTAAGGAAAATCACAAATTTTCCAATTTTGTCATTTTGGGGCCCTAAAGTAAATTTTAAAGAGATAATTAGGAAAAAGGGGGGGTCGACATCCCCCCTACGGCTGGAGCTCTACCAACAGTCTTATCTGAAGGAGAAAGGGATAGAAAACTTTGACCACATTTTTATGGGCCATATAGGGTGATCAGGAGGGTCAGAGAGGTAGCCTATGAGCTGGAGATACCTTCAAAGAGTCAGATTCACTATGTGTTCCATGTCTCGTGCCTGAAAAAGGAATTGGTACAATAGGTTACAACTGCTACTAAGTTGCCTCCATTGGATGATGAAGGGCACTTAGTATTAACATCAGAGACCATACTAGAGACACGAGAGAGGAGGTTGAGGAATTGGGTCATCTAGGAGCACTTGGTCAAATGGAAAGATCTTCAAGATGAAGATGCCACTTGGGAGAGTGAGAAGATATTACAACATCTAGCTTTGCAGTTTCTTAGGGACATGCAACATCTGGGAGGGGAGGACTGTAATGCCCCTTCCTAGATATTTTGTTCAAGGAAAATCACAATTTTTCCAATTTTGTCATTTTGGGGCCCTAAAGTAAATTTTAAAGAGATACTTAGGAAAAAGGGGGGGGGGGTCGAAATCCTTTCCTTAATGGAATGTAGGGCCACTTTCCCCCAAAATATGCACCCCTTGGTGGAGGAATTCAAATTTATTAGGAGGGGGCTCAAATTGTTGATGGAGGGGCCCACATGAGGAAAGGGATCAAGTATAAATAATGGAAAGGAAACATCATTTGGGGATTTTGATCTTTTGAAATCTAATTGTATTCTAGTTGTTTAGTTGAGATACATAGTGTTGTTGAGCACAAGAGTTTCCAAAATAGGAATCTCAACCTCTCTTCGGTGGACTTTGAGTGGCACAACCCCTTTTGGGTTTTTCTAGGTTTTTGACAAGGATCTCAGAAATAATTTGGTAGAATTTTCTGGGCAGATTTGAGGGGTCAAACAGCGGTTCCAATTTAGCAAGAGTGCATTTCTTCAAGGGCCAACGCAAATATTTGTTGGGAGACTTTCTGCATCATTTGGGCAGCTAATACTCATCCACCTGGGGCTTGTAGCTTGCTCTAAGCAAGCCCGGGTGCACCCATTCCAATCCATATTGTACTCTTTCATATATATAATAAAATTGGCCCATTTTGGTGTATTTTTGGCCCATTTCTGGTTATTTGAATTGTGTAAACTATTATGGTGTTGAATGTGTTGCATATGCTTGATTTCCAATGTTAATTTTCAATTAGGAATATTACAGTTTCGGAGTGCGCTATTGCATGTCGCAGAAATCAAGGAATAAGGATAAGATAATTGTCATTGATGGGTGCAATAGTGCTACTTTTATGGAGTGCGCTCTCACTATCTTTGGAAAGTGCACTTTTATTGTCTCTAGAAGATGCACTTTCATTAACATCAAGGAGTGCGCTACGCTATTCACAAGAGTTTCCTTCATGCTATCAATAAGAAGTGTGTTATTCCTCCGAGAAATGTACACATGTTGTCGATAGGAAGTGCACTTTTCCTATCAGAGAGGACTGCACTCAACTGTCTCCAAGAAGTGCGCTAGGCATGCTTGGAAGAAGTGCGTTGTGAAGGCATCATAGGTTAGGCAAGTGAATGCATGAAACATCACACTTAGGATTTTAGAAGGAGACTTGGACACTTATAAAAGTATGACCACACATGACTTTGATTACTTGAGATGACAATTCACAAGATCATTGCGCGACACCAAAATTTAAATAAAGGAAAATTTTTGGAGGGGTTGTAGCAGCTACAACAATATGGAATTGCTGCAACTAGGTTAATTCTATTGTGCCCTAATTTATTGAAGAACATTTTTGAATGATATTTGGTTGATAATTGCATATTTTGTTGATTATATGGAAAATAATGAATGTCCCTAGCTAAGGCACCAATTCTTAACCTTCTGAAGGACAAATTTCGCTGATCTGAAGCATCTAAGACTCCATATTCCCAAAGTATAAGACATTGGTCCAAGCCTTTAGTGATCAAACCTCTTTCTTCTCCATAATTTCTTCTTCTAAAATTTTGGTCCCCTCTTTTTGGATGACTAGGCTTCAAGCTTAGGGTCTTTAGAGAGGCTTCAAGCCTAGGGTCTTATCTACAAAACCAATGTGAAAATTCCTAAACCAGAATCCTATTGCAACAACTGGAAAATATTCACCTAATTGTTAATCTTTACATAACAAATTATTTGCATTTTCTACGGAAAACACTAAATACATCACACTACAACCTTCACTATATAAATAAACTATGGAAAAATGTGGAAACAATATCTGAGCAAGAAGAAAATGAAACACACAATGAAATCGTTATTTTTGGACAAATGTCCCTCGAAAAACCCAATGTGGGAAATTTGGTGCAAAAGTTTAGGGTTTGTATTATCAAGAAGTAGTTCTAAATACAATCTAGGATGCCTTTCTGGCCATCCATACAGAGGATCTGGCTGGCAGAAAAATAGTGAGGATTACCTCACGCTAATACTGGAGATCCGACACTGACCAAACCCCAAACTGACAAGCCCCACGCAGCCTCTACGCAACTATGCTTCACTGTGGCTGGGAATTGCGTCACTTCCTTCGATTGGTATTTTTGTTGATTGGATGATGATCTTCTGGCCCTCTAGTCTCACACCCCGGCTCTCCGACACTGGATCTGACTGATGCTAAGCAAAATAGTGGATCTCTTCAGAGGCTTAGCGTTGCCGCTGCATGGCTCTGTGCTGCCCAGCATGGCCCTCACAAGTCCTCTTCTGGTTCTCCCTCTACCTTCTATGTGAGTATTCACAACTCAAGAAAGATCTCCAACCGGTACTATCTCTTCCATCACTGTAAGAATCACCTCGATCACTCCTCTAGTTGCTCTGCATCGCTTACTTGAGAAATCGATTGCTAGACTCTCTCGATGTGTCTTTTTCAAATGCCCATCAAGTCCTTGTAATCTTCTCATTGAGAAATCAACGACCAAGATTAAAACACTAATCAATGGCTAAGATTAACTTGACTTGATCTCCGAATTTTTCTTGAAGATTCATACCCAGTTTTATTAATACCCTCCGGGTGGAATTTCCCAAAACGATTTCTGGGTATTTTGGAATACATGTGTCCAAGCCCCCTTACAAATTGTGAGGCTTAGAGCACATTTGATGCCTATCTGAAATCAACACTCCCTCTTAGCGAGGAATGTGCTCTAGTAATGCAACCTGTTGAAGCATCACACCGTCTCTGTAACATCTCTCTTTGCGCTACTAATGTTTGAAATCACTGCCCACCAACTATTGCACCACTGCATCTGTGTTGTTGCCGACCCTGCATGTTGCTGCCAACTGCTATTGCAATGCAACTCTACTTCTTGTTGCAACAGAAAAACATCCAATTATTGAACTAAGTGTTCAGCATGATGCATTTGATATTGAAGATTTGAATGTTGCTAGCATTTGCGCTGTTGCTAACTCTACACTGTGCCAGCTACACTGCTGCTAACTCTGCTCTGCGTTCTTCAGTCTCTGGCACTGCTAGCCATTGCACTGTCACTCTGACACTCCTCTGCACCAACTAACACTGGTCCATCCTGTTGCTTTTGATTTAGGCTCCTATAGCAAGGTATTGATCCAAGAGGTGGAATCCTCAAGGATCTTGCCCAACTGCAGCTCTTTCAAACTACAGTTCTAGATCACCTTAATTCCCCCCTTGAGATATGTGGGCAATCATAGAAAACTCTTCCTCTTTGATCCTCGCGGTTGCAGCCTGCGGATCATGTTTCTCATCCTTGCCCTTCTTCCTCCTCCATTACTCCTGCTGCCCCTTTGATGCAAGGGTTGCATTATCTTCCTCCTCCTTGGGCTTCGTCCCACTGCTGCTGCTGCCATCAAGCTTTCACTTGATCATATCTCACCCCGTATCTTTTGCTAAAGAGTGGCCCACATCGATTCAAATTTCTAGTGGGAGTACTCGTTGGATGTGGAATTAAATTTCTCATCAAATGAGTACCAATGTTGCATACTTTTGATGGATTCTGCTATACGCAAAATGAGAAATACATGAAAAACTTGATAAAAACGTGATTGCAATCACATTTTATCTTGTATTTCTCATTTTTCATGTAGCAGGGCCCATCTAAAGTATGCAACATGGGTACTCCTTGGATGAGGAATTGAAATATGGATCCAACGAGTGCTCCCACTCGAAATTTGAGTAAAACTTTAGGGAGATAAGTTGAAAATATAGATTGAAAAAGTAGTTATTTCTTTTTTCTCTCTCAAATACGATGATGTAATCTAATCTTATTTTATTATTTCCACTAATATTTTACAATATTCCTTAGGAGGACCATTTTATACCTCAAAATTTCTCTAATGATTATGTAGAACACAACCTGATACACTCTACAACAGAATGGAGTAGTTGAAATAAAAAAATCAAACTATTTTGTTGACAACAAGGCATTAGTATGCAGAACACAACCAAATACACTCTACAGTAGAATAGAGTAGCTGAAAGAAAAAAACAATCAATCATGAATATGGCAAGATGTATGTTTTGCACGAAGGAGTTTTCCAATGAGTATTGGGCTAAAGCTGTCACTACCATAATATATATTCTTAATAGATCTCCAACAATCAGTCTTAAAGATACAATACCTCACGAGGTTTGGGATGGTAAGAAGGAAAATATTTGGGTGTGTATCATTTGCACATGTTCAAGAGAAGCTATGGAAAAAACTTGACAACATAAATGAAAAATGCATCTTTATAGGCCACAATGAACAGTTAAAAGCTTACAAACTCTACAATCCTCTCTCCAATAATTTTTTTTTAAGTAGAGATGTTAAGTTCTTTGAAAAAAATCTTGGTGTGAACAACTTGATGAACCTTCAAATCAACATGTTCATCCACCACAACTGCCAAGATTGTAGGTACAAGAAGAGCCACACCACTCTGAAATGGTACTTCTTCTAGCAGTGAATCATCATCTTCAACAGCTAATCTAAAAACAAGAAGCATCAATGATATATATGAAAAAAAACATGATTTTGAGCAGCGAAATCTTTCTTCCTTTCTTTCCTATCAACCAACCCACATTGTAGAGGTAGTAAATAGGAACATTGGGTTGATGCAATGAGTCATCAAATCGCAACAACATTGGTGTCAAGTGGGTCTACAAGACCAAATTGTATGAAAAAGGAAAAATTGAGAAACATAAGGAAAGGCTAGTTGCAAAGGGTTCTCTCAATAGCTTAGCATAGACTATGACAAAACTTTTTCTCTAGTGGCAAGGCTAGATACAATCATAATTATTCTAGCCATTGCAGGTTAAAATAAATGGCAATATTTTCAATTGAATGTCAAATATGCTTTTCTAAATGGCATATTGGAAGATGAGGATTATGTGGATCACGCACCTCATTTTAAAGTTACTGGACTAGAAGATCAAGTGTATAAGCTAAAAAAAAAAACCTTATATGGCTTAAAACAAGCTCCTAGAGCTTGGTATAGTCGAATTGACTCTTACCTCATCAATAGTGGGGTTTTTTTGAAGTAACCACAAGCCAAATATTTATACAAACATAGATAATGAAGTAGCCATGAGCCTACTCTTACTATCATTGTCTGTTTTTATGTTGATGATTTTCCTTATACAAGTAATATGATGTTAGAAGAATTTAAAGCTGCCATGAAAATATAATTTGACAATGACTGATCTTGGCGTTATGAAGTATTTCTTGGAAATTGAAATTAAGGAATTCGAAAATGGTATTTTTATCCATCAATAAGAGTATTCCACTGACATCTTGCACAAGTTTAAAATGATCAACTTCAACCCTGTTGACACTCCAATTTCTCTAGGCACCAAGTTGAGCAAACAAGATGAAGGAGAATTAGTTGATTCTACTTTGTGTAAATGTCTAGTTGCCAGTCTCTTGTATCTCACTACTACTAGACCGACCATACTATTTGTAGCTAGTTTTATTTCCAGTTTTATTGAATCACCCAAGGATTCCTCTGGAAAATTACAATTTTCTCAATATATGTTGCAGGGACACCAAACTATGGCTTATTTTACAAGAATTTTGAAGATTGTTCACTCTCAAGCTACACAGATAGTGACTATGTAGACAACTTAGATGATGGGAAAAGCACATCAGGATACGCTCTTCATTTGGGAACAATTCTGATTTCATGGGAGTCAAAGAAACAACCCATTGTTTCAATATCTACTGCAGAGGTAGAGTATGTAGATGTAACTTCTGCAGTTTGTCAAGTAATATGGCTGAAAAGGTTATTGAATGACCTTAATTTCAAATGTTCAAAACAGTGAAACATCACTCGTCGAGTGCTCGCGAATGCTCGCTATTATAAATCTTTTTGGCCAGCAAACGATCCGATTAGAGTCTCGCGAGTCAAACTCGCGTTGACCGAGTTTGACTCGTGGTCAACGCGGGTTTGACTCGCGAGACTCACGATTATTGATCGGATTGCGATTACATCGTTTTCGTCGGCTAGGGTAAAACGTAATTTGACATAAACATAAACTACATAAATTTTAATGTGACGTCGACGCCTTTGTAGCTTGCTCCTCTGCTGCTCGTAAAACATCGACGCCAACACCACTGCTCCTCTGCTGCACAAAGAACATCAACGCCGCTGCTCATAGCCAACATCGACGCTGACGCCATTGTAGCTTGCTCCTCACAGCTTCCATTAACTCGACCGCCGCTGCTCACAGGCAACGTCGACGTCGATGCCACTGTAAGGCACTCATAGTTGCATGAAGAAGTTAAGAACTTCAGCGGCTTAGCTTTCGGTCACCAATTGTGAGTGCGGCTCACTGTTTTAACTCTCCCACTTGTACCCTCGATTTTACAATTACTGTGCACTGCTAGTTTCAGATTTTAAATATGTTAGAGCATCAACAAACTATACATTGAATAAATTTGTCAACAAGTCATGCTCACCAAATGATTTTGATGAAAGATAAAGTCATGTTGAACAAATCATTTTGATCCATGATAAGTCATGACGGCCAAGATGAAGAGAGGTAGTAATCGGGCATGATGTTTGAAAGCTGAAATTTGAAAAAGGAGAACTATGTCTAAGCATGGTTTTAACTTTTGGGAAGTGAATAATCTTTGAAAAAAAAAATATCTTACCTTAGCATATGGTTTGGCAAGTGAGATGCAACAACTAGCCATAAGTCATAATTCTAAATCCTGTGGAATCATTCTACATTAAGGACTCTACATATTTTATCTAAAAAATTAGTGGTTTCCATCTCAAGAAACACAAATTTTTGTTAGCTTTCACAGTGTCCCTTTTCACAGTGAATGTAGTTATGTAGTTTTACCGTTTTTGAAAGATTTTGTAATTGCTTTAATTTTGTATCATTTGTAATTTTTAATTTTTTTTAATCTATTACATTTTACTATTTACAGGTCTATAGGAGCCACAAATTAATTATTAAACACAGGCCAAACATCAATAATGCCAAGAGAGAAGGACTTTGCTTGGGCTTATTGTGAGAAGATTCCTGGGGAAGCCAGGCTCCTCTGTAAATTTTGCAAAACGAAATGTAGTGAAGGCATTTATAGATTCAAGTACCACCTTGCAAAGATACCCGGCCATGATATAGGTCTCTGAAACAATGTTGATGAAAATGTCCAACGCCAAGCAATCTTGGCCCTTGATATGTTGAGTCGGCATAATGCCAAGAAAGCAAAGCAAAAAAAATAAATAGGAACTCTCGGAGCTGACTATTGTTCTTCCAATACCCCCTACTCATCTCCCTCTGTTGAATCTCCAATGCCCTTCCCAAGTTTCCCACACATGCCTCCAAATCCAAGTCAAACTCAATGCCAAATGAATCCTTCTGCATTCAACAGTGGAGGTGGAAACATAAACACTTATTTGCTCCCTGCACAAAACCTGGTTCCCAACCTAGCTTGGATGGCACTGGTTGGAAAAAAAATATCCATAGTTAGGCAAGGAAGGCCATTGCTAACTTTTGGTACCATTCTGACATACCTTTCCACTATGCCAGAAGTCCTTATTGGCAAGCTATGATTGATGCAGTTGCTGTTGCAGGTCCAGGATTCAAAACCCCTTCATTAGAGAGCCTTAGGACAGAGTTGTTGTTAGAGAGCTTTGAAGATGTCATGCTTGTGCTAGCTGAGTTTCATTCATCATGGGTAGAAACAGGGTGCACAATCATGAGTGATGGATGGATAGATCAAAGGAATAGAACTTTAATAAATTTCCTTGTATCTTGTCTAACAGGCACAATGTTTCTCAAATCAATGGATGCCTCAGACAAGGTTAAGACTGCTCAACTTATTTGTGAAATGATGGAGGAGAAGAACATGTTGTACAAATTGTCATTGACAATGCAGCTAATTATATAGTTGCTAGTAGACTTTTTGAGATTAGGCACCCCACTATTTTTTGGACCTCTTGTGCAACGCACTGCATAGATTTAATGTTGGAGGACATTAGTAAGCTTCATTGGATACATGAGGTTATGGAGAAGGCAACATCCATAACCAAATACTTGTACAACCACACTATTTTCCTAAACACCATGAGAAAATACACTGAAGGTAAAGAAATTGTTCGATCTTCAGTGATTAGATTTGCAACAAATTTCATATCTTTGCAGTCTGTGGCTAAGCAAAAGATAAATTTGAAGAGGATGTTTTTGGGACTTGAGTGGATGGGATCTAAACATTCCAAAACCCTTGAAGGCATTGAAATTGTTGCACTTGTGTTTAATGATGTTTTTTGGAAAGATGTTGAAGAGATTATTGCTGTGACAGAGTCCCTTCTCAGAGTTGCCAGTTACTAATTCAAGTCTTTTAACTTTTTTCATTTTTAAAATTTCATTTCAAGATTCTTTTTATTTTCAAAGTTTCATATTTCATTAATTTTGAAAGCTTGAACTTTCAGGATGGTTGATGGTGACAAACCTGCTATGGGTTACATTTATGAGGTGATGGATCTCGCAAAGGAGGCCATCAAAAGAAGATATGGGGATGAGGAGGCAAAGTATTTGCCTCTTTGGGATATTATTGATGCACATTGGGATAGGCAATTGCATTCCCCTTTACATGTTGTTGGGTACTTCTTAAACCCACAATGTTTTTATGATAAGAGAAAATTTAATGAAGATGGGAAGGTTGGCAGAGGACTTATGACATGCATTGAAAGGTGCTCCCGTGATCCAGAATTTCAAAGCCGTGTCTTTTCCCAACTACAGAATTATAGGATGCCAGCTAAATTATTTGCCTATACCAGTGCTATACGAGAAAGGACTAGGATGTTGTCAAGTACCCTTTGAGGCTTGAAGGCTTCATCAATTTTGTATGTTAAATGTTTTATTAAATTTTGTTTTCATTTTAAGTTTTTACTATTTGGTATTTACTATTTAGTACTTGCTAAGTTACTACTAGTACTCACAAACACTTGGCACTTGCTAGGTCTTTGGTGGCAAAACTTTGGTAGTGATACGCCATAATTGAAGAGATTCGCCATTCGAATCTTAAACCAATCATGTACAACTGGAGCATGTTTGAGAAAATACATTCTAAGAAGCGCAATCGATGGACACAAAAGCGCTTAAATAACCTTGTATTTATCCATTACAATTTACAACTTCGCAACAAGCAAATACTAGGTGAGAGCCTGAATTTGCAGTTTTCATAATCTGATTTGCACTTTAAAGTTAAGTTTAAACTTCGAACTTTAATTTACATTTCAATGTCTCATGATAATGATAGGTTTGGATCATTCACCAATTGACCTTGAGGAGATAAGATCTGCAAGCTACAAATTCATGAGATTGGGTCCAATTAGAGGAGGAGCCTCCTCTTTTAAGTATACATGACTTGGAGAACTTAGAGAGTCAAGCAAGCGAAGGAGTGGGAGGAATCGCTTCTAGTTCTCACTCTTAGAGTCTTAGACTCTCTGTTATTGATGTTTTACTGATTTGCTTAGCAGTATTTTGTAAACTTTTAGAAGCAGATGCTTCTAGTTCTATGTAGTGACTAGTCATTGGTTAGGGGTCAGGACTTAGGTTTCAGTGTTTCGGATTATGTTTGGATTCATAACATATATGAGATACTTATTCATTCATGATATTTTAGACATCTATTGATATTATGCATTGTTTGGACATGGCTTTATTGAATATCAATGAAAAATATATATATTTTTTAATTCAATATGTCTATATCTTTATTTATTGAATTCGCCGATTTTTTCCCGATCCGATTCAAACTCTTCACTCTTTTGCCTTGCTGATTTATTGCCGATTCCTTGTCTGATAACATTGGTTCAAAATGAACCAACTCCTATTTTCTGTGATAATAGCAACGCTATTCCATTGTCCAAAACTCACATGTTTCACAAAAAGCGCAAACATATTAACACATGCTTTCACTTCATTTGAGAGCTTCTCAACAATAGAGATATATTTCTTGATTTTTGTGGATCATGAAATCAACTTGCAAACATTTTTACAAAACCATTGGAAAGCACTGTGTTTGAATTTCAAAGAGAGCACTTGGACGTTGTAAGTGCCAATAATTGTAATAGTTGAGATTAAGAGATGTTCAAAGCATTGATCTCCTTGTCTGCTCGTTGTCGTGGTTAGTTATAGTTCAGTTCAGACAGCTTCAATTTTTTTGAATTTTACTCTAATATGATTTCTATTATTTATTGCTTGATGTTCAATTGTCTCCTATATATAATCTGCTTAGGTGTTACTAAATAATTTGAAAAGAGGTTCCCTCCGCTTTCATTTTCTCAATCCTTATCATATTAGTGAGGCTGCATTACCTTTATAATATAAAAATTATTAGTTATTTTATTTTAAGTTAGAACCTGATTGATTGAAACCACAAAATATGTTTGATGTCACAAAATATGTTAAGAGCTCATGTATGCAGTTCACCCAAGTTATCAAGAAAGGGCAACCATCAAATATCTAGAGAGTAAATATTACTCATTCACATTAGATAAACGAAAATACCAGAAATCAAGAATATTTTGTGACTGTTTTATTAGCCGGAGAGAAATTCTTTTTATTAATGGATCATGTTTATTGTTCATGGTTAATCTTATATTTATGAAGAGATTTGAGCCGTAACAACATATCAGATCTAATATATCATGATTGATGGTTATTTGAATGGCGCATCTTGATTTTTTCGATTTTTTTAATGATAAAAAATTCCAATTTTTTTGTGATTGGAGTTATGAGTTTAATTTTGTAGATGCATGGATGGATATGTAATAAATTTCTATCCTTTAATTTTTTTTTATTTTTAAAAAATATAACAAACTAAATATTTTAAAACAATTGATTTGAGCCAACTGCTTCTGAGACTCACAATATTTTATATATCATTCTGTGAACCATTTCCTTATTTTTAATTTTAGCTTCTATTTGAGACGCACAATATTGTGTATATCATTCTCAATAAATCTTAGTAACTATATGCTTTCCACTTATATCGGTTGGGGCTGGTCTGAGATCAATATGATATGTCGAGGAAAAAATGGTGTTATTATCAAACTCCGCAAGAATCGTTGTCTCGTACGGCCAAGTGGAATCTTTTTTCACCTCACCAGAAACATTTAGTAATTCTTTCATAGACAAGATATCATTGTACAATCATGTGTGGAGAGGTAGGAATATGTCACTGAGAAACAAATATAGAGGCAAATTTATTACGCTTTGTTCAATATAGAGGCAAATTTATTACGCTTTTGTCCCATACTTAAAATATATCTATCTTCATTTTTTGATTGATGTCTGGCATTCGCATATGACAATGGCATCCTCTGATGGCCTTATCCTTGTCCGAACAGGTACAATATATTTGGAGAAATTTGGCGAAACACGGGTTGAAGATGCTGGAGATTGCTTTGCCCTAGCAAAATCCTGGGATGATGCTGCAAGTGCATATGCCAGAGTCAATTGTATTTCCAAATGCTTAGATGCCTGTTTAAAAGGCCAGTTATTCAAGAGAGGATTGAAATGGATTGAAAGCTGGAAGAAAAGCAAGTGCAATACAGACTGTGGAAAATGCCATGGTTGTGAATTACTAAATGTTGAAACTGAGTATCTCAGTAAAAGTGCAACACATTATCATCGGATAAAAGACACTCAGTCTATGATGATATTTGTGAAAGGCCCTCCCATCGCTAGACTTAATTAGATCCTTCCTCTTGAAGAAGGATTACTTTGATGAACTTGTGGGGGTGGAAGCGGCAGCAGGGAACTTCAGTAAGGCTGCAGAGGTTGCAGAGATGAAAGGCGACTTATTACTTGAGTCTGAGATGCTATTAAAAGCAGGGCAATATGAGCTAGCAATTAAATCCATTTTATTTCACGTCCAATTGAATTCATTGTGGAGTAAGAGCAATAAAGGGTGGCCACTGGAGAAATTCCATGGAAAGATTGAACTGTTAGAGAAAGTAAAATACATAGCAGGAAAAGAACCGAACCATGCATACGAGACCATAAATTTAGAAGTGGAAATACTTAAAGATGAGTTATACAGTCTTCCCAAATTAACAGAACACAAGATCACGGCACAGAGGATGAGAAACATCCGACTTGAAATTTTTACTCTTCGTAACGCCCTGGATGCACATCTTCATTCAGATTTGAAAACATTTAATCTTGATAAAGGGATGCGTTTATTCAGTGAGGATGATTATTCCAAAACGCTGCTACAGAATAGAATTTCTCCTAAAACACTAGTCTCTATTTGGGATGAATGGGAAGATAAGTTGTTTTCCTCAGTGAATTCCCTTTCAAGACTTGAAAAACGACAGGAAAAGGAACAAGATATTCTCTACCTAGAGTATGCTCTTGAATACTTTGGTGTTAGAAAAAGAAAAAATGATGCATTTTGTACCGTGTTTGATAGTGAAGCTTTCTGGCTTAAGGGTGATAAGGTCAAATTGCTGCAAAGACGCGGAAACACCGCACAGATTAGCTTTCAGAAATTCCTTGTGCTAGAAAAATACTTTTTTACAATGGAGGTCTATAATGTAGGACAATATGTCAGTCAAAAATTGGAGCAGCTCTATAATTTTTGCACCAAAGAAGACTCTAGTCTTCCTGAACAAGGATATTTGTTACTTAAAAGGTTTCAAGTTTCAGAAACTCTGAAAAATATTGAACTCTTGAATCGACAGAGTGGTCTGACACAGGTTGCAGAGTTTGATCGAGAGCTATGGCTTCAAATGTATCAGGTTTTCAAATCTTTGAAAAATATGGAGCAGTTGACTGGACCGACTGGGTTACGGCAGGAAACAAAGTTTGATGGAGTTCTGAATGATTGTAAAGAACGTTTCTTCTATTTCTTCTTTCCTCTGAAACATGGAACTAAAAACATCAAAGAATTTATCAGTCTGCGGGGAGATGCAGCTGCTATTTTGATTCTTCAAGACATCTCAGAAGATATTGTATCCAAGATGCAAAGACCTCCAACTCTTGGCCAGATTGGAATATTGCAAGTAGTGCTTCCCCTTCTGCAGAAAGATATGGTTTCAGAGTATGTAAAGAAAATTAGTACGTGCCTCAATGACACACACTATTGGAATGATCAATTGCTGTGGCTACACATAAACACATTTCCAGAAATCAGTTTGCAGGATAAAAGAATGTGTCTGGTCAAAGGCTTCGAAAAGGCTTTATGTTCTACATTTAACAGCTGGGAGAAAATTGTTTATATTTCCCCTCATATTTTCCTCATTCTCCTTGAGAAGCTGTTCTTTCTGGCATCTTCGTGTAGACATTCATCGACAGGCCTGTGTCTGCCAAGGTCTTTTTTCATCGAATTCATGACAGGGAAACAAGGGGAATTCTTCCATTCCTGGTTGGTTGAATCAGAGAGTCAACCGAGATGTGAAGGAAGCTCTGAAAACTTTTATGGTCCATTGAGTGATATAATTAGTAAATTGTTGTTTGATAAACAAAGAACATTTAAACTGTGGATTGAAACTTCGAATATTAACAGCAGAAAATACTTTCCGGAGTTTATAGTGCGTTTGATCAGTATGCTTTGCTTGATATCTATCAACTCCACGGGAAAGCTAACAGATAATGCACAACTATTGCAGAAAATCTTCATAGATAGTCACAGTACAGAGAATTTGCCTTTTAAATTTAGAGAAAGGCTGCTGCAACTATTGGAGAAGTGCTCTTCCAACCAAAAAACATTCTTAATTAACCTTTCCGAAGCAATGAGAGTTGTTGACAATCCTCTTGTAGTGATTTATTTTAACGACTCTCATGAGCGTATTGATTGTAAGGATGTAATAATTCTTACACGGGAGAATCTTTCATGCAAGAAAGCTGTCCTGCAAGCTGTCTTTCAGGAAAAAGATTATCTGTTTTCTTCTAATGAAAGCAAAGAGGATATTGAGAATCATGACAATTGGACACAGGATTAAGAGGACTTATCATCAAGTACTGAATGTTCCATAAATAAGATGGCATGTTTTTTATTCTGTTGAAGCTGGAGATCTACATGATAATGTTGCAGGTATTACTGAGTTCCTACATGATAGGTAAAAAAAAATCATCTTTTCTATTTTTCAATATCCTTGGACATGATAGGTAATTTGTTTTTTCTTCCTGTTACAGCCATGTCAGATGTTGGAAGGACAGAACGAAGATGAACTCCACCGATTAGAATATCGTGTTTCCTTTATATGAAGACAGTGAATGTACCATGTGGCTTATTCTACGGAGGAGAAAACTGTACGTTTCTTGGAGAAAACTTGAAGAGCAGATACATCTAGAGATAAATAAACTTGGAATCGCTAAAAGATTTTCATGGAAAGAAGCTTCACTTTTAGAGGGAGACATCTGTTTCAAAATCTTGCACTTTGAAGGTATTAGAAGCTCCTGGCTTTGCATTGTGAAACACGATCTTTTCGAGGGTACTATCGGTCTTTTAGACCTGATTCGAAATCACATATAGGACTGTCTGACACCATACTCTTAATTTCACTTTTTTCTTCGAGCACATTATTCTCCAAATAGAGGGAAAATGCCATAATGATCGTAGATAACTAGAACGACTATATTTTTGCGGTCAGAAATTGATGAGTATTTAGACCCGATAATCATCACAATTCCAAAAATTAAGCAAGGCCAAAATTGTGTCAATATGTAAGGGACAATTTAAGAGAAATGCACAGCATGCATGATGAGTTATTGAATTGCTGATCTTCTTGATCCATAGTGAGCTGATCGATCTGCACGTATGTATAATAAGCTGTATCAGTCCAGAAAATCAGCTTGAAATGCAATAGCAAATTGGGGGATGATTGAGAAATGCCTAATACTTCTTCTGCTTCCTAGTATTGGCATTAGCAGCTGGTGTATTTATAATAATGGTGGTCTTTGTTTCTCACTTAATTTTAGTTGTGTTTCATATAATATAGGGATTCAATATATAATGGTTGTGATGTATCTCCACATTCATTGATGGTATTTATATAAGCAACTGCTATTTATCCAAGGAATTTGAACCAGGTACCTGTAACTGAAAATAAATAAAATAATTAGAAACATTGGCATCAACAAGTTGAGCCAATCCCCTGAATTATGGTGCTTGGCCATCTAGCAAATAAAAGATTAATGGCTGCCTGCAAAAAAAAATCTTTTAAATTGTTAAGAGGACTGATTAATTTTGTTTAATAGTTGAAATACAATGTAAGTGTGGAACCATTGGTCTAAAATTGGAATGTAGCTGATTTGGTTGGGATAGAGTGAAATGATGGCACAGGAAGTGCTTCTTGCAGCGGATCACTGCTGTGTATTTCTTGATCCTTGCAAGAGATTTGAACTTGTTTCCAATGATTAAGTGACTTAAAAACGTATCAAGAAAACCCGAAGTACCAAGGAATGTGATGAAGATTTTCCTAGGGTGTGAAAAGCAACAAAATGTATTGGTAGGCACAGGTTTTGAGCAGAGCTATAAATGTCAGAGACGTGATCTATAGGAAAATCAACAAACAGTACAAAACCCATTAAGATTTGATTATTATTTCTAATCTTAATTGAAACACAGAAAAATCAAAAATATTGTCAAGAGAAACAGAATATGTGATGTACATTGGAAACGGTTGCAGGAATTTCAAACTTGTTGAGTTAGAAGTCAGATTGTCACCAATATGTGGTGCAGAAAGTTAGGGTTTAGCAAGGCATTCGTGAATTGGAGAATGAATTTTGGGCTGTGATCTCAACGAAATATTATCAAATGGTGAGTTTGAAAGTCAGGTGCTTTCTAGATAAACATCAAGAGAAAAGGTTTGCAGATTAGTGAACTATGGGGGCAATTCCTTTGGGAATGCAAATATAATGTCTTTCCGTTATTTTTACCTTGCTTGCTAAAATGTTAGCAGAAGTTTTGCTATGTTGCTCTGATTATCAGCTTTTACTCTCATTATACTTGGAGGTGTTTTCTCACGATTTTATAATTTGGTGTGAGTGTGTACAAGAGGAGGTTAGGGTAGCACATACATTCTACTAGCCAACTACTTTACCATTGATGGGAGGCCTAATGTAATATTCCCTTTTTTGATCCCGTCAAAGTGGATAGAATTGACCCGTGGTTTTAACCCATGGTATTTCTTGATGGTATTTTCCCATGGTATTGACCCATGGTATTTCTTGTTGGTATTGACCCATCAAGCCTATAAAAAGGGAGAGAAGCTAGGCATTTGGGGCATTCTGGATTATCTATTGTATTATGTTTGGGTTGAGAACTTGGCCTGGCCAGTTCTTTTATTGATCTTGGGACCAAAACCCCGCGGTAATGTTTATTTGGTGGATCCATTCAGGATTCACAATTGGGCTTCAATTTCTTATGTTTGTTGTGTTGTGTGATGTGTTGATTTATTTAGAATTTTGATATTTGGGACGCAAGGAACTTCGATGAAATTTATTTTTCACCCTAGCCAGTCTTTCTCACTTCGGTGATATTTATCACCCTAGTTTGATTTTTATTTTGCAGTAAATTATTTTATTGGGAGAGATAAGTGAAGGAAAAATCATTTATATGTTTGTGGGTTAAATTTGTGAAAATATTTGAAGTCATGATAAAAAAAATCATTTATAGCTTGTATATGGCCTCTTATGAATAAATGTACCCATGCTATTTATTCATTTGTATGGAATATTATGAATGTACCCATGATATTTATTCATGTATTTCTTGCAAATATGGTCATTATTGAAAG
The DNA here is from genome assembly GCA_034641835.2 of Pinus albicaulis. Classification (NCBI taxonomy): domain Eukaryota; kingdom Viridiplantae; phylum Streptophyta; class Pinopsida; order Pinales; family Pinaceae; genus Pinus; species Pinus albicaulis. Next base: position 1,213,157,941 of record CM076570.1, on the reverse strand, counting down.
GTTGGGAAGCTATTGCTAGAGAGGGATCATTCTCAGGTTTCTCATTAGCTAAGTATTGAGATCCATTGATGCCAATGTCATCATTTTGTTTTTGGAAACGCCACAAGAATCAACATAATGATATATCAGTCGATTCTTTGGGCTACACTACTTCTGTGGATCAAAGATGGCAACAACATACAAATCAGAAGCAAGAACAGAGCGACAGGCCTTTCTCTCGAAAGGTCCATGTTATTCTTCAGCAGTCAAAAGATATCCGGAAGGAAGATGTAACAAGCAAGTGCCTCTTCGAACTTGGATCCAAATTGTAGGGTACAAAGTCAAAAGATGTTCTCCTACAGCTAGACAGATTAAATGCGGCTTTGAGCTTGATAGATAAATCAGAATGGGAAGGGTCAAGCTGGGCCTTGAAGCCATCCATGCTTGCTTTGATACAACTTAGGTTCTTGGAGCATTCTTGTGAAAATGTTAGACTCACCGTCACTTCCTGTCTCAGTAAAATCATAGCTTTAACAGCACCACTATTGCCCTACAATGATGACATCATGAGGACTTTTCGGGTAATGGTAGAAGCACTCCAAGTGTTGGACAACACAACACCACCATTCTTACTTTTTTTCTAGAAGCGCACAATTTTAGAACGCATGACGAAATTCAGATTTGGTATGCTTATGCTGGATCTAGAGTGTGATGATTTAATCCTTCAAATGCTCCAGTACTTCTGCAATGGAATTACAACATCTCATCCAAACTACATCAAAACAGACATGAAAAAGATCATGTCTCCGATCTTAGGAGAAGATAGGGCCATCTGCGAACAATTGAGATCCAAATTGTTGGCCATTTGGAGGAAGGAGCTAATTGCATCACCTGCTGCTTATGAACTAGTTGAGGGGTTGATCAAACAGAGCATCAAACTACTTAGAAAGAATTTAACCAAGGAGGAACTAACAAAGATTTTTGGAGACAGCAAGAATGAACTAAGGAGGAAAGGCTTATGCTTTGTATGCAAGGGAGTTTGGGCACTTGACCATTCATGTCCAGACAATAAGGAGGCAACAAGGATAACAAAATTAGAGACTTCTTCAGATCATGGGGATTCATCCATTGATGGGTTCGCTGGTTTTCAAGAGAGGACCTATGAAGGATCTGAGCTGTCAAATACAAATGGTGAACAACAACACCATGCTCTTCAGAGAAACTTGCAGGACAAGCTGATCAGTCAACTTGAAAAAGTACATGACGAAAGGAAGGATGCAATTCCTCCTGATGATGTGGTAGTTGAATTTATAAATACAATGGAGGACATCCATAAAGGGTATGGGCAATCAGTTATAGACAACAGTCCACCAGTACCTCCATGTTTGACAACCAGAAAGGATGGACAACTCATCCTCACATGTGAAGAGGTCCAGGATGAATACACTCAAGGAGAATCAAATGAGGAGAGAATCATGCATTTTGAGGGGAGGATACTCATAGCCGAGGGCATATTGCAGCTTGGGCCCTTTGGTGCGGACAACGATGGAGGGTTGAAATGGTACCATAATCCACAGGTCCCAGGATTCAGGTGGCATTGGGATCCAGGAGAATCCATTGGGGAAATGATTGGCCAAAGGATTGCTTGGGATCTAGGTATTGAAGGATCCATTCAGGATCATTCAACGTGGAGGGCACATCGGATTGTATGGGATCCTGGTATTAATGTACAAATGCTTCTGTTGTGGATAGAAGTGGATCGCTTGAGGACAAGCAATCTTTGGGCGGGAGGATTTGTAATATTCCCTTTCTTGATCCCGTCAAAGTGGATAGAATTGACCCGTGGTTTTAACCCATGGTATTTCCCCATGGTATTTCTTGATGGTATTTTCCCATGGTATTGACCCATGGTATTTCTTGTTGGTATTGACCCATCAACCCTATAAAAAGGGAGAGAAGCTAGGCATTTGGGGCATTCTGGATTATCTATTGTATTATGTTTGGCTTGAGAACCTAGCCTGACCAGTGCTTTTATTGATCCCGGGACGAAAACCCCGCGGTAATGTTTATTTGGTGGATCCATTCAGGATTCACAATTGGGCTTCAATTTCTTATATGTGTTGTGTTCTGTGTTTTTATATGAAATACCTAGATGTGTTGTTTTATTTAAAATTTTGATCCTTGGGATATTACACCTAAAAAACTAGGCATGACGGATGCTAGCTCGATGATATCTCAATGATAGCCTCGATAATATTGCCTTTCACTTCTTTTCAAAGAAATGCAGGCATGGGCAAATAGTCATTAGGTAAAAAATTTAATATGTTAGGTAACATGATTAGTGTGGTAGAGGTCATGTGTAATCGTCTAATAATTTATTAAACTTCACTCTAAACTTAGTTGGAGAGGAAATACATAAATTTTGAAGCATTATTATATTATATCTATTTTAATTTGATCCACAAATATAGAATAATTAGTGATATTGTGTTGTTTTTTTTTAATTAATTATGTGATGGTTGTTGACTTTAAATTCATTGGTTGTAAAATTTTTAATATGTTAAGTAACATGATTAGTGTGGTATAGGTCATGTGTAATTGTCTGATAATTTTGATCATTGAAATGCTTTTAAATTATATTTTTTAATTAAAAGCTAATCCAAGTCATAAACAAATTAGTAAAAAAAGCATGTATACATCTCAATTTCTTGATAGAATAGCTTTAAAATTATATAAATAAATTATGAAAAATAAAACTCTAATGTTTTTTTTAGTTCAAAAGGTTTTGTATATATCTCAATTTCTAGATAGAATAGCTTTAAAGTTATATAAATAAATTATGAAAAATAGAACTATAATGTTTTTTAGTTTAAAAGGTTTTGTGGTCAAAACTAAATGTAGTTACTCTTCAAATACACTATTTAGTTTAAATGAAAAATGAAAAAGAAATTAAAAAAAAAAGGATGAAAAAATGAATTATAATAGAAACAATATTATAACAACTCATTTTTTAAATAATATCTATGCTTATCACCATGTATCTTTAATTTAAATATTCTAAAGATTAATATTTCTCTTAAAATATAAAAAATAAAAATTTAATATGTTAAGTAACATGATTAGTGTGGTATAGGTCATGTGTAATTGTGTGATAATTTTGACCATTGAAATGCTTTTAAATTATATTTTTTAATTAAAAGCTAATCCAAGTCATAACAAATTAATAAAAAAAAACATGTATATATCTCAATTTCTTGATAGAATAGTTTTAAAATTATATAAATAAATTATGAAAAATAAAACTCTAATGGTTTTTTTAGTTTAAAAGGTTTTGTATATATCTCAATTTCTAGATAGAATAATTTTAAAGTTATATAAATAAATTATGAAAAATAAAACTATAATGTTATTTCAGTTTAAAAGGTTTTGTGGTCTAAACCAAATGTAGTTATTCTTCAAATACACTATTTAGTTTAAATGAAAAATTGAAAAGAAATAAAGAAAAAGGATGAAAAAAATGAATTATAATAAAAACAAAACTATAACCACTCATTTTTTAAATAATATCTATGCTTGTCACCATGTATCTTTAATTTAAATATTCTAATGATTAATATTTCTCTTAAAATATAAAAATTTTTACAAATTTTATTTATTCATAAAATAATAATTATAAATTATTTGATAATATTTTTAAATAGTTATATAAAATTTAAAGAATTATATAATTATTCAAAATAATAATTAGTTTTTTTTTTTAACTTTAACGGGTATGATTTTGTATTTATGAAAAAAAGAGAGTGTGGGGCTTTGCTAGAGCAGCCCTAATTACATCATACATAGTCAGCTATAGCTGTTAACAATCTTGACATTAGCAAGGGATTTCTACGAATCTGTCTTCATTTATGTAGAGCAGCCCCTTGTCTGTTGCGCTCCCTTTGTTGTCCATCGAATCCGCTTCGCTATTTGAGCTTCTAAGTACATGAAAAAATTTGATGGATGCAAAGGCGGAGAGGACTATTTTCAGCCTTTCCAATGTTCTGTTGAGACCTGCATTTCTGAATTGCTCTTCCGTGTTCAGCTTATTTATGATAATCTCTGAGTCTCCAAATACCTGTATTTCTTTAATCCCTTTTTCTCGGGCAATTTGACATGCTTTGAGGACACTGAGGAGCTCCGCCTGATTATTGGTCTTCAGACCAAGACCCCAGTAGAAAGAGTCTCGGGTTGCACCATCTGGGGAATAAATGATCCCGCCGGCACCTGAGGGACCGGGGTTTCCTTTAGACGCCCCATCGAAGAAGATTGTATGTGTTTTTTGAGCTCTCCACCAGTGTTGAAATGTTTCATCGGAGTCTCTCTTTTTCCAGAATGGATGTTCTGATTGAGGAGCTAGGAGGTTCTTTCTGCTTTGAGGTTCAAAGGTTCCGAGCCACTTCTTCTCAACCGGCAGAAGAGATGCATCCACTTTGTGATACTGTTGCTGGGCTGCTTCAAGGAGGAAAGATCTGGCTTTTGCTGCAACTTGTAAGGGAGTGTGGTTCTGGTCATTGAAAATCTTCTGGTTGCGGGCCAACCAAATCTGCCAGCAAACGAACTTGGGCAGAGCATTCCATACTTTGCGCCAAAACGATTTGTGAGGTATTCGAGAAGGGTAAAGATGACTCCATTCTGCAAAAAGGTCTGCTACTGAGGACTGAGTGGGGGAGTTTATGTGGAAGTCTTGCAGCATTAGATCCCAGACATCCTTGGCGAACAGGCAATCAATGAAAAGATGGTGAGCAGATTCAGAATTGCACTTGCAAAGAGCGCACCAGTGAGGGCCAGCAATCTTTCTTTTTGCCAGATTATCGCCAGTAAGTATCTTGTTATGAATCACCGTCCAGAAGAAAAAGTTAACTTTTGGGAGTGCTAGAGGCTCCCAAACGTTTTTCCAAAACGCTGCACTGTGCTTACTGTTACCTGTTGTCTGAAATGCTTTGAAGCCTTCTGCTGTATTGTAATCCCCAGATCGACCCCATCCCCAACGGTCTTGCTTGGCACGATGTATTGGTGCTGCGCCTTCCAGCTGGTGTAGCAGAATGTTTAATTGGTTTTGCAGATGGGCAGGGGTGTCGTGTAGTGCCCAACCGACCCACTCATCTCTGTGGTCCCAAGCCGATATGTCATAAACGCTTAATTTTCCAGTTGATATGAGCCAGTCCCTTAATTCTGGGATCTCTGCGTTTTCTATTAAAGGATTCCGCCCCATTATGCTATCGTGCCAGAGGCGTGTGTATTTACCATTCCCGGGGACCCTGTAGGCGTTTCTACTGAATAATTTGCTGCTCTTATAACAGAGCTTCCATAGCAGCGTACTGTTGACCATGTTTCCAAACTGAAGGTTTCTGAAGTCGACTTTATTGGTATATTTAGATCTTAAAATGACGCTGACAGGATGCTTTGGGTCGTTAATCATTTTCCACAGGATTTTGCTACCAAGGGCGAGATTGACCAGGGAGGGGTCTCGAATTTGCAGTCCTCCTTCATCGATGGGCTTTTTGACAATGTCCCAGTTTGCCAAGTGTTGTTTCTTGTCGTTGCCCCTGCCTCCTTGCCAGAGGAAATCTCTGAGAAGGGAGGAGATTTGATCCATAACATTTCTGGGGGCGAGCAAGAAAGCTGCTTGGTAAATTATTAAGGAAGACAGTTGAGATTTTATCAAAATGACCTTGCCTCCTTTCGTTAACCAGAATCCTCCCCATTTCGAGATTTTGGTTTTGAATTTGCTTATTATGTCGCTCCACAGCGACCTCTTGTTCACTCCTGAGATTATGGGGAGCCCAAGGTATCTGATCCTGTCCCATTGGGAGTGCCCTTTGAATCCGAGAATGTTTGCTATATTGTTAAGCTCCTGTTGATCAGTGTTCCAGCTGAAGACTTCACTTTTTTTTTCATTTACCAGAGCTCCGGAGACTTTGCAGTAGTTTCTTATGACAGTGTCAAAGGCCTTCGCTATTCTGGTTGAGGCACCTCCCAAAAGAATCGAGTCATCTGCAAAGAGGGCATGATTCAAAGGGTTTACTCTGCTGGTGGGTTTGAGGCCCGGAAGGGAGCCTATCATTTTTTCTGCTTCAAGTTTTCGACTTAGAGATTCAGCCAATAAGATGTAAAGAAAGGGAGAGAGCGGGCATTCCTGCCTGATGCCTCTCTTAGCTTGGAAAAAGTTCGCTGGCCTACCATTAATGAGGGGAGCTATCCAAGGGTTGTCCGTGCAGGCTTTTATGAGATTTACAAACTGGGGAGAAAAGCCAAAGGAGAGCAAGACTTTGCTGAGAAATGTTCTGTTGACTCTGTCAAATGCATTCGCCATGTCTAGCTTTATGAGCATGCCTTTCTCATTTCTCTGCTTACTTGAGTGTACGGTCTCCTGCACTTGTATGACGTTGTCCAATATGTGCCTACCTTCCACAAATCCTCCTTGGGGACTAGAGATAATCCGGGGAAGCAAGGGTTTTAATCTGGTTGCCAACAGTTTTGCCAAAATCTTGTAGGAGGCGTTGCATAACGATATTGGCCTGAATCTGGCAAAAGTTTCCGGGTTAGAGTCTTTGGGGATCAAAGCTAAGTAGGTTGAGTTGGTGCTGCCACCTACTTTAGCTTTTTTCAAGAATCCCCGAACCATCTTTTGAAGGTCATATTTAATGATGTCCCAGCATACTTTGTAGAAATGAATGGAGAATCCGTCAGGTCCGGGGGCCTTGTCAGATTCCATGGACCATATGACTTTGATAATCTCTTCCTCCAAAATCGGTTTACAAAGATCAGAGTTATCCTCTGGTGAGATGAGGGAAGGGATGTGAGAGAGAAAATCAGCTTCATCCACTTCATCTCCATGGGCGCCCGAGCTGAAAATATTTTGGAAGTGTATTTCAGCTGCTTCTTTGACTTGTTGGAATCCCTTGCATGTTTGGCCCTCCGATGTCTTTATTTCTGCTATGTAGTTCCTTGACAATCTGGCTCGGTACTGCCGATGAAAGAAAGAGGTATTGCGGTCCCCGGCTTTTAGCCACAAGCTTCTAGACTTTAATCTCCAGTACTCTTCCTCTTTTCTGAAGGATTGGAAGGCTGCTCTCTGTGCTTTTGTTTCCCTGTCCAATAGTTCAGCACTGATGTTTTTTCTCTCCATATCATTCTGCAGGGAATGCAGTGCCTGGACTGCATCGACCCTTTGGGAGGTGGGGTTGGAGGCTGGTTTCTTAATCCAGTCCTTCAAAGCTTTTTTGGTAAGTTCAACTTTTGCTCCCATACGAAGCTTGGTGAACCTGAAATGGATGTGGCCCAGGCTGCTTTCACCATCTCAAAGAAGCCCTCCCTTTCAATCCATTGAGGAGAGAAGCGGAATGGAATGGGACCCAAGTCCTCTTCATCTTCTATACAGAGTTGTATGGGCTTGTGGTCAGAGGAGAGCTTGGGCAGTATTTTCGTGGTTATGATCTTCTTATTCATGAGGAGAGAGGTTTGCACTAGAAAGCGATCCAGGCGGGCAGAAATGTGTTCTGTCCCAGTTCGATTATTAGAGCAAGTGAAGAGCCCTTGGATTGGGTTGAAATCCTGCAGATCCCATTGCTGGGCGAGCTCTTCCACTACAGCAACCATGGGATCCTTGGAATTGATGCCTCCTCTTTTCTCTTTGGCTTTCAACACTATGTTGAGATCCCCAGCAAGGATGATATTGTTGGGGGTTTCCTGCTCTAGAAATGCTGCCAGGGAGTTCCAGCAGTCTCTTTTTTCAGAATAATTGACAGGCACATAAAGATTTACAAGAGAGATAGTCAACTTACTTGCAAGATGGATTATTTCTGTGAATATCCAGTGTTGGGTCTCGTGGGTTTTGATCAGCTGAAATTTATCTTCGGTCCAGAGAGTTGCCAGTCCTCCCGAGGAGCCTCGTGCGCTGATCGCTATGCCTGAGCTTTTTTTCCATTTTGTCTTACTGATTTCTAACAGCGCTTGTCCTGCTATCTTTGTCTCTTGGAGCAAGAGGATTTCTGCAGGTTCCGACTTTAATAGGTCCTTCACTGCTTCTATTTTTGCGTGGTTCCCCAATCCTCTGCAATTCCAAGAGACTAGCTTCATTATTTACCTGTGAGCGGGGTGGAGCCACCCCTGGCTGGCCTGGGCCTGTTATTTCTTCCGATCGTCATTTCTATTGTGGACTGGCTTCCTTGCGTTTTGAGCCTTTCTGCTTCTTCCTCTCTTTTTTCCTTGCGGGATTTCCTTCCGGCTCTTTTTAATGGGCGCTCAAAGATTTCTTCCTCTGAAGACTCTGAGCTTTCGACTGCCTTTTTCTTTGTGACTTCTGCATAGGTGGGGTTGGAGGGGCTGCCTTGGGATGCTTCAATCTGAATGGTGACCCCTCCCTCTTTGCTAGGAGGAGGGCCTTCTGCATGTTCCTGGTTCTCCTGAGCTTTATTCAGTGGTTCAGTTTGTACCCCCTCCGTTTCTTTTGAGATTTCTTCCGCTTCCTGGGTGGGAATGGAGGTGTTCCTGGCTCCTGCTGCTGCGCTTTTTCCTGCATCTTTTTTTGCATGGGCTGTTCTCTGGACTAGGGTCCACTGGTCCCCGGTGTGTTTTTCAGATTGCTCCTCTGCTCTCTTCTTGCAGTGTTTTGCGAAGTGCCCGTGGCCGTGGCAATGTCTGCATTTAAAGGGGAGCTGTTCGTAGTCGAGCTCTTGGACATGCGTCCAACCTGCCACCGAGAGCTTGATCGCTTCAGGCAATCCTTCCTCAAGGTCCACTTCTACACAGATTCGGGCGCATGCATATTGGTCTTTTCTTACAGCCTGATCTATGTATTTGCCTAGTGCGTTCCCAATGATCTGGAGCGACTTTTGATTCCAGCAGTGAAGAGGCAGATGGGGGAGTCTCACCCACACCGGCACGGCAGATGGGACGTCTTGGGAAGGGTCGAAATCTGGAGTCCATTTGTTTAAGTACAGGCCCTGCGGCCCCATGAAGTAGGGACCATTTCTGAATATTAAGCTTCTGTCTTCCATGTTTTCGAACACAAATACAAAATATCCTTTGCCCACAAAGTAGCTCTTTACTTCGTCTTTTATCAGGGGTTTCCAATTTCTTTGCGTCCAGTCCTCCACGGATTTGGGTGATGGCCATAAGCCTGTAAACTGGCCTATGAGGCCTCTGTCTGCCAGGTTCAGTGCCGCTTTGCAGGTGTCTTCCTCTGGCAGGGCAACTGTAGGAATCGTGTCCAATCTTTTGATAAATTTCTGCTGAAATGCTGTGGGCGGGCGTTTTGTCCCAGATGCGATCAAAGTTCTGAAAGCTGTGGGCGGGCGTTTTATCTCATTTATATATTTATATATTTATATATTTAAATATTTAATATATAAAATATTTTGGAAAAATAAATAAAATATTTTGAAAAATAAATAATAAATTAATTCAAACTGAAATTTAATAAAATATTTTGGAAAAATAAAAGATATATTTTGGAAAAATAAATAGAAAATTAATTCTAAAACTTTACATAAACTAACAAAAATTGTTAACCAACTAAAATTTTCCCTTAGTCCATAAAATTTAAGGCTACATGAATCAGAAAACATGGGAAAAAAGACATTAAAAAAACCAAAAGCGAGTTAGTCGCTAAAATTTGTAGGAATCTTAATTTCTACTTTACTTGGTTTCTCCCTTGTTAAAGAAAGGGGAGAGGCAGCCATGCTGTTAGTTCCACGAATGCCATTCTTTTGCAGAATCCCTGGCGTGTCAAGCAAGCGAAGGTTCGACGAGGAATGTAGTGAAGGTCATCACATTACGAGCTTCGTCGGCGTTGGAACTAATTTCCAACACCACTCTCCCACCCAGGCATCCACTAAAAATAAAATAATTTATATTATTTTGTTAATTAAATTTATAATCATGTGAGTACGTAGTTAATACCAGGGCGGAGGGAAATTAAATTTCTGTCAAGTCCTCTTTATATCTCTTTAAAGTCAACCAAAAATCAAATGGGTAATACTTGCTGGAGGAAGGCATAATAAGGCAAACCTGTACGAAAGTAAAAACAATAGAGAAGATCGTGGAAGCAGCAAGGAGTTCAAAACTCAGACCAGAGTTAATAAATTTCGGAGAAAATGGATTTCACCTCGCAATATTAGTTCGTTGACCTCCACCGCCAATCCTCCGCTCGGGAGACGAGGAGGACGAGCAGCAGCTCTCTGCCTCTCATTATGAGAAGTTGCAGTCAATTCGTGCCTGTGCTAGCGTCTGTGTGCGGCACGCGCTTGACCTGGCCCTCGGCCAGTTACTACAGTAGAAGCTCCACCTTCTCCTTTTGCCGGATCGATATTCGTCTGTGGTCCTCTAGCTAATTGTCCTTGGGTTAATGGCAAATTGGAATTGGGATTGGTGGGATTGGGCTGTGATATTTTTGGTTTCTTTGGGGCACGCTCTTCTACTGCATGTATCTTCTTCCCGGTCTTTTCATCATGATACTGAGTTGTAGTTGTGGCCCCGTATTTTGCAATGCCGCACACACACAATTAACATGTTCAATAGAATTACTTTCAACTCTGGGAATTTCAATACTGAATTGAATTGGGAAAATCCTGCTAGGATGGCAGGGTAGTGAGTCTGCATAGAAATATTCTGAATCCAGCGCCTCTTTTGCAGTTATTCTGGTCAACAAAATGTATTTTAATTCAGCATATCATCTTCTCATGAAACTGGGCATATTTTTGGTTTCTTTGGGGCACGCTCCTCGACCGCCTGTATCTTCCGCCTGGACTTTTCGTCATGATACTGAGCTGTAGTTGTGGCCTCGTATTTTGCAATGCCGCGCACACACAATTAACATGTTCAGTAGAATTACTTTCAATTTTGGGAATTTCAATACTGAATTGAATTGGGAAAATAATATTAAACCTGCTAGGATGACTGGACAGTGGCTCTGTCTAGAAATATTCTGAATCCAGCGTCTCTTTCTTTCGCAGTTATTTCTCTGCAGACATCAACAAAATGTATTTCCCACTTTAGATGCCCGCAACCCATCCAAGATCTTCAAATGCCCGACATTGGGAAGCTCTTCAGAAATGTCTACTTCTGTCCGGCAGCGGCGAGCTTCTTACAGCGAAATGTCTGCAACTTCTTCAAGGACTTTAAATGTTCAACCCTGGAAGCAGCATTTAGAGAGGATTTGGTGGATGCGGATTGTCGCTGATAGATACATAACGCATGGATAGGTAATTTGGAACGGCAAAGCAACTATCTTGCCACTGCTTTGCAACTGTTGCCACTTTAGTGTTAATCAATGGCTGTGCATAATCTAATCGTCTAACATAGGATCTAATGGTACATATTAGGACAGAAAGGAAGTTAGGAAAGTTGTTTTCAAATAATTAATAAGGCCTTACGACGTAATTAAATTAAACCAAAAAAAAATTATAATTATTAATTTAAATATTTTGATTTAATTAAATTATATAAAAATAAAAAATAATTTAAAAAATAAATAGATATTATAATTATAATAATTAAATTACTCTAGATTCATTTTAATTTTAGATATACCAAAGGTTACCAAAGGTGGAAGGATCAAATCTCTTGAGGTGCAAATATTTTTAGAATGAATAAATTTGATCCTTGGAAGTTCAAATGAATTTAGGAAAAATTTGCCATGTTTTGTTTTTTTTTTATATATAATTAGAGAAATTATGATTTTTATTATTTTAAATTTGTTCTAAATACATTAATGGGTTGGTACTGAAAAAATCTGTAGAACACTCAGATTAAACACATTATATAGTTGAAACTTACAATTCTAATAACTCTTTACTAAATTTCTAGCAAAATTAATCTAAAATCTATTGAAATGTTAGAGATAGTTTATATAAACCTAACTGGATCAAATTACTAGTGATTTTCCAAACTCCAAGTTTATGGGCATCCATAATTTTACTCATGGTGATGTAACTTATTTAAAAACTCTGAAACTCCATATCACTTTGTCTTACTAATCAATGAGATCAAACCATAGTAACTTTAAACACCATGACTTCTGTAGGTGCTATTGAATCCTAACTTTGTAAATATTAGAGCTAAATGCTTTATTGCATTATTTGAACTTCACTGACCAAGTGAAAGTCAGCGAGTCATCCTACGTTTGAGGGCATGAGATTTATTCTGTGATTGTGACGATGGGGCTTGATATTTCAGGGCTTGATGTGGGAAAGATGAAAATGAGTTCTCATGATGGGTAAGGGTTGGTCCGTATAATGTGCAATATTTTCAGTATGATAGTGATGTGATTTTCAGATCTATGTTATGTTAAAGGAGCGATGCGTACATCTTACACGTAAATCACTGAACCCGTCAGTGCCATGGAAAAGTCTTGAAGCAGTGCAATCGTCTGCGTAATGAAAGGTGAGGCTATCAATGCTGTGAGTGAAGATGTGATGTGATGCATAAAGTGATTGTCCTCATGTGAAAGGAATGGTAGTGTCAGAGAAAATCGATGGTGGGCGATTCAAAATGCGAGTGGTTTTGGCAGTTAGGATGATGTTGTAGCTGGTAGTGTGAGCTTGATAAGTAGGAGTTTGTCGAAATGGGGCCAAGCACAAATCCATGTGGAGATAGAGTGGCCCATGCCCCGTTATCAATATCACTAAACCATATTGAATGCATTGTGTTGGAAAATCGAGAAGTAGGGGAATTTCTTTTTTCTATGTGGAAACGCAAATTTTATTTACAGAGAGCCAGAGCCACACACAGAGACCAAATATGAGAGAATAATTTTTTCTTATTCTTCTTTTATTCGTATGAAATACATTATTTTTAAATACAAAATGGCAGAGCTTGAAAATTTAATGCCAATTCAATGCTTCAATGGATAGGTAACTACAAAACTGTCCTTCTGTCATGTTTGGCTTTCTTCATTAAACAATGCACAAAACTTGTACGTCTGGGATTGAAACCTTTTAGATTCCAGCTTTCAAACATATCACAACCGCACCCATTTTGCACATCGCAATTTAGCAGTTTCAACATTTACCGAAGCGCTTATCCTCCTCAGCTTGCGATTGTGATGTGCAATGGCAATATCGCATTGCAACTTTTAACAAACAACTGCGAAGTGTTAACGTTAAAAAAAAATGATCACTGATTGCGATTTGCGATGGCGATATCGCATCGCACCTTCATAAGGTTTGAGACAGAGCAAGAAAGGTAAAACTAAAGTTTGCGAATCACGATGTGCGACTCGCTAAGCGGTTGACAATGCGAAGCGGCAAGGGTAAAGTAAAACAGGGAAAACAAAGTTTTGTATGGAATACATATTAAAAGGGGTCCCACCATATCGCATCGCATAGTTTGTAGGATTCGACAATGCATTAAGAGGAAAGGCTAAGGTTTGAGAAATGTGCAGTGCGGTTAAGAAGGTAGGTGATACGGCAAGAAATGTTTTAATACATGGTAGATGGCCGGACACAGTTTTCTGAATATTACGGAAATTGTGTGAAGTATGTAAGCTTGCGGATTTGGTTTTGTCCTTCTCTGAAAAAACATTTAACCCAAGTAAGGTTGCTGCCAGTTTATTCAAGGTGGTGGTTGGGAGTAATTTCCAACACCTACCCTTAATCACAACTGCGGCCATTGACCATTCCCAAACATTTTCCGAGATAAACAAAATTTTTCTGTGCCAATTGCTTTGTGAAGATGTCTGCAAATTGTTCCTCTAACCTACAATGCTGTAACACAATATCACCATTGTTAACTAATTCTCTTATGAAATAATATTTAGCACCTATGTGCTTTGCCCTCTTGTGGAAAAATAATTCTTTGATAGTGAAATTGCTGAACTCTTATCATAGAAAATTGTGGTTGCTCCATCTTGTTAATGACATAAATCTCTCAACATCCTTTTCATCCAAACTACTTGACACGTTGCTGCTGCTGCAATGACATACTCAGCTTCTACTGTTGACAATGAACATATACTGATGTGATATTTCTTTCATCAACACTTCCAGCGCAATCACTGACAGTGTAACTAATCAGCCTAAAATTGTCAGTTGCGCAGTACAGAACACCATACTCCTCCATACCATTGACATACTTTAAAATTCTTTTGGCTTCTTGCCAATGTGTCCACTTGGGTTTCTCCATGAACCTTGACACCAAACTAACTGCATACATTATATTAGGCCTAGTTGCAGTCAAGTACATTAGGCTACCCACCATGCTTTTTTATAATTTCGGATTGACATTGTTGTTGCAATCTTCCTTGCTCAATTTCAACCGCGTGACTGTTGGAGTTGGTGTTGGCTTGTTGTTCTGCATATTGACCCTTTCTAAAATTTCTACAACATATTTTTCTTGGGAGATACAAATTCCATTTTCTGTTTGCTTCACTTCTATGCCCAAAAAATATCTTAGCAACCCCAACTCAGTCATTTCAAACTCACTTTTCATGACTGATTTGAAATCAGCAATAAGAGAATCATCACTGCTTATAAAAATCAAATCATCTACATACAAAACATTAATAAGAATCTTACCGTCATTTTCTTTGATGTAGAGATTAGGTTCATCATCACATTTGTCGAACCCATTTTCCATTAGGTAAACATCTATCCTGGTGTACCATGCACGCGGTGCTTGGTTCAGCCCATAAAGAGCTTTCGGAAACTTACACACCTTGTGTTCTTAGGCCTTCGACCTCATATCCAGGAGGTTGTTCAACATACACCTCTTCCTGGTATAAATGTGTATGTCAGATCAGCGAATCTTCATTATCCTGATGATGAACTTCAGTTGGAGTTCGAAACGCGCCGGTTCCAAAAATTCCTTATGTGATTTTTCGGAAGATTTATAATTGAAATACACCTCTTCTTTCAGCACTCCATTCATAAATGTTTACTTCACATCCATTTGATACACTTTCCATTTTTGTTGTGCTGCTATTGATAACATTGTACGCGCTGTCTCCATCCTTGTTACTAGTTCAAATATTTCCTCATAGTCTCTTCCATGCTACTGCTTGTAGCCTTTGACAACTAGCCTTGCTTTATGCCTTTCTATCTTGCCTTCAATGTTGTTCTTGGTTTTATAGACCCTTTTCACTCCAATGAATTATTTTCCTTGTGGAAGGTCCGCTAACTCCCACGTGTCATTCCTTTCTATTGCTCCTATTTCTTCATTCATTGTTTTAACCCATTGCTATTCTTTGACTGCATATTCAAAGTGTATTGGGTCATCTACATGACAAAATAATGCTAATAAAGAGTTTAAACTAGCACTATTATCAAATTCTTCTTGCTCATAAATTCACTTAAACTTCTGAATTTTGGTCTTTTTATACGTGTTGAAGATGAGCTTGGTGTTGAGATTGAAGTAGATGGAGTTGTGGATCATTGTGGTGTGCTTAGAGAACCACTTGATTGCGAAATGTTGTCCTATTACTTGCTTGCGGTGTGCTTTGTTGAGCTTGTGCAGGTGGAGGAAGAGCCATCGTTGATGAATTACTTGCTGCAGCCAATTCCTCTTTGTCTTCATATGACATACATGTCTCCACATTGATTGTCTTTTCTAAACATCCATCCCATGCTTTCTCTTCTATGAAATAAACATCTTTTCTAATTATCACCTTCTTGGTTAATGGATTGTAGAGCTTGTATGCCTTAGATTCATCCCTGTAGACAAGAAAATATACATTTCTCCCCCTTGATGTCCAATTTCTTCAACTCATCTGGGACATGTGCATACACCACACATCTGAAACCTCTCATGTGAGTGACAAATTGATTTCTTCCACTCCATGCTCCATCAGGAACTCCATTCATGAAAGTTTTGGTTGGACACCTATTGATAATATATGCTGCACAAGCGACAACTTCAACCCAATAATCATTTAGAAAATGATTTTCCTTCAACATAGTCCTTGCCATTTCCATGATGGTCCTATTCTTTCTTTCCGCGACACCATTTTGCTAAGGTGTATACCTTGCTGTAAACTGTTTGTGAATTCCATGCTCCCTGCAAAAACGTATGAAGTCATTTGAGATATATTCACCATCTCTATCAGTCCTCGACCTTTTATGTAGTGTCCACTTTGCTTCTCAACAAGTGCTTTGTAGTGGCAAAGGCGGTCAAACACTTCACTTTTCAGTTTTAGAGAATAGACCCATGTCTTCCTTGTGTAGTCATCTATGAATGTCAAAATATAGTGGCTGCCACCAAATGATGGTGTTTGCATTGGTACACATAAATTTGAGTGGAAAATATCCAAAGGTGCTTTTGCCCTTATTGACTTTATTGCTGGAAATGATTCTCTGTGTTGTTTGCCCAAGATGCAACCTTCACATAGGTTCTCTAGTTTTTCTATGAGTGGTAATCCTTTCACCATACCTTTCCTATGCAAAAAATTCAAACCTTTGAAGTTGATATGACCAAACCTCAAATGCCATGACCAATTCTCCTCTTTGACGACTTCTTGGAAGTTTTCTTGTGTGACAACTGCTATAACACCTCCTTCCTTCAATTCTGATCTTATCTTGAGAGAAAACGTTCTATTGTTTGTAATATGAAATTTTGCAATGGGCTGTCTACTTGGAGGCTTATCCAAGATTGTGCACACATCATCTTTAAAAAATACATTGTAGCCCTTTTGTATGAGTTGTCCAATGCTTAGGAGGTTATGTTTCAAACCAAAGACAAAATAAACATATGGCATGAAATTTTTCTCTCCCTTCTTTGTTAGTATGTCTACTCGTCTTTTTCAGATGACAGAGACCTTGCTATCAGTCCCCAATGTCACTTTAGATTTTGCACTTTCATCTAGATTGGAAAAAATTGCTATGTTTCCAGTCATGTGGTTGCTACACCCTGAATCTAAGAACCATACATCTCTTTGTTTTTCTTGTGCTACATTAGAAGCTAAAAAAAAACTATCATGGTTCTTGTTTTCCTTTGTGAAATTTACACTTGGTTTGCTACCCATGTCATATTTCTTCTTTCTACATTCATTTGCATAATGACCATACTTCTTACAATAATGACATTGAATTTGAGATTTATCATACCTTTGACCTTGTGCTTGATTCTGGCTTGAGCCTTGACTTGGATTTTGATTGCTGCTCCTTCCACTTGAGCTTGAAGGGTTTCTTTTTCCACGTCTATGTGGGCTTTTTTCTCTTCCTATGTGGTTTGGTCTTCGTCGACCTCTACCTTGACCAAAAGAAACTCGTGTCTTGAATGCGTGCACCAATAAGGAGTTTGTTGCTCTAATCAGTTTGTGCTCATGAGACATCAGTGATACATGAAGCTCATCCATTGAAAACTATGAGAGATCCTCCATCTCTTCTATGGCCACAACTATGGCATCAAAACTTGATGAAAGACTTCTTAAAAATTTCTCAACTATTCTCCTTTTCTCAAGTGTCTCACCATGAGACCTGATTTGGGTAACCAATCCAATTACATGTGTAAAGAATGTGTCTCTATTATTAGACTCTTTCATACATAATGTTTCAAAATCTCTTCTCAACATTTGTAGTTTTGTTGTCTTCACATTTTCCATGCCTTGATAGGCTGTCTTGAGGGTATCCCATGCTTGATTGGACTTCGTCGCTGCTGCAACCCTTGGGAAAATACTTTCATGCACTACATGGAAAATATAGAAGAGGGATTTGGAATCCTCCTCCTTATTTTCCCTCAACAAATCTCTTTCTGCTTGTGTCAAATCATTGTATGCTACTACATCTGCTGGTTCTTGGAAACCATTCTATACCAGTTCCCAAATATCTTGTGAGGAGAACATGGCTTTCATTGTAATAGCCCAATAGTCATAATTTTTTCCATTAAACTGTGGTATTTGTGGATTAGTCAAGCTTGTGCTCGCTACTTCCATTTTCACTGTGTAAACAAAAAAAATTCTCACCGATGGGAATCCGTTTCTCAAAACAAACTTTCAACTCTTCAGTAAAAAAACTTTCTTTTACTAAGAGCCTAAACCCACTCTGATACCATGTTGGAAAATCGAGAAGTAGGGGAATTTCTTTTTCCTCAATATACAGTTTACACAGTTATGTGGAAATAAAAAAATAATTTACAGACCCACACACATAGACAAAATATGAGAGAATAAATTTTTCTTATTCTACTTCTGATTCATATGAAATACATCATTTTTAAATACAAAATGGAGCTTGACAATCTAATGCCAATTCAATGCTTGCACAGACAAGTAAACACAAAACCGTCCTTCTGTCATGTTTGGCTTTCTTCATTAAACAATGCACAAAACTTGTACGTCTGGACTTGAAACCCTTCAGGGTCCAGCTTTCAAACATATCGAATCTGCGTCCATTTGCACAACGTATTTCAGCGGTTTCAACATTTACTTGGGCACTTATCCTCCTGAGCTTGTGATTACGATATGCGATGGCGATATCTCATTGCAACTTTCAACAAACAACTGTGATGTTTTAACTTTAAACAAAATGATCGCCGATTATGATGTGCAATGGCAATATTGCATCACACCATCACAAGGTTTGAGACGGAGTAAGAAAGCTAAGAACAAAAGTTTGCGAAGCGCGATGTGCAATGCACTAAGTGGTTGACAATGTGAAGCAGAAAGGGTAAAGTAAACAGGGAAAACAAAAGTTTGTATGGAATATATATTAAAAGGGGTCCCACCATATCACATCGCAAAGTTTGTAGGATTCAGCAATGCATAAAGAGGAAAGACTAAGGTTTGTGAAATGCATAGTGCGGTCAAGAAGGTAAGTGATACGGCAGGAAATGATTTAATACATGGTAGATGGACGGACACAATTTTATGAATATTACGGAAATTGTGTGAAGTATGTAAGCTTGCGGATTTGGTCTTTTCCTTCTCCGCAAAAACAATTAGCTCAAGTATGGCTGCTGCCAGTTTATTCAAGGCAGTGGTTGGGAGTAATTTCCAACACATTGGCTGAGCGCGTTGTGTGCAAAGAAGTGAGCTATTGAGGACAAATCACAAAGGCTTTGTGAAGACAAAGTTAAGACAAAGTTGTTTGGTGATCAACTCATGTGGGGAGTGCCACTACATAGAGAATAGTGTGGATTTTTCTGTGGAGCAAATCCAGTGGAAAGTTGTAACACATGATTCAGACATCCAGAACATGCACATTACCTCTACAATTGCCGACATATATGGTGGAATTGCCAAAGGGTTTGAGCCTAAGGCCCATATCGTGGTTTACCAGGTTTGCTAGATGACAACACAAGATAATGGATTTAATTGAAAGCATTGTTCTTATTTTTTGGACAACATTCCGATTGGAAATTTTTGTCTTGTATAAAGGGGTGTGTTCATGTTTAAGTCTGTGGGAAGGAATGTCCCCATTGTTGGGTATGTGTTATATTCTTTCCACGACTAAGCATGCGCTGGGGGGTAAGAGGGGGCGGCGTCCTCTTTCTTATTGAGGCGTGATGTACGCCCCCCATGGGGTTAGAGCCGGCTCCAAAATTTTTTGGTCCTTCATTTCCGGTGGGTACTCCATGCCCATGATTTTGTGCATGGTTTTGCACATGGTTTTGGGGTACGATGGCTTTCGACCCTTGGTATTTTTGTAGATCTGGTCAAGGGAACTATGGTTATGTTCTAATCCAGGGTTTATGGATTGGGGTTTATGTATGCTTCGGCATGTATATATATGTGTTGTAACACTAAAAGGAATATAATGAAAAATCAAGCTGGTCGTCCCGATTTGGGATCCGGGGGAAAATCTCTGTGTTTATCTGTTTTATGTTTTATGCTCTCGCTATTGTTTATTTTCTGTTATAAGATTCGTGTGTAGATAATTTCTGTTCAGGGTTAAAACCTACATTTGGTATCAGAGCTGTTTCGGCATCAAGGGGACGCCTTTACTGCTGAGGGTTTTTTGTTCGGGCCTGAGGTAGACCCTGTTCAGTGGGAGATCTGCGGGATCGATTCTTGCGGTGAAAGAAGATGGCGAGCGGTGGAAAGATAGAGATCGAGAAATTTAATGGTCAGAGTTTTGAGTTGTGGAAGCTCAAGATGGAGGATCTACTGGTGGATAAAGATCAGTGGATCGCAGTAGATCCAGGTACTAAACCAACGGGAATGTCAGATGAAGTCTAGAAGAAATTGGATCGGAAGGCTAAGAGAACAATACGGTTGTGTGTCTCAGATTCAGTATTTTTGAATGTATCTGGGGAAGCTACGACGAAGAATTTGTGGGAAAAACTTGGGACTTTGTACCAATCTAAGTCTGTAGTGAATAAGTTGTTCCTACGGAAAACGCTGTATAACCTGAGGATGAAGGATGGAGACTCGGTGACAGAGCATCTGAACGCCTTCAATACTGTGGTAAGTCAACTGTCATCTATTGATATTAACATCTCAGATGAAGATAAGTGCATCAGTTTGTTGTGTTCTCTACCAGACTCGTGGGACAGTCTAGTTATTGCAATAGGTAGCAATACAACTACCTTGAATTTTGATGACATTGTCTCAGCCTTGCTGTCGGAGGAAATGAGACGGAGAAATATGGAGGGTCAAAATGGAGATGCCTTATCTGTACTAGGAATATCCCAGAACAAAAACAAGAACAAGGTTTCGAGTGGGAGATCTAAATCTAGAGGGATATCTAAATCTTCTGGAAAGTTTGTAAAGGTGTGCTGGAAATGCGGAAAGGAAGGGCACTACAAAAAGGACTGCAGATCTAAAGCTCTTGAGAAAGGAAAGGAATCTGATGATGCTCCTTCTGCAGAGGAAAAAACCACCTCGGATGAAGGTGGGGATGTGTATTTGGCTTCTTCTTCAAATACACATGTAGATCATGAGTCATGGTTGATTGACTCAGGTGCATCCTTTCTCTTCACTCCCCATAGGGAGTGGTTCTGCGAGTATGAGAAATATGATGGTGGTGATGTCTTCCTAGGGGATGATAGGAAGGCCAGAATCATTGGACGTGGAAAGGTCAAGCTGAAGCTGCAAGGTGGAAGGATTAGAACACTTCCTGGTGTTCTGCATATTCCTGCATTGGCCAGAAATCTGATTTCTGCAAGCAAGATGGATGATGCAGGTGTAAAAACAGTGTTCGAGAAAGATGCCTGCAAGATGGTTCGGGGAGCACTGGTATTAATGCGGGGAGTTCGGACTGGAACTCTGTACAAGCTACAAGGTAGCACTGTCATTGATGGGTGTAATAGTTATGTGGTTCCTGAAAGTGGAGTGGAAAGCCTAGCTGTCTCTGGAGAAAAGACCATGCTATAGCATCAAAGGCTTGGACATATTGGAGAGAAGGGCCTTCGGATACTACATAGAAATGGTATGGTAGAAGGTATGTCTAATTTCTCTCTGGATTTCAATTTCTGTGAACATTGTGTATATGGGAAGCAGAATCGGGTGAGTTTTCCTTCTAGTGCTAAGAGGGCAAACAAGATATTAGAACTTGTGCATAGTGATGTGTTTGGACCTGTGTCAGTTCCATCACTGGGAAAGTTTGTGTACTATGTTTCATTCATAGATGACTTCTCAAGGAATACATGGATATATTTCTTGAGGAAGAAATCTGAAGTCTTTGACAAATTTAAAAAATTTAAGGCTCTGGTGGAAAACCAGACAGAGAAGAAGATAAAGGCGTTGAGGACAGATAATGGTGGGGAGTTCTGCAAGAAGGAATTTGAAGAGTTCTGTAAGAAGTGTGGTATAGCACGGCAGAAGACTACTCCATACACATCTCAGCAAAATGGAGTTGCAGAAAGAATGAACAGAACGTTGATGGAAAAGGCAAGAAGCATGCTCAGTGGTACCGGGTTAGGACAAGAATTTTGGGCAGAGGCAGTGGAGATTGCATGTTACTTAGTTAACAGATCACCTTCATCAGCGTTGGAGGATAAGACCCCACATGAGGTATGGACTGGTAAGAAACCCTCTCTTTCACATCTAAGGGTATTTGGATGTGATGCATATGTACATGTTCCAAAGGAGAAAAGGACCAAGTTGGATAATAAATCTTAAAGGTGCATATTTATTGGGTATAAGGATGGTTTAAAGGGTTACAAGCTTTGGAACCCAGAAACAAGGAAGGTTGTGTACAACCGAGATGTGGTGTTTAGAGAAGTGAAAGATGTTTTTAAACATGAAGTCCTACCAAAGGAACCTGAGAAGATAGAGTTTGAGCTAAAGGAGGATGAATCAGACTCTACAACAGAAGAAGACTCAGAACATGAAGAGCCACAAACTCCATCTTTGAGAAGATCAGTTCGGGAAAGAAGGCAACCAGAAAGGTATAGTCCATCTGCTTTCTGTTCAGGTTTTGCCTTAACTATAACTGATGATGAACCCAGAACTGTCAGGGAGGCAGTAGATTCAGAGGATGGAAAACTCTGGAAGGAGGCCATGGTTGATGAAATGGCATCCTTTCACAAAAACGATGCATGGGATCTGGTGGAGTTGCCGGCTGGAAGGAAGCCCATTGGGAGCAAATGGGTGTTTAAGAAGAAGATGAATGTAGAAGGCAAGGTGGAGAAATACAAAGCTCGGTTGGTAGCGAAAGGTTATTCCCAGGTGCCGGGAATTGATTTTGGTGATATTTTTTCTCCTGTTGCCAAAGTTAATTCTATTAGATTACTTTTATCTGTTGCTGCTGCATTTGATTTTGAGATAGAACAGATGGATGTGAAGACAACATTTCTTCACGGGGATCTAGAAGAGGAGATCTACATGAAGCAAACTGAAGGCTTTATGGTGAAGGGTAAGAAAGAACTGGTATGCAGGTTGAAGAAGTCTCTGTATGGGTTAAAACAGTCACCAAGGATGTGGTATCAGAAATTTGATACCTATATACGGGGACTTGGCTTCACCAGAAGCAAGGAGGATCACTATGTTTTTTTTAAATTAATTGGTGACCGTGTTATTTATTTGGTCTTGTATGTGGATGATATGTTGTTGATTGGAAATGACAAAGAAATTATCCAAGATTTGAAGACCCAACTATTCTCCAAATTCGACATGAAGGATCTTGGTGTGCAAACTATATTTTGGGCATGGAAATTAAGAGATATCGGGCAAAGAGGAAGCTCTAGTTAAACCAGAGGAAGAATGTCGAGACTATATTGCAAAGGTTCAATATGCAGGATAGTAAACCGATGAATGTTCCTATTCCTGTAGGTGTAAAGCTGTCTGCTGAACAGTGTCCCAAGACACAAGAAGAAGAGGAGGATATGTCCCGTGTTCCATATGCAAGTGCAGTGGGTAGTTTGATGTATGCAATGGTTTGTACTAGACCAGACATTGCACATGCAGTGGGAGTATTGAGCAGGTTTATGTCAAACCCAAGGAAGGAGCATTGGACAGCAGTGAAGCGGGTTTTCAGATATTTACATGGCACTAGTGATTATGGCTTGTGCTACCAGGGAAGACCAGGATTGGAAAGAATGTTGGACATTCGTGGTTTTGTTGATGCAGACTGGGTTGGAGATTTGGACCAAAGAAGATCTACAAGTGGGTATGTGTTTAGCCTATTTGGAGGCGCAGTCAGTTGGATGAGTAAAAGACAGTCTGTAGTGGCTCTTTCAACTACAGAGGCAGAATACATAGCAGCCACTCATGCAATCAAGGAAGCAATTTGGTTGCAGATATTGTGTTCAAGTATGGGGTTGGTACAGCAAGCTATAAGGATAGACTGTGATATTAGCCAAAGTGCAATTTTCTTGGCTAAGAACCCTTCTTATCATTCAAAGACAAAGCACATTGATGTTCAATATCACTTTGTTAGAGCTATGGTTGAGGCTAAAAGGGTGTTGCTGGTAAAGGTGGACACTTTGAAGAATGTTGCAGATGCATTAACAAAGTATGTGAGCACTCAGAAGTTCTCTTGGTGTAGAGAAACAATGGGTGTTGGAGAATTGGGCCAATGACTAAGCTCTCTTGTGACCCCCTGTGGAAAGAAAACAACAAGTGGGAGAATGTTGGGTATGTGTTATATTCTTTCCACGACTAAGCACGCATGGGGGGGTAAGAGGGGGGGCGATAGCCCCCTCTTTGCGCTGGGCGCAATACCGCCCCCCCTGTCGGGGTCCAGGGCAGCGCCCCGACGAAAATTTTTGGTCCTTAATTTCCGCTGGGTAGTCCGCGTCCATGGTTTTGTGCATGGTATTGCACATGGTATTGGGGTACGATGGTTTTCGGCCCATAGTATTTTTGTAGATCCGGTCAAGGGAACTACGGTTATGTTCTAATCCAGGGTTAATGGATTGGGGTTTATGTATGCTTCGACATGTATATATATGTGTTGTAACACTAAAAGGAACATAATGAAAAATCAAGCTGGTTGTCCCGATTTGGGATCCAGGGGAAAATCTCTGTGTTTATCTGTTTTATGTTTTATGCTCTCACTATTGTTTATCTTCTATTATAAGATTCGTGTGTAGATAATTTCTGTTTAGGGTTAAAACCTACACCCACGTTGTGACAATAATTAAAGTGGCTATGCTAGTTAAAAGAGGTTCAATAGCATATCGCATGTGTATGAAAGAAGCATTTGTATGAAAAAAAGCACTAGGGCTAGAGTAGCAGAGTTGAAGTCACTCTCTAGGTTTGGCAAGATATCTAGTGTATGTTGTAGCTGTGGTGCAAAACTAAAGTTAGCAGTGGCCATTTTTTTGAATATCTAGAGTGCAGTCGGGTTTTTAAGACTTGTAGACAAATGGTGGCAGTGGTGATGGTGGAATCATTGTAGGAGTATGTATACATGGCGAAGCTAGCTAAGCACGCAGAGGCCCAAAACCAGAGGTTGGAGTGTGCGTTAAGAAGCAGGTAATATTAGTGGAACGATGGTCATAGAGCCAACATGAGTGTGGGTTCTGTTGTAAAGACTATAAGGATGCCATCGTCAAAGAAGTTCCTAAGTTTAGTGAATACTACTTGAAGAGAGCATGACACAATGTGTAGCGATGACCATGTCCTATTTAGATCAGAGAAGGCAGCTAAGGAGGTCAGCGCTAATTCCATATTGTTGAGAATGGTTTTGGGCAAACATGCTTTTGGAGGTTATGGAGAAGCTATTTGAAAGAGCATGTGCATGCGATGTGAATGGCTGCAATTGATGGGATAGATGAGAATGATGCTTACCAACTTTGATCGAGTGGACCAGGGGGATGCAAATTATGTAGAAAAGCTCGAGACATGGTATGTCTTTTCGGTATTGATGTCCTTTCATTTTGCTCGCTGCTTTGCACCCTTCTCTTGAGGGTTTTTTTGCTTTATTTTTTTGGAATGGATTTTGGTATTCCAGGCTCGGTCCAGTCTAGGGAAGACTTGTAATATCCCAAATATCAAAAATTTCAGTAAATCTAGCACATTTTAGTGTTTTAAATAAAAAAAATTCAATAAGAAATATGAACACAAAAGCTATCTAGAAATGATGGAACTCTTTATTTATATTAATAATAAAAAAATAGCACAACCACATTTACCAATTTGATTAATATAGGTGGACAAGAATATATAAAATACATCTACGACCATATTTACCAATGTGTGATATTAATATAAATTGAAATATTTGTGCTCGAGGTAATTTTAAAGAAAAATAAAATGATGGTATAACATACTCATTTTGAAAATGAATTCAGTGCTTAAATGAAAAAGCACAAGCGCATTACATTGATTTAATTTATACAAAAATTGTTTATTAAAAAATTATATAATCATTGATTGCTATATATATATATATATATATATATATATATATATATATATATATATGCCTATTAATTTTAAATAAAATAAATATTTTCAAAACATTGTTAAAGAAAAGATAAGAACTCACTACATATTTTGAAGAGGTAATAAATGGTGATTAAGAAGAAATAAGGCATTTAAAATATTAAAATAAACAAATTTTTATCTTAAATTTAATATTAAAATATAATATAATATTATGTATCATTTTAACAAAACTATAACTTAATATTATATAAAATATATTAAAATTAAAAACTTAAAATATATAAATTATATTACAATTGAAAATTTAAAATGACTATTATAACTTAAACCCATTAGTTTCTTCTCTAAAACCATGTTAATATTTTGGGAGTTTGATAAAACTGCAATCAATGAAAACCAATGAATAGAGGACACATAGTTGTTCCATTAGGAATTTTGAAACAAATAGTTTTCAATGCAGTCATGTTTTAATTCCATATCTCTAATTTTCATACGTGGTAACAATTAACTTGCATAGTAGAATTTTAATCGTGTTTTGTAAAAAAATAATTTAGTAAGGTTTAAACATATGGTTTAGATATGCAAGAATGTTAGTGGTGTGAATTTCAACCATTGATGTAGTGAATATGATGAGAATATACTAGTATCTTGAAGTTTACATCGTCCGATAATTTTTTTTTAAGAAAATCGTTAAAGTAGTCAATTCCAACAGGGGTATGCCTATTGGCGTAACAAGATGCATGCCAATTGAAGCCCTTGCCATGTGGCTGCTCATCAAATAAGAAACCACAGATACTCAAGCACAAGTGCGGACCCTAGATGGATCCACCAAGCAAAGGTCCCCATAGGGTTTTCGTCCTGAAATCAGATTAGAACTCACCTTGCCAAGTTCTCAACAGAACATAATAGGATAGATAACTCAAGTTGATTCAAAGGCGTAGCTACTGTCCCTTTTTATAAGCTCAATGGACTTTCTAGATGCATTTATTTTATTATTTTTCCTAAGAAATGAAGGTGTATAGCAGGGGCCAATGCCACGGGAAAATACCACAGTAAATACCATGGGTAAATTCCATCCATTTGACCATATAAAAAAAAGGAAATATTACAAATCCTCTTGCTCAAATATTGCTTGTCCTCAAGAAATTCATTGCTATCCACAATAGAAGCATTGATACCAGGATCCCATACAACCTAGTATGTTATTCCATACCTCCATGCTAAATAATCTTGAATGGATCCTTCGATACCTATATCCAAAACAATCCTCCGACCAATCCTTCCCATGATAGATTCACCTGGATCCAAAACAATCCTCCAACCAATCCTACCCCCAATGGATTCTCCTGGATCCCAATGCCACCTAAGTCCTCAGACCTGTGGGTTATTGTACCATCTCAGATCGCCATCATTACTCGTGCCAAAGGGTCAAAGCTGCAATATGCCCTTGGCTACGAGTATCCTCCTAGGAATCAATCCATCAAGTACCAACTCATAATCTCTCGCCAATGCCTTGGGAAGGATGAATACCTACAAATATACTGTGTTGATGTTGCTCGATGCTCAACTCATGTTTCTCCACTTGGTCACCCAACATGATGCATTTGGAGAACTTTTCCCAGCTCTTCCCAATGTATGAAGGAGGGTAGGTAGTGTTGCAAGCCTTATCTATATACCCTTGTAGAGGGCTGCTCTGGAACTGCCAACTGTACTCCTCTTGTTGCCTTGTGAGGGACTTGAGTCGTTCCTCAACATTAGACAACTTGGTCATTGACTCAACACGTAGCCCTATGATCTCCTCAATTTTCCTATTCTCTTGTAAGACAATGTGTCGGGTTTTAAAGACTCTTTGCTTTACCATCATAAGATCTATCTTGAAATGCATGATCTTTTCCCGAAATTCCTCTATTGGCAATTTTGGTGCCCTGTTGAATGTCTCTGTACCTGTCATCACCAGATGCCTAACGACCACTGTGTTGGACGTAATAAACAACCTAACATTTAATTGTCAATCCAAGAGTTCGTAAACATTTAAGATTATCTTCACTGTAGTTATGAGACAGAGCGATTATTAGGCTATTCATGATATCTTTCTTCCTCAAAGATATTTCTTCCTACACTAAACTATCATTCTGCACTACAACAACATTCCTGTACTGGAACATTGTTCCTGCACTGGAATGAAGTTTATGCACCGGAAGTGTGTTTTGTATCGGCATTGAAGATTTTGAACTTCATACAAGAGCTTTAAATCTATGTACCAGAGCACTATGTTCCTATACCAGGATATCAGTTCATGTACCAGAACAGAGGTTCATGTACCAGAAAACCAATATTCCTATACTTGGTTTCCAAATCACATGTGAAAATTAAAGAGTGTGTTTAATTAAAGAAATAAAGTGAAAATCAAATAGAACTTGAAATTAAACCCTCACAAGCAAAAAGATTCTTCAACCACTCTTAGATTCAGAAATAAGAAATGCTTTTAAAAGTCAAAGTAAATCTTTATAAAACAACAAACTTCCTTCATGCAAATAAATAATTTAACTAATCCGTGTGTTGACAGGCTTTCCCTGAGATGTCTGTTTACCATATGATTTAGATGTGCACTTAAAAATGTTTTAACTCAAAAGTTCATTTAGGGATTTAATATTAAGTTCAACTCTTCCCATAAAATTATTAAGTGCAAGCATAAATATTTATATTGCGACGATGTTCATTCCAAGTTTATCAACGCAAATTAATCATTAACTGAACTCTAAATATTAAAAATGCTCTCGCTCAGAAATAAATACCACTGGAAAAAATAAATAAAGAGCTTGCAAAAAAAAAAAAAAACTTGTAGAAATAAACCAAGGAACTTTGACTTGCAGAAACGAGAATGCATTGATGCGGGTAGCATAATTGCACTTTTCTCACAGAAATATAACAAGCATCAAAAGGGAAAATGTATAAGTTAAGAATCTTACACGATCAAGCCCACACACCATGGATCTATGACACACAATTTGTAAAGGAATTAAAGCCTGTTACTTATGAAAGAAATATATATAATATGCTTCACACTTTGCACTTAAATTAAATTAAAACACCTTTAAAAAAGGGAGAACAAGTTGGGTTCACTAGTCCCTATCCAACCAACTCGTTTCCCTATTACAAAATATGGAAACTCAGTCACTCAACAGTGCATCATTGTAAGATTTAAACACGAAAATATAATTACATGGCACATTCCTTTGTATTATATTGCAAATGAGAAAATGTACATCGTGAGATCTGAATCCAACCCAGAAAAAGGGTGATACCAAAATAATTACAATTCGCAAATTGTTGTAGCATCGCCCCTATTTCCTATCAGATTTATACATTAAATGCAAGTCCTTATGCCTACGACTGTAACAAAAACATAAAAATAGTTTAAACAAAGCCTTTCGACTGTTACAAAATCCTAATCTAAGGCATATGGCCGGAATCCTGATCTTTAATATCCACTGATTTCTCTCCTGCTCTAAGCATAACTCGTGATGAACTGATATTTAACGAAAGATATGCATGGTTGGCGAGATTTCACAAGAGTGCGTGAACCACCAAATGGTGTAGGAATCCGTGGTACAGGAATGATGCGTGGTATAGGAATGCGTGGTGCGAGAACTTGGCCTCCATTAGAATAGACATATAATCAACTCTGTAGACCTCCAAACACACAAATGATTATTAATGATGTTTTTAATGTTTAAATCTTGTTAAAGAAAGGGAATAGAAAATACTTACTTATTATCTTTGAGAATGCACAAAACTATGATAATAAATTATTCAAGCTAAACAAAAGCATGAGAGATTTCGATTAAAAGGTGATATAAAGAAAGGAAAAACAAAGGCCCAACCTCCCCCCATGTTGACCTTCTTTCATGTCCTCATGCAAGGAAATCAATTGTTGTATTCTCTCTCCCTTGCAAAAAAACAAGATTAAAACATTTATGGATACTAGTAATAATGTTCTTTCAATTTTGTGTGATCAATATTTCCTTCACTAGATAGAGTTTGTTCGAAAAACAGAGTCTCTGTTGGACTCTTTTTTTATTTATAATGATTTCAAGAAAATATAACACCAAAGATACCATAGGAATACCAAATTGCAAGGACGATGTTTTTATTGAATGAAATATCCAACTATTAGAATTTCCACAAACATCTCTGGGGCATCCTTGATTAGAAGTTTTACTTTAATATCCTTATTGTAAATATGAGTGACATGATTTGAAAGCCATGGTGTTAAAAATAATCATAATAATACTTTCCCAGAGTGACCATCTTACCATTATCTACATATAGTTGAAGCTCCTTTTTTCTAGGTAAGGTGAAGTACCTGCACTAAGGGTCCCACATCCATAAAAACAAATTATTTCAAAAAAATAGAAATCCAAGAAACACCACCAAAATGATCTTAGCATTAGGGGAATTTTGAGGTCTAAAATGGGCCTCATAAGAAAAATGTACAACAAAAATAAACTTTATAACAACCAATAGGATTCAAGATGATGATGTCATCCATAATGGATGATTCACCATTTTTGGAGTAAAAAAGTAAAAATATTAAAAAATAATAAAATAATAAAACTGTTTTTTCAACTCGTATTTTAAAATTATCTCCCAAAATTTTTACTCAAATTTCGAGCGGGAGTACTCATTGGATGCAGAATTTAATTCCTCATCCAAGGAGTACCCATGTTGCATACTTTCGATGAACTCTACTACACGAAAAATGAGAAATACATAAAAAACGTGATTGTAATCACGTTTTTTTATGTATTTCTCATTTTTCGTGTAGTAGAACCCATCGAAAGTATGCAACATGGGTACTCCTTGGATGGGGAATTAAATTCCGCATCCAACGAGTACTCCCGCTCGAAATTTGAGTAAAAACTTTGGGAGATAAGTTGAAAATATGAATTGAAAAAGTAGTTTTTCATTTTTCCCTCTAAAATTTGATGATGTCATCAAATCTTATTAGATTTTTTCCACTATTATTTTATAATTTCCTTAGGAGGCCCATTTTAGACCTCAAAATTCCCATAATGAGCCATTCTCAAAGAGATATGATAATGAATTCTGGAAAGACAAAAACGACCAAGAGAATAATAGTGTAAAGTTAACTTTAATACCACAGGCATGGCCCTGCTGCTAGCAGGTGTCAATAGCCTCAATAGGGATTCCTTTTAACCCGCGAAATGCTTGTGTCCCATATATTAGATATAGATTGAGAGTTATCTGAAAGAATTTACACTTGTTTGAAATTAATTGAAGGCCACTGTCCCGACTTGGTAACCAGCTAACGACAGTTCCATTCACAAGAACTAACAAGAAAGAACAAGTCGGTTCGTGATGTGACCTCTTGTCTTCCAGATTTTCAACTGAAATCCATTACCGTGGCTTGGTAACCAGTACGGTAATTTCATTCTCGTTAGGATCCATGGTCATGGTAGGCCGACTCGTAATGAGACCTCCTATCCATCAATTAATCTATCTTATAAAAAAAATCTGATTATAATCAACCTTAAATATATTAATTAATAGTTGGAGAAGCAATTCTGCTTCTTAAGAGCACAGGATGGCGTGAAAAGTTTCTAAATACTAATCTTTATTTCACTAAAAGGAAAAGACCCTCGAGTGGAGGTTATAAAGGAGATTTTTAGTGTTATAAAATTGGCCAAAATTGTCAAAAAAACATTTGCTACAACATCTGTTTAGGGTTACGGAGGTTGTGGCAGAGCTTTTAACAGAAATTCAACACAACTAAAAAAATTGGGCGGTTGAAGATTATTATGAATGTTTTTTTCATTGGTGCGCTACTAAGGTTTCAACGCACTGGTGCATTGACATAGATGGTGGCCTCGGGGTGGTCGAAGGTTCTTGCACCAGGCTATCAAGGTATAAAACCACACCGAGCGCAGTGTTGGTGACACAATGCACGGGGCCATACCAATTGGTCTTGGGATTTGTTTGGTGCCCATATGTCGTCTCAATGCATTGGTACGTAGACTTATAGAAATGCACCAGTGTGCCATATCAGATAAGTGCGCCATATTAGACAAATGCACCGATATTTATATTTGGTATTGGTATTTTTGTGGTGCCCATACGTCGTACAAACGCACCAATGCGTAGTATCACTTAAACGCACCGGTGCGTAGTATCGCACAAAATGCATCGAGATTTTTAATTGGTTTTGGTATTTATGCGGTGCCCATAGGTTGTAGAAACGCACTGGTGCGCTGCATCATACAAACGCACTGGTGTATAATAACTGATACACACTGGTTTTCATTTTGTTTTTTTAGAAACATTGACCCGTGACAATGCAATTATTGTGATTTTTCTAAATTCATTAATCATCAAAAGTTGGCACATCTTATAACAATATTCATATTAATTAATTTTTATTAATGCATTTTAATGTGATGTTTGGATTAATTTGTTATATCATATCATAATTATTGTGATTTTTTAAAATTCATTGTTCATCAAAAGTCAACACATATATATCTTATAACAATATTCATTTGAATTAAATTTTTATTAATGCATTTGAGAACGGCAATGGAGAATGTAATAGTGACAATGGGGAACACAATAGAATAAATTAAAACGCACACACACACACACACACACACACACACACATATAAGACGGTCTTTTTCATACAAAATGGGACAATTATTGGTATCCTTTTTTCTTTCAATTGGAACACTATGTCCATTACATTAAACAAAATTTCCGATTTCACAGACAAATATTTCAAAAAATATAACGCCTTGCTTTGATATCCAAATATAGTGATCATCATTCTTTGCTTGAACTGTTGTCACTGCTAGAGCTACTTCCATGACTTGGGTTATTTTCAGGATTGTTTTGTTCACGGCATTGATTGTTTTCTTCTTCTTCACCTTCCATCTAAAAACATAAAATAAACTGAAATGAGTGTATATACGTTGGTGAGAATAATGAAAATTGCAATATTAAATAATATACATCAATGTAAATCGAAAAGAAAAATTGCTCATAAACTATACACATTCTTTCAAAACTATGTACTATGCCATCTTTCAAAATTTCATCTGTTGGCGCAGTTCCATACTTTATTTCGTGCAAGTTTTATATCCCATAACAAATCATATATTTAATATAGAAGATTTTTTTGTTCTATTAATTATAGACGGGGCTATGTAAAACAAGATCGATAGATGCTTACAAATTCCACAATTAATTTCTGATATGCAAACATATACTCACAACCCATATTTAACCCAATTTAAATCAATTTGTCTGATGGTTCTTCTTTGTATGTTAGCACCTCTTTGAAGACATTCAATGATGATTTTTGTAAAACAACTTAAAAAATACAAATATGAAATCTAGTTAAGTTGTTATAAGGAAGTAACAATTACTCACAAACTTAGGCATCAACCCTTTTCTTCCTTGTAATCCTATTTTATGTGCTGAATGGGTTCCATTTTCTTTTCTTTTCTGTAAGAAAATATTTGAAAATTAATATTTAATGCTAAATTGTTTATTTATTATACCTAATGATCGAAAAATTCAATGATTACATATTACATTTGAAGCACGTTGTTGTTGAGATGGTTCCTCCCGCGATGAAATTTTGTCCATTTCTTTGACCATCTCTTTGTACACTTTTTTGGACATTCCTACTAGCATATTTCTAATATCAACTCGTTCATCTTTTGATATTTTCATTATCTTCCTGAAAATGTAACATGAAAATAAACTATTTAATTTTTATATTGATATATGAAAAGTAAATATAACAAAAGTGATATTTATACATATATCTAGATAAACACTTAAAGGAATATTACTTTTTCATTCCTTCTTTTTTTGTTGTACATTTTTTCTATTAAAAGTCTAACATGTCTCATTGACCAATTCTCTGGAAACTATTCTTGTAGTTTAGATACAATTTGGTTCTTGGAATCATTTGTATTGTGAGTGGAAATAATGTCTATACATTCATTCCACTAGATCCCTCAAACTTTTGTAAAATTTTTTCCCCCTTTCGTTAACCTCCGGCACCACTCCAGATGAGCTAAGAAGCAATTCATTTTCATTTGCTTGTTCTATTTTTTTTCTTTTCTTAGAACAACATTCATTTTCTGAGTTGTTGGTCCTTTTAGAACATTAAATAGATGTAAATTAATAGACTGTTTGACACATGTTATCTAATACTTTTAAGTATATTGTTAATGAAAATTAAAAAAAGAAACTCATATTGGATCAATAATATTTTTTAATTCACCCGATTCATCCTTTTGCAATTTTCCCATCAAGATTTTATGCTCTTCTCGTCCTAGATTAGAAATAACCTTATCGAGCTTCGTCATTTTGTGGCTTTTCATGATAGACCACAAATGATACATATTATTTAAACTTACATATAGTTCAGAAATAATATCTTTATAAAGAATTTACAAATAACTTGCCTTTTTTGCCTTTCTTGATGTGTTATCAATATTTTTGGTACTTGATCTCTTGTCATTCATTTCTTTATCAACCTGAAACCTATACCATATCATTCATTAATATATTTATAAATAAATTGTCAACTTCTCAAGTAAAAAATAAATCTCAAGAAACCGGTGTGCCTTTCATGATGTACGCACTGACGTCGGTGCGTGGGGGTATTATAAACGCACTGCACAAATAGTAGAATAGACCGTAAGGTGCTCTCCTCGTAACATAGCGCACTGGTGCCCTATTTTAGATATGGCTCACTGATTAAAAAAAATAAAAATTTTTATTACACAGTGCTTGTGTGGTGCGCTAGGTTACACAAGATGCATCGATAAAAAAATCCATTTTTTTTAAAAATTCATGCAAGAGCCGACATGGATTGGGATCCGACTATGCAAATCATGCCATGGGTTGGATGTCAATCTAAAATGAAAAGCCCTAATTCCGAAATCACAGAAACAGGGATAAAAAATGGCAGAAATAAAAAAATGAAGGGTTTAAGGTAAAATGGATTTTTTTTTTTTTTTTTTTTTTTGAAAATGAGAAACAAATTGAATTTTTTTTCTTACTTCATAAAAAAAATGCAGAAAAAAGTAAAAAAAATAATCAAATTTAATCATGAGATCGTTTTAAATTCTATGCTATAGGGTTTGAATCACTAGAGGTTTGGATTCTGATTGTCTGAATACTTCTGTTCAAACGTATTTCACTGCTTCACAGTGCTCTCGTGCTCTCTTGCTCCAGGTATGTCTCCTGCAAATCTCTGGCTGAAAATTTTAGCAAAAATAGTGAAATAATGAAAAGTGTTTAGTATTTAAAGAATTGTTTTATGGAGTTAGATTTTTGAAAATATTTTGCCACCCATTTTTCAATTTGCTGCTTTTTATTTCACTTAAAAAAATAGAGTTACATTTTTTTTTTTTTTTTGGTACAGTTATTCGTCACTGGTGCGTCACTTAATAACACCGCATCAGTGTGTCCATTGGTAACACGGCACTGGTGCATAGCAATTAAAACACACTAGTGCGCAGTAACTAAAACACACCGGTGGGTTATCTGTACATTAGCACCGATTTGCGGTTAAGGCACTGAAATTACTTTTATGTGTGTACAACAAAATTAGACATGTTGGAAATTTACATTTTATTGTGAAAATATTTGGGCCATTTCTTTTCAAAACTACACCTCTTCTTCTTTCAAAAAAAAAAACTTGAACCTTTCCATAACCTGCGACAAGAAAATGTGCCCCATGATCTGCTTGCTAACCCATGACCTGCTTGCTCATTTGTAAGTTACTCCTCCATCTTGGCATCCAATTTCCTATTTTCTCCTTTCTGCTTTCTATCTTGATCTTAAAAAAATTTATACAATCTCTGTTTTATGAGAAACTGACCTTGAATGTTCTGGGAGCAATGACAACGAGTTCTTTATTTTGCATTTGTTAGCAGAAGAAGATCGATTTTCGACTAGACGATGCAGTTATTACATGTGGAGGCAATGGTTTCCCGTAGAAAATGAGTATAGGGTTGGGCAGAGGAAAGACATTGCAAAATGGGCTATTACATTAGATTTTCCAATGGGAAACCAATTTGTAGGTGGAAATATGGTAGCTGTAGGTATCTATGCTTTTCTTCCCATAGAAATGGTCAATGAATTTCCATTTATAATACAAGCAAAATTTTTACTGGTTTCATCCAAAGAGAGCATCATTTTCAATAGCAAATGGAACCAAGGAATCCTTAAGCGTATCCCGTTCACATTTTGTTTGGCATTTCGTTATTTGATAAGTGCTAATTCACCTATACTTTCAAAAATTTGGATTTTTGGGTACCTTCCATGTGATATTCCTCGTTATCCACAAGACCACAACTCAGACAAGTTAGAGATGCCATTCAGGTTCAATTGAAAACTGAAGATGTGATTTTATGAGACGTCAGCTTTTCTGGTAAAAGTTTATGTAAGCCAACCAAAGCTCAGACAATACTCCTAGCTTTTAAACGCCTTCTGGAGAGAGCAAGTGAACATGGTCATCAAAGCGAACAAGCCCATCTGTTTTATTGTAATGTACACATTCTGCCCTATTTTAGATGTGGCACACTCATTAAAAAAAATTGTGTTTAAATTTTTTATTACACAGTACTTGCACAGTGCACTGGTATAATACAACGCACTGGTGCGTTAGGCTACGCAGGGTGCACTGAATTTTTTTTTTCTTCAAAACTGCACCTCTTCTTCTTTCAGAAAAAGAAACTTGAACCTTTCCATAACCTGCAACAAGAAAAGGTTCTCCATGATCTGTTTGCTGACCCATGATCTACTTGCTCATTTGTAAGTTCCTCCTCCATCTTGGCATCCAATTTCCTCTTTTTTCCTTGTGCTTGCGAGACCTGCCACCCATTTCTTCATCATAAGGATTCATATCCTTTGTCTCACGAGAACTCTTACCCCTATTAACAGCCTCAATTGACATTTCATTACTATCCCTATAGAAATGAGAATCTTCCCCTTCATTGGACCTACCAGCCTGATCAACAACGTCAATTGATCTTTCTCTGTTGTCCTTAAGGGAATGAGAATCCTTCCCTTCATGGTGCCTCTTGGCTTTATTGACTGCCTTGATTGATCTTTATCTACTATCCAATATTTCTCTGCCATCCTTGTAAGAATGAGAATCGTTACCTTCATGTGATCTCTTAGCCAGTTCAAGAGACTCAATTGATCTCTCTCTGACATCCCTTAGCGAATAGGTTTCCTTGATTTTGAAGGACCGTTTCACCTTGCTAGTTGCCAGAGCGTCAACAGGTATTTCTTTGCCATCAACTCTGCTCTCCCTTTCTCCATCATGGGACCTCTTAACCCTATCTCTAGCCTCAACTGAATGTTCTCTGCTATGATCAATAAAATTCTTACCCTCGTGACTAGGCCTCTTAACCCTATCGTCGGTCTCAACCGAGCTTTCTCGACCGCCCTTCTTATATTTTTCATAAATATTTTCTCCTTTTGCACTCTGTCGAGCTCTGTACTCGTCTGCATCCATGTAAGCATCTTTGTCTTTCTTTCTGTTTGAATCACTCATTTTCTCTGCTATAAAATTCTTAGCCAAAATTCGAACTCTCATCTTTTCAAACCCTCATCTCCTCAGAAAAATTCTTGCCTGCGATTCGAACTCTTCGCTGCTCCAATATTGCACTTTACAGAATAAATTTTTCTTCTTAGAAAATATATTTCAATGACATACCTGTTTCGCGCGAGGTTTTATTTAACCTTGTTCCAGTGTGCGGGGTTTTA
Source organism: Pinus albicaulis (assembly GCA_034641835.2). NCBI lineage: Eukaryota > Viridiplantae > Streptophyta > Pinopsida > Pinales > Pinaceae > Pinus > Pinus albicaulis. The sequence continues at coordinate 1,213,120,398 of CM076570.1, read as the reverse complement.
TAGGCGCACCGGTGTGGTTTCGTAAGACCACGGTTTATGTTTTGGCACGATGTTTTATGACGCACCTGTGCGAAAGAATTGTGAAGCACCGGTGTGCTACAATACTAAGACACACCGGTGCAGGTTATGATGATAAGCGCACCAGACGAAAAACCAAAAACCTCCGCTAGAAATGGCGTACTCTATAAAGTTCTTTGTTTTTGGTATGTAAGATCATAATAAAATAATGATAATTATAAAGTACATGAATTTATTTGCATTATTTTTTAAACTTTATTATGTTACAAAAATTCATATTATTTTAGATTTATTATTTTACAATTATTTACAAATTTACAAATTTAAAATTTTTAATAAAATCATTTCACATTAATACAATTAAAATTTTCGCATTAATACAATTAAAATTTTACAAATATTTTACATAGAATTACAATTAGAATTATAATTACAATTTTACAATTTCACATACAATTACGATTATAATTACAATTATAATTTTAGAATTTTACAATTACAATTTTAGAATTTTACATACAATTACAATTACAATTAAAATTTTACAACTACAATCATTTCATAGTAATACAATTAAAATTTTACAAATATTTTACATACAATTAGAATTAGAATTAGAATGGCATTTACAATTTTTATTACAATTTTACAAATATTTTACATACAATTACAATTCAAATTACAATTACAAATACAGTTATAATTTTAGAATTTTACATACAATTAGAATTACAATTACAATTTTACAATTTGTCATATATATAATTACAATTAAAATTACAATTACAATCATTTCACAATAAATTAAATATTACAATTACAATTAAAATTTTACAAATATTTTACGTACAATTACTGTTAAAATTACAAATACAATTAAAATTTAAATTTTAATTACAATCATGACATAATATTTAATAAATATCATGGTCATTTAATATTAAATTAATTAATAAACATCACGATCATGATAATTTTCGTACAAACATCTTATTCGACTAAAAAACACATTAAATTCGCTAACATCATCATGATCATGATCATCTAGCAAAACACAATTAGCATTATATAACATCATCACAAAACAGACATCAAATATACATCTCATGTTAAATAACTCATGCTATCACATACACATCTATCTGCAAGTTTCACATTGAATGAACATATCTTACATGACATAACAATATACACATCATGATGATCACCAACATGTAAATTAAGTACAACTGCAACATGAACATAAAATACGTGGACCATATATATATATATATATATATATATATATATATATATGTTAAAAATATACAACTGTAATATAAATGTCATGGATCAGCTCGTGGTACAACATCAATAACAGTACTAGTCGAGGCCTGCTCAGTCAATGGTGCAACCTCGATGGTCGATGGTCCAACCTGCTCATGATCATGAGTATTGTTGGATGCTGTAGGCTACTGATTGGACGTGGCCGATGGTCCAATCTGATCTCCATGATGACTGCTGCTAGATGCTAGTGGAGGTTGCTCATCTGGTGTGGTGCGAGGTGAATGATCATGAGATGATGAGTCGTTGCTTGTGGACTGTCGATCACGTGTTGTGTCTCGACCATGCCTATAACGTGCAACGATCCTCCTCAGCCGCGTAAATAAGGTCGCAGCTCCTACGACATGCCATATCAGGCTATACATGTCACGCAATATGCCTCTCCACATATGTAACAACCTACCATCGGCCTATATGTCTCTCATATTAGCGGGCCTGATGCTCACCTCAACAATCAATGCAGTGAGTTGGTCACCCAAATCCATCCTATATCTAGTATCAAGCTAACTGCGCTTAGCAAAAGGTGGTACTGGCACACCAATAGGAGCAGGTCTCTCTGCATCGGCCTCCTGATGATCCTCGGTATTTGGTATGCCTTGATCATCATCATGATCCACACCTGGATCATGTGGTGGTGTCGGCATGTCCTCGCCATAAAAAGACCCAATGTATACAAGATATATACAAGTACACAACAATAATTAGACAATTTAATTACACAATTTAATAAAAAAAAGTTAAAGAACATGTTAGAATAAATTTAAATAAAACAGTAATATTACCTCTATCATCTTGCGGCTCATCATCTGTGACGAGGATGTTGGCACACCATCGCCAATTCAATCCAGCATAAGGATAGGGAACAATAATGAAGGGATGGAACTCTTCAACACTAGATAGCAACTCCAGTGCATGTGATATCCTTGCTGGAAACACAGTCTCTCCCCTCTTGGGCATCATCTGCCCCACATGTGCATCCTTGCCTCGAACATTAGCCTACGAGGTTGCCGAACAAAAGTAGGCCTAGTCTCTAGAAACCTCTCAAAAAATAAACAAAAAAACTCTGAAGCAAAAGGGAAGTTGACCCTCCCTTGTGCATGAGAACAACATCTATCTAAGGCTGTACAGAACTACCGCAAAAAAAATGGCAGATCACCTGACAAGTCGTGGCTCCTGTACTAAATAATCAGCATAATATAGAAGTGAGCAACTAATGCATTGCCTGTCACTGGTGTTATGTGAAATGGTTGAAATCGGAAGCGAGAGGCACCTCACCTCCTCACTACAAAATGCACCAATACGTAATTGAACTCCGACGACCTGAAAATCTGAAGGAGACAATACATCTGCTCCAATGTATCTCTAGGAGTACATTATCTGACTCCTTGCTACATAGATAGTTGGAACCTCTAGGAATGAGGGAAAATCCACCCCTCTCCTCGATAGCCTTGTAATGAAATATATGTCCTCCTCAGTGGGCATGTACCACTGGTTAGGACCAACTCGAAAAGCTTGTCGGAGGGCATTCCAACTGCGGATAAGATGTCTCAAAAATACACCATGGCCCTTTAGGGAAGTAGCCTCCTCATAGAACTTAAGGAGGGCTACTTGCCTTAGGAGCCCCTGGGTAGTTGTTGTAATAGGACAAGGGTATGCATCTCTCTCCCTCTTTCGTGCCTCGCACAGGCGAACCATGTCACACTGCTCCACCTGTTTTTGCTGTTGTTCCCCCTCTTCTCTCTAAATTATTGACATATCAAATAAATTTTTTTATTAAATGAGACATGTATTTAGGAATATACATATTTAATTTTTTTTGGAAAAAAAAACAAAACAGTCGGTGCGCCACAAAAAACAGTCATGCACCAGTTTCGGTGTATCTTTTGTTTTTTGTGCACCGGTGGCGGGGCCCCAAATGATATTCAACACACCATAGGCAGTGCACCTGAAAATTTTCAGAGCATCGTTGACTATGTACAGTGTTAGGAGTGCGGTGCACTGACTAAAATCTATGCCCTGACGCATATAGTTGGGTCAGTGCACCGACCTATTGACTTAATTACATAGTCAACAGTGTGGTCTTTTACACGGCCGCATGGTTGACCCTATCGAAATGTTGAATGCGGTGTGCTGACAAACATATCCGCCCTGGGGTGGATATTTTAGTCAACCCACCACGTTGCCGCTATTCAACATGGTCAACAGTGTGGCCGGCTAAATGACCACACCACACTTCTTTTTAAATTTTAAAATAACGTGGTGCGCCTTTCAATACTGCCTCGGAAACGGTGTGGATACCATTAGCACCGGTTGCGGTGTGGCCTATAAATTTATAGGTATCACCGCTTACTGGTGCGAGCCGAATGGCTCGAACGCACCGTGCGACAATATTTTTTATTTTTATTTTAAATGGTTAATTTTAAGGTTATTTGAAATTCTAATCCGCTAAAAAGTTTAATTATGGAAAAACAAGAAAAATATCTGTACATTTGGCTGTTGAGGAGGACTATTGGCTGTAGAATTTGCAGAAGAAAATTTTCCCACCATTTTGCAAAATGCAAGCTGGAGATTGGTGGGCAATGCATAATAGTAGTGCATGCAATGGGAGCACTGATGTCAGGGAGGCTCAGACAAGGATAAATTGCAACGGTGCTTAAGAGCTCTGGAGCACTGAGAAAGGTGAAAAATGTGGTTTTTTTTTCCATATTTGTTCTTTTATTTAACCCTGTTTCTGTGCGCAGGGTTTTATAGGCACACCGGTGCAGTTTCTTAATACCGCACTGAGTGGTTTCTATTTTTGCGCGGTGTTTTATGACGCACCGGTGTGGAAGAGTTGTAAGCACTGGTGCTCTACAGTAATAAGACGAACCGGGCTAGTGTGTATGGAGCGCATGGTGTCCAGTGTGCCAATGTTTTGTGTGCACTAGTTCTTTCTCTTGTTGAGCACACCGGTGCGGTTTAGGATGATAAGCACACCGAACGAAAAACATTTGCAAAAACCTCTGCCCACCAACCTCCTCTAGTAACCTACGCTAGAAATGAATGTCTGGGGTATTTTTATAAGGGGTTCCTAAAAAACATCCGCTAGAGGGGATTTTCCTTGTAGTGTTGGTTGGTACTTCTACCATGATGACTTATTTTAAATAAAAAATCTTAGATAATGACTAAAACTTCCTCTGATTTATCATGCCAGGGTTCTTGTGAAAACATGTTATAGTTTTGTAGGTGTGGTCCACCATAGGAGGATTATCATCAAGACCTTCAAAAAGGATCTTAAAAAAAGTTTCTGGATGATAGTTAATGGTCAATAATCAAAGTCACTTTATAAAATATAAGGCATTAAGAGTGAATTTTTTCTGACAAGTATTACTACGAGAGTGCATAATAATAGAAACTTCAAAAGTTATGCTTTAGGGAATTACATTTTCAAGAGTGCCGCTGTAACAATTTTATTTCGAATGGCATCTTTATTCATTACACTACCCTATTTTAAAGAGAGGAAGATCCCTTTTAAGTGTAGGCATACTTCCAATGTAGACATGTACGTAACATAATGCTAAATATACTCACACTTAGTTTTAAAGAATAAACCTCGATACATACCAAAGTATGAGAAATGAGTTGATTTGATTGATATGGTACCAAGAGCTGTCGAATGATGAGGGAATGATGTGTGTTTATGACTATTTGAAACCAGGATTCAATGAGATCCACATATTGATGATTCTCCAACTCGTACACTAGCCGGACTATACTATTAGTCTATGTGAACAGGATGGAGTTCTACGTGACACCACCAGTTCTCGATCCACCGTGCCCAGGAAACGTGATCGTGCCAAGTTCTCCATAACCTATACTATTTGACCTATACTATGTGTACTACATGCATAAACTATGTTGGTGTGGGAATGAAAAGCTATATAGTTAGCCACAGTGAAACTAGTCAGTACTTGATGGGGTTTACTACTCCTTTTATCACCCGGAAATGGAATTGATGTGGATAAGCATCTCCCACTAACGCTTCTATACCATAGGGTAAGTTAGCGAGGTTCTCCCACTCCATCAGGGGGGTTGGTTGAGGGGCAAAGTTGTCCCTTTCTTTTGGTTCCTTGTTAGTTCAATAAGGTCTTACTAAGGGGGTCTTTCTGCCCTTCCTTATTTATTTCCTTGCCCCGTGAAGCTATCTCATGATACAAATCTTCCACAGCTTGATGTTTACTCTCTTTATATTGACAAGGATGGTTAAGGGAAATTCTAGGGTTTTCTTCTTGGTTAGCTTCAACAACGGTTTTCAAACAAGTTCCAATCATATATTTCTCCTCTAATGGTTTATGGATTAAAGTTTCTTCCCATGGTAAATGTTGGGTGGTAATAGGGGAAGTTTCTGAATTCACTCCTCTCCCCTCTCTAAAAGATATGGCATTACATTCAGTAAGGAAGTGAGTAGGAAAAATGTTGAACCCTTAGTTAAACTGAGAAGGGGGGGGGATGAATCATTTTAATGCATTCATGGACTTTTAAAATTTCTTTTAAAATGTATTTACACCTTCATTTCATTATCAACTTAATGTACAATGGAACAACAATCTTAATAAGTGAGTAGCAGGTATAAAGCAGATTAAATACATAATATCAACACATAATCATCATGCACATAGACAACAGATATAAGTGGAAACCCATAAGGGAGAAAACCACATCTTATTAGTGTTGTGATACAAGGGCAAGCTCCAACTCCCTCTCACCACTGATTTTATGTAGGCTCCAACCTACAGGAGGCTACTACCTCAATTCTGCAAGCTACAACTTGCAAGGAAGCTCCAACTCCCATCTATTTTAGGCAGGCTACAACCCACAAGAGGCACCTACCTCAGTCAGCTACAACTGGACATCTATCAAGCTACAACTTGATATGGAAGCACCCACTTCTTCACACTAAAATGAAAACACATGCTGATTTACCTTGATATAAGCTCTGTTCTATTCCTTCTTAACTGTTGTCCTCTAGCCTTCATATTTGCCTTATATCATCTCTGGATCTACACAGCTTCTCTATCTGTTATTAATTCTTCTTATTCTTCTACTCTCTAACCTCTCTATGCATATGACAGTAACATCATTTATAGAGGCTGCCTCATAACTGTTTTCATTCCACATGGGAATATGAAATGAACACGTATGACTCTTTGCCTTCCACCTTCTCATTTTCTTGCCCAGCACATTCAAAATAATATAACAGTATGTACACATTTCAGTATTAAATTGGAGTTTTGCTTTGCCTATGGAGACTTAGGATTTGCATCACAAACAATATAAAATAAATAAAACATTTATAGTTACAATCAATTATTTCACTCATTCCTTTCAGTTTCTAAGCTTTTTTGAGCGTTTTTCCTCTTCTGGTTGCTGTCCTCTTGTCTGTTCAATTTCTGTCATTAAATTTTAACTGTGCTGGATAACCGCCTTTTTTCCTAACTTGACCCATGCTGTTACGTTTCAAATAGTGCTACTATATCTCCTTCTATTTCCCTACTTTGCCTATTATATTTAACCACAACGTTCAACTTCTCTGCACGCATTGTCCAGTCTCTCTACCTGAGTCTATTCTCTTGCGTTCAACTTTTCGTTTGACTTACTGCGACAACACTGTTTTTCACTTAGAGGCGGGTCTTACCCAAGTCTACTCCCATTCATAATTTCCTTTATATATATTGGATTCTTTTGCCAACATTCAGTTTTTTCTTCGTAAACCAAGTCGTACTCTGCTTCCAACTTTTTCTTCATACATAGATCTTAACTTCAAACTTTATCGTGTTTGGTCTCATATTGCATTTCGGCGTATCAATGGTTTTACCTTATAATTCCATTTTTCACCTCCGATGCGACTTAACACTAGAAAGGCTCGACATACACGCTTAACTTTGGTTGAAGGGTCCCACATCGTGGTGACCAATCACAACGCATCGCATTTCGCTTGCCCGCAAGTTTCCCACTCTACCGTTAGCGATAAAATTTAATCCTTGCAATCTACGTTCTGCGCTCGTGTGCGGTGCTACCATGTGGATTCCCTTCATCGCATCACATCGCATAAACCTTACCGCATTGCAACCAACATAACATTCCTTGTGATATCTTTGAAGTTATCTCCTATTTCTTGCGGTATGCGATGTTGCACAGAGTTGACATGTGTCCCTCCATTTCGCATCATAGAATATTTAGCTTAAATTGCAGTCGCCTTATTGCTATCCTTTGTGTGATATGCGGTTTGCCGTCCGCCATTGATCTGCCCCCAGATCTGACGGTCTTCATCTGATTGCACTTCACACTTTATAATATATATTTTGTGGTTATACTCTATTTCTTACAATGTGAGATATTGCGCTGTGCCGCCACATGTCCCTTCTTCACTTCGCATTGCAACTGATTTAGCTTACCTTGTGACGTCTTAACACTGACTCGCTATAATTTGCAATTTGCGCTTTTGATCACTGCCGATACGATCATCACCATTGATCTTCCCAGATCTACGATCCTCATTGCTACTTGCAATTCGATTGTATTTTTGCCCCACATATCTTATGATGAATCATATCCGTCCATTTCTCGCCTTTACATTTGTGATTTAATCTTGACCGTCAGTTTGCCTCCCTTGGACTTCTTCAAAGTATTCTTTGCCTTGGTCAATTTTTCATTTGTTTACATTGCCCCACTCTGTAACTCTGGCTCTCGCTGCTCTCGTCTCTTTCTCTCGGCTCTCACCTATTCCTGCTTCTGATATGTGCAAGATCTCTCGTCTTTGTTGTGTTTAGCAAATCATATTTCCTTCAGCTGTCTCTGCCTCTTTGTTGTCTCTGCTCCATTCGCTGCCTCTGCTACATTCGTTGTTTTGTTGCATTTGCTGCCTTTGCTACATTCATTGTTTTTGCGAATCTCTCCTTTTATGCCTTAACTTCTTCTCTGCTTCCATCTCTCCTTTGATTCTAAGGTTGCTCCTCTTTGCTCCTCTTCCTTAATGATAGTTTTTTTGGTGCTCATTTGCCTCTCTGCTGCACAACGCCTGATCTTCTCCTTTACCTTATAGCTGATGATTCTGGTGTTGCTCCTATCTGTATCTTTTCCATCAATGACAATATTTCCAACAGTCTCCCCCTTTGGCGTTAATGGCAATACTCTAATACTTCCTCCAGGATTTCCTCCCCTTCTCGTTCCAAGAGGTGTATTTTCTTCATTTGCTTGATTTTCCTCCCCCTTTGACATCAATGGCAAAGGGTTGCACATTTCCCAGTGTGGTTTCTATCTTTTCATAATATTATGATCTTGAGGACCTGTACCATACACTGCTCCATTGCTCTAGCTCTTTTGTGACAACTTTTATTGACTACTCTCCCCCTGGAATGATGCATTCATGTCTGATACTGACTATCACTTGTCTACTGCATTGATCCCGTTCCTAGTATGCGGCCTTTGCTGGTGTATTTCTAGCAGTCTCCCTTTGAAACCATTATATATATATTTGATTTTTTTTTTTTTTTTAAATTTATGTTCATATCAGAGAGTACAATCTGTAGACACTACCCCTAGTTTGTCTCTTAGATATTCGAATCTTTCTTTAGCAATATGTTTCGTGAATATGTATATTGTTTGTTCCCTTGTTGGAACATATTCCAACTTCACTATTTTATGTGCTACTTTTTCTCTAAGGAAGTGGTACTTTATTAGCATGTGCTTTGTTTTCGAATGAAGTACAAGATTTTTTGATATACTTATTGCACTAGTATTGTCACATTTGATAGAAATGGGTTCATCAATGCTTACCTTCATGTATTGGTGGGTATGTTTCATCCACATTACTTGTGTGCAATAAGCTGCTGCTCCTATGTATTATGCTTCTATTGTAGATAGAGAGATAGAATTTTTCTTCTTACTTAGCCATTCCACCAGACTTTCTCCCAAATAAAATGCACCTCCACTTGTGATTTTCTTGTCATCCACACAGTTGGCCCAATCTACATCGTGTATGCTGTCAATGTGAAGTTTTTGCCTTTTGGATATCATAGGCCATAATGTGTAGTTCCTTGCAGATATCTGAATATCCTCTTGATTTCTAGCAAGTGATTTTGTTTTGGTGCTACTTGATATCTTGCCATGAGTCCTACTTCCAACATAATGCCTAGTATAGAGGTAGTTAGGTATAGCAGACTTCCTATCATGGATCTGTAAAGTCTTTGATCTACATTCGCAGATCCATCATTAGCACATAGTTTGCATCCAATCATCGTCAAAGTTGACACAGGTTTGCAGTCTTCCATTTGGAACCTTTTCAACATCTCTCTTAAGTATTTTTCTTGTGAAATGAATATTCTTGTGTTATTTTGTAGAATTTGAAGCCCTAAATAGAAGGTGAGCTCTCTAATCATAAACATCTCAAATTCGGATTTCATCTCTTCTGCAAATCCTTTTGCTAACTCATCTTTGTTGCTACCCAACATGATGTCATCTACATATACTACTACAATTATGAGCCCATTTTCATTAGAATTTATGTACAAATTTTTGTCTACTCCTCCTTTCTTGAACCCTTATTTTTGTAAGTATTTGTCCATCCTTCAATACCATGCACGAGGAGATTGTTTCAGACCATATAAGGCTTTCTTTAATCTGCACACATAGTCATGTTTATCTGTTAAGGAGAATCCTTCAGGTTGTTCCATGTAGACTTCTTCCTCTAAATATTCGTTATGTAGGTTTTAACCCTAAATAGAAATTATCTACATACGAATATTATAACAGAAAATAAACAATAGCGAGAGCATAAAACATAGAATAGATAAACACATAGATTTTCCCCTAGATCCCAAATCGAGACAACCAAATTGATTTTTTATTCTATTCCTTTTAGTTTTAAAACACATATATATACATGTCGAAGCATACATAAACCCCAATCCATTAACCTTGGATTAGAACATAACCGTAGTTCCCTTGACCAGATCTACAAAATACTAGGGGCCGAAAATCATCGTACCCCAAAACCATGTGCAAACTCATGCACAAAACAAGGGTGGGTCTGCCTATGAGTGGGACCGCATACCAATTTTTTTTTTGCTGGGGCGCTGCCCTGGACCCCGACAAGGGGGGCTGCTGCCCCCCTTGTGACCCTCGTGGTGTGCCCGGCACAATGTACACCGCGTGGGGCTAGTCGTGGAAAGAATATAACACATACCCAACATTCTCCCACTTGTTGTTTTCTTTCCACAGGGGGCCACATGAGAGCTTAGTCATTGGGTCAATTCTTCAACACCCATTGTTTCTCCACACCAAGAGAAATTCTGAGTGCTCACAGACTTCGTCAATGCATCTGCAACATTCTTCAAAGTGTCCACCTTTACTAGCAACACCCTTTTAGCTTCAACCATATCTCTAACAAAGTGATATTGAACATCAATGTGCTTTGTCTTTGAATGATAAGCAGGGTTCTTAGCCAAGAAAATTGCACTTTGGCTATCACAGTCTATCCTTATAGCTTGCTGTACCAACCCCATACTTGAACACAATATCTGCAACCAAAATGCTTCCTTGCTTGCATGAGTGGCTGCTATGTATTCTGCCTCTATAGTTGAAAGTGCCACTACAAACTGTCTTTTACTCATCCAAATGACTGCACCTCCAAATAGGCTAAACACATACCCACTTGTAGATCTTCTTTGGCCCAGATCTCTAGCCCAGTCTGCATCAACAAAACCATGAATGTCCAACAGTCTTTCCAATCTTGGTCTTCCCTGGTAGCACAAGCCATAATCACTAGTGCCACATAAATATTTGAAAACTCGCTTCACTGCTGTCCAATGCTCCTTCCCTGGTTTTGACATAAACCTGCTCAATACTCCCACTACATATGTAATGTCTGGTCTAGTATAGACCATTGCATACATTAGGCTACCCACTTCACTTGCATATGGAACACGGGACATATCCTCCTCTTCTTCTTATGTCTTGGGACACTGTTCAACAGATAGCTTTACACCTACAAGAATAGGAACTTTCACCGGTTTACTATCCTGCATATTGAACCTCTGCAATATAGTCTCGACATACTTCCTCTGGTTTAACCAGAGCTTCCTCTTTGCCCGATCTCTCTTAATTTCCATGCCCAAAATATAGTTTGCGGCACCAAGATCCTTCATGTCGAATTTGGAGAACAGTTGGGTCTTCAAATCTTGGATAATTTCTTTGTCATTTCCAATCAACAACATATCATCCACATACAAGACCAAGTAAATAACACGGTCACCAATTAATTTAAAATAAACACAGTGATCCTCCTTGTTTCTGGTGAAGCCAAGTCCCCATATATAGGTATCAAATTTTTGATACCACATCCTTGGTGACTGTTTTAACCCATACAGAGACTTCTTCAACCTACATACTAGTTCTTTCTTACCCTTCACCGTAAAGCATTCAGGTTGCTTCATGTAGATCTCCTCTTATAGATCCCCATGAAGAAATTTTGTCTTCACATCCATTTGTTCTATCTCAAAATCAAATGCAGCAGCAACAGATAAAAGTAATCTAATAGTTCAAGTAACCTTGGCAACAGGAGAAAAAATATCACCAAATTCAATTCCCGGCACCTGGGAATAAACTTTTGCTACCAACCGAGCTTTGTATTTCTCCACCTTGCCTTCTACATTCATATTCTTTTTAAACACCCATTTTCTTGTGATGGGCTTCCTTCCAGCCGGCAACTCCACCAGATCCCATGCCTCATTTTTGTGCAAGGATGCCATTTCATCAACCATGGCCTCCTTCCAGAGTTTTCCATCCTTGGAATCTACTGCCTCCCTGACAGTTCTGGGATCATCATCAGTTATAGTTAAGGAAAAACCTAAATAGAAAGCAAATGAACTATACCTTTCTAGTTGCCTTCTTTCCTGAACTGATCTTCTCAAAGCTGGAGTTTGTGGCTCTTCCTCTTCTGAATCTTCTTCTGCTGTAGAGTCTGATTCATCCTCCTTTAGTTCAAACTCTATCTTCTCAGGTTCCTTTGGTAGGACTTCATGTGTAAAAAAATCTTTCACCTCTCTAAACACCACATCTCGGCTGTACACAACCTTCCTTGTTTCTGGGTTCCAAAGCTTGTAACCATTTAAACCATCCTTATACCCAATAAAGATGCACCTTTCAGATTTATTATCCAACTTGGTCCTTTTCTCCTTTGGAACATGTACATATGCATCACATACAAATACCCTTAGATGTGAAAGAGAGGGTTTCTTACCAGTCCATACCTCATGTGGAGTCTTATCCTCCAACGCTGATGAAGGTGATCTATTAACTAAGTAACATGCAGTCTCCACTGCCTTTGCCCAGAATTCTTGTCCTAACCCAGTACCACTGAGCATGCTTCTTGCCTTTTCCATCAGCGTTCTGTTCATTCTTTTTGCAACTCCGTTTTGCTGAGGTGTGTATGGAGTAGTCTTCTACCGTGCTATACCACACTTCTTACAAAACTCTTCAAATTCCTTCTTGCAGAACTCCCCACCATTATCTGTCCTCAGTGCCTTTATCTTCTTCTCTGTCTGGTTTTCCACCAGAGCCTTAAATTCTTTAAATTTGTCAAAGACTTGAGATTTCTTCCTCAAGAAATATATCCATGTATTCCTTGAGAAGTCATCTATGAATGAAACATAGTACACAGACTTTCCCAGTGATGGAACTGACACAGGTCCAAACACATCACTGTGCACAAGTTCTAATATCTTGTTCGCCCTCTTAGCACCGGAAGGAAAACTCACCCGATTCTGCTTCCCATATACACAATGTTCACAGAAATTGAAATCCAGAGAGCAATTAGACATACCTTCTACCATACCATTTCTATGCAGTATTCGAAGGCCCTTCTCTCCAATATGTCCAAGCCTTTGATGCCATAGCATGGTATTTTCTCCAGAGACAGCTAGGCTTTCCGTCCCACTTTCAGGAACCACAAAATTGTTACACCCATCAATAACAGTGCTACCTTGTAGCTTGTACAGAGTTCCAGTCTGAACTCCCCACATTAATACCAGTGCTCCCCGAACCATCTTGCAGGCATCTTTCTCGAACACTGTTTTTACACCTGCATCATCCATCTTGCTTACAGAAATCAGATTTCTGGCCAATGCAAGAATATGCAGAACACCAAGAAGTGTTCTAATCCTTCCACCTTGCAGCTTCAGCTTGACCTTTCCACGTCCGACGATTCTGGCCTTCCTATCATCCCCTAGGAAGACATCACCACCATCATATTTCTCATACTCGCAGAACCACTCCCTATGGGGAGTGAAGTGAAAGGATACACCTGAGTCAATCAACCATGACTCATGATCTACATGTGTATTTGAAGAAGAAGCCAAATACACATCCCCACCTTCATCTGAGGTGGTTTTTGCCTCTGCAGAAGGAGCATCATCGGATCCCTTTCCTTTCTCAGGAGCTTTAGATCTGCAGTCCTTTTTGTAGTGCCCTTCCTTTCCGCATTTCCAGCACACCTTTACAAACTTTCCAGGAGATTTAGATCTCCCTCTAGATTTGGATCTCCCACTCGAAACCTTATTCTTGTTTTTGTTTTGGGACCTTCCTTGTACAGATAAGGCATCTCCATTCTGACCCTCCATATTTCTCCGTCTCATTTCCTCCGACAGCAAGGCTGAGACAATGTCATCAAAATTCAAGGTAGTTGTATTGCTACCTATTGCAATACTCTGAGACGCTCCACCCAGTGGTAAGAAACACAACAAAGCGATACTTATCTTCATGTAAATTTTAATATCATGAGATGACGGTGACTTACCATAGTGAAGGTGTTCAGATGTTTTGTGTCCTTAGTCTCCATCCTTCATCCTGAGTTTATACAGCTTTTTTCGCGGGAACAACTTATTACGAGAGACTTAGATTGGTACAAAGTCCAAGTTTTTCCCACAAATTCTTAGCTGTAGTTTCCCAGACATTCAACAATATTGAATGCGAGACACACAACCGTATTATTCCTTAGCCTTCGATCCAGTTTCTTCTAATATTCATCGACATTTAGTTGGTTTTGGTACTCGTCTACCGCGATCCGCAGTCTTTATCCTGACCAGATCCTCCATCTTGAGCTTCCACAACTCAAAACTCTGACCATTAAATTTCTCGATCTCTATCTTTCCGCCGCTCACCATCTTCTTTCACCGGAAGAATCGATCTCGCAGATCTCCTACTGAACAGGGTCTACCTTAGGCCTGAGCAAAAAAACCCTCAGCAGCAAAGGTGTCCCCTTGAAGCCAAAATAGCTCTGATACCAGATGTAGGTTTTAACCTTGAACATAAATTATCTACACATGAATCTTATAATAGAAAATAAACAATAGCAAGAGCATAAAACATAAAATAGATAAACACAGAGAGTTTCCCCTGGATCCCAAATCGGGATTACCAGCTTGATTTTTCATTGTATTCCTTTTAGTGTTACAACACATATATATACATGTCGAAGCATACATAAACCCCAATCCATTAACCCTGGATTAGAACATAACAGTAGTTCCCTTGACCGGATCTACAAAATACCAGGGGCCGAAAACCATCGTACCCCAAAACCATGTGCAAACTCATGCACAAAACATGGGTGGGTCTACCTATGAGTGGGACTGCATACCAAAAAAATTTTTGCCGGGGCGCTGCCCCAGACCCCAACATGGGGGGCTACCACCCCCCCTTTGACCCCCCTGCTGCACTCGGTGCAACGTACATCGCGTGAGGCTAGTTGTGGAAATAATATAACACATACCCAACATGTTCAGGAAGGAAGACTTCACATCCATTTGATATACCCTGAAATCATGATAGCATGCAAAGGCCAAAAACATTCTGATTGCTTCCATTCTGGCTACAAAGGAAAATGTTTCATCATAATCAAGTCCTTCGATTTGAGAATATCCCTTGCATACAAGTCTGGGTTTATTTCTGATTACTTGCCCGCATTCATTCATCTTATTCTTGAATATCCATTTTGTGCCAATAAAATTTTTCCCAGTGGGTCTTGGCATTAAATCCTAGGTATTGTTCTTCTTAATTTGGTCTAGTTCTTCATTCATAGCGTTTACCCAATTTTTTCTTTGCTAGCTTCTTCGAACTTCTTTGGTTCTATTTGAGATAGCATGGCTAGGTATACTTCTTATGTCTGTTCAGCTAGCTGTCTTTTAGTTTTGACTCCTACATTCTTGTCCCCAATGATTTGATCTTCTAGATGGTTCTTCTAAGTGTGTCTTGAGGGACCTCTTGAGTTTAATTCAGTATCTTCTATTGTCTTGTTCTGTTCATCATTATCTTAGTTCTCAACTTCATGATCATCTGGAGGATTGGTGCAACTTGTGCTTCTTGTTCTGTTTGGTAGATCTTAGTCAAATCTCACATCAATGCTTTCCACAATTTTGTGCAGTCTTCTGTTGTAGCACCTCTAACCCTTAATCTTGGATGCATATCCCAAAAATATTCCTTCATCAGCTCTTGCATCAAACTTCCTCAGTTTTTCATCATTATTTTTTATGAAACACTTGCTACCAAAGACTCTAAAGTGCTTGATTGATGTTGGTTTCCCATGCCATAATTCGTAAGGATTCTTGTCACAATTTGGTCTTAGATGAGCTTTGTTAAGAATGTGAACAACAGTGTGTACTGCTTCTGCCCAGTAGGTTTGGGGAATGTTACTTTCTTGCATCATAGCCCTGAAAATCTGTTGTACTAACCTGTTTTACTTCTCTGCCACTCCATTCTGTTGAGGTGTACCTGCAATTGTAAACTGTTGTTTTATCCCATATTCAGTGCACAGGTCTGCAAAATCATAGTCTGTGAATTCACCTCCTCTGTCTAATCTGATGCATTTTAGCTTGCATCTTGTTTGATTTTCTGCCAGTGCCTTGAAGATCTTGAATTTCTCTAACGCTTCAGATTTATATTTGAGAAATGCCACCCACGTAAATCTGGTAAAATCATCTATTATCAACATGAAATAAGATTCTCCACCTGGTGCATTAGTTCTTGAAGGTCTGCACAAGTTCATGTGTACACGCTGAAGTGGCCTACTTGTAGATAGTTGATCTTTGGCTTTGAATAATGTGCGGGTTTTCTTGCCCACTTGGTAGGATTTAAATATGTTATTTGGAGGCTTCTTTATTGCAGGCATATCTCTGACAACATTTTTCTTGCTCAAATTGATGATGTGCTCAAAATTTAGGTGTCCTAATCTTCTATGCCATAACCATGATTCTTCAAGTTTGCTTATGTGGCATGCTTCATTATATTCTTCTACTATATAGAAATTACTTTCTGTTCGAACAACTATGATCAAGGTCTTTCCTGTGGTGATAGACCTTACTTCACAATCTTGGGCTCTGAAAAGAACCTCACAGCTTTTATCACAGATTTGGCTGACGCTTAGCAGATTTTCTTTTAGCTCGTCTACAAATAGTACATCCTGAGCCTCTCCTCTTCCATTATTCAGACTAAATAAGCCTTTTCCTTTGATTTTCCTTGCTTTGTCATTGTCGAATGTTAAATTTCCAAATTTCTTTTCATCAAAGGTTATAAACTTGCTTCGATCTCGAGTCATATGCTTTGAGCATCCACTGTCCATAAAACTTTGGCTTTTATGATCTTGAGCTATTAGAACCAGATCACACTTATTCAGCTTCTTTTTCCACTGCATGCAGCTATTTGTTTGGTCACTTTCCTAAGGAGATGGACCAAAGTCTTTGAGAGGAAATTTGTGAGACTTGTGCCTGATTTGATGGCAGCCAAAGCATTTGCTTATATTTATGAATGGATTATGTATTCGAGTGAATTATCCCTTGTTCATAATTCTCCTTGAGTTTCCACACAAAATTCTTTGTCCATACGTTCTGCACTCCACGGCTTTATGACTGAACCCCTTACAATAAAAACAATACCCATGGAAGTAGTATTTGTCTCTAGTAGAGAGAGTTGTTTGAGGTAAACCTTTTAGTTGTTGCATCTTTTGCTGGTTGGAATGGATTTGCTTCATGTTACAGTATGTCGCAATGTGTCCAGGTCTGTGGCAAGCCAAGCAAGTGAAACTCATCATAGGAAGAAGAAACCTCTTTTGACATCTTCTGCATTTGTTAAATTCATCCTTGGAGCATATGAGTCTTTTGTAGTTGACTATATCTTCATTTATTTTGTTGTTACTTGAGGTTGTTGTTTGTTTCTGTTTGATTCATTATATATCACAGTCTTGCCGATTTCAAATTTAGTGGATTCCCTCTTTGTTGCTTCACTAGATTTTACAAAGATGATACTCTTGTTATTTTATACCTTGGATTTGTTGGTTTCTCCTTCATAACCTATCCCAGCATTTATGAGAGGAGATATTTGAGCATTTAGGATTTTATCCAACTGTTCAGAGCTTGTCATTTGTGGAGTTTTCATTGATAATTCCCTTTTCTAATTTCTTTCTCAGGCATACTACTTCTTCTTCCAATTTATCTTGCTCCTGAATTTTATCTTTAATTTGCTTTAGTAGAATGTCTTCCACATTCTTAGCTTCTTCAAGTTCTACTTTCAACTGAATGAGGTTTTCCGAATTTGGTTCTTCTTTTACATATTTTAGGAGAATATCTTTCTATTTTATGCACTTGAGTTTAAGTCTTTCTATTTCCTCCAGGGCACTAATTAGCTCCCCCTCAAGATCTACCTCACCTTCGTCTTCAAATTCCAGGAGATCTTCCTCAAGCACTTCCTTGGCCATCAGAATGAATTCTGATGTTCCCTCTTCATTGGGGGAGTCGTCTGAGCTCTCAGATGCACTATTGTCTTGTTGAACGTAGAAATATATTTGATTAAATTTGTTCCCTTTCAGCCTGTTGCTGAAATTGGTTTTCTCTTTCCCTCTTGACTGATTCTCTATTTTCTTATGAGGACATTTAGATGCATAGTTCTCCACTCTTCCATAGTTAAAGCATTTAAATGGAAGTTTACCTTTATACTTTCCTACACCTCTATCTAATCTTCTGACAAATTTGGCCTCTTCTTCATCAGAGTAGAAGCAAGTATCTTCCTTTTCTCCTTTGCACTTATCTGCCTTAAAGGCTACCTCCCTCACATTTGACTTCCCTTTTGGAAGTCTCATCTCATAGGCTGTCAGGTTTCCAAGCAATTGGTTCATGGTAAATGTTTCCGAGTTAGTTGTTTCTTCTATGGAAGAAACCTTAGGGTTAAACCTGGATGGTAAATATCTAATATATTTTGTACAATTACACATTCTTTAATGGTTTCTCCTAGAGCTTTCATGTTATTCATAATTTTTGCAACTTTTAAGAAGAAGCTGGCTACATCTTCTTCTTCATCCATTTTTATATTTTCAAACTGTGCTCTATAGGCTTACAGTTTGGCCGCCTTCACCTTTTTATCTCCCTCATGGATACTTTCCAATGTATCCCAAATTTATTTGGCAGCCACATTGTGCATTACCTTGATAAATTCAGACTCACACAGACTGCTCAAAAGTGCATTCATGGCTTTTGAATTGGCTATGAAATTTTGTGTGGAATATTTTTCTGTGTCAGTATCGTTTGGAGCATATCCTTCTTCCACAACAGCCCAAACTTCTATTCTTAGAGACATTATGTATGTCCCCATTCTTATTTTCTAGAAAGCATAGTTTGTGCCAGTAAAAAATGGGGCTTTATTTGTTGAGCATCCTTCTAGACTAGCCATCTTGGGGATTTAGGATCTCCTTCCAGTTGTTAAACTCATATAGAAGGAATTGGCTCCATACCAATTGTTGAACCCTTAGTTAAATTGAGAGGGCGGCAGGGTGAATCAGTTTAATGCATTCATGGACTTTTAAAATTTATTTTAAAACTTAATTACACCTCCATTTCATTATTAGCTTAATGTACAATGGAACAAAAATATTAATAAGTGAGAAACAGGTATAAAGCATATTAAATACAAAATATTAGCACATAATCATCATGCACATAGACAATAGATATAAGTGGAAACCCATAAGCGAGAAAACAACATCTTATTATTGTTGTGATGCAAGGGAAAACTACAACTCCCTCTCACCACTGATTTTTTGTAGGCTCCAACCTATAGGAGGCTACTATCTCAATTCTGCAAGCTACAACTTGCAAGGAAGCTCCACCTCCCATCTATTTTCTGCAAGCTACAACCCAGAGGAGGCTCCTACCTCTGCCAACTACAACTGGACATCTATCAAGCTACAACTTGATATGGAAGCACCAACTTCCTCACACTACAATGAAAACACATGCTGATTTACCTTGATATCAGCTCTATTCTATTCCTTCTTCACTGCTATCCTCCAGCCTTCATATCTACCTTATATCATCTCTGGATCTACACAGCTTCTCTATCTGCTCTTTCTTCTTCTTATTCTTCCACTCTCTAACCTCTCTATGCATATGACAGTAAAATCATTTATAAAGATCACCTCATAACTGTTTTCATTCCATATGGGAATATGAAATGAACAGGTATGAATCTTTTCCTTCCACCTTCTCATTTTCTTTCCCAACACATTTAGAATAATATAATAGTATGTACACATTTCAGTATTAAAATTGGAGTTTTTCTTCGCCTACGGAGACTTGCCTTTGCATCACAAACAATATAAAATAAATAAAAAATTTACAGTTACAATCAATTATTTCACTTAGTCCTTTCAGTTTCTAAGCTTTGCTGAGCGTTTGTACTCCTATACTTGCTTTCCTCTTGTATTTTTTGTTTCCTCTGTTAAATTTTAATTGTGCTACATAACCGCCTTTTTGCCCGACTTGACCCATGCTGTTGCGTTTAAAATAGTGCTACTATATCTCCTTCCATTTCCCGACTCTATCTATTATATTTAACCAGAACGTTCAACTTCTTTGCACACACTATCCAGTCTCTCTACCCGATTCCATTCTCTTGTATTCATCTTTTCGTTTGACTTACTGCTGCAACATTGTTCTGCACTAAGAGTCGGGTCTTACCCGAGTTTACTCCCGTTCAAAATTTTCTTTATATATATGAGTTTTTTGCAAGCATTCAGTCTTTTCTTCGCAAACCAAGTCATTCTCTTCTTCCAACGTTTTCTTCATAAAATCACATAGCCCCCGACTTGAATACATTAGATCTTAACTTCGAACTTTATCACGTCCGGTCTCATATCGCATTTCAACGTATCAAAGGTTTTACGTTATAATTCCCTCCATTTCGCATCACAAAATATTTAACTTAACTGTGGTCACATTATTTTTATCCTTTAAGCACTACGATGTGCGATATGTGGTTCATCGTCTACCGTTGATCTGCCCCCAGATCTAATGGTCCTCATCTGATCACACTTCACACTTTATAATATCTATTTTGTGGTTATACTATATTTCTTACGATGTGCAATATTACCTTGTGCCGCCATGTGTCCCTTCTTCACTTTGTATCACAACTGATTTAACTTACCTTGCGATGTCTTAACACTTACCCGCCATACTTTGTGATTTTCACTTTTGATCTCCGCCGATGCGATCATCACCATTGATCTTCCCTGATCTACGGTCCTCGTTGCTGCTTCCAATTCGATTGTATTTCCGCCTTGCATATCTTATGATGAATCATATCTGTCCATTTCTCTCCTTTACATTTGCGATCTAATCCTGACCATCTGTTCACCTCCCTTGGACTTCTTCAAATAATTCTCTGCCTTGGTAAATTTTTTGTTTGTTTCCACTATCCCACTCTGTAACTCTGGCTCTCGCTGCTCTCGTCTCTTCCTCTCATCTCTCTCTGCTCTCGCCTCTTACTCTCGGCTCTCGCCTCTTCCTGCTTCTGATAAGTGCAGGATCTCTGGTCTTTACTGTGTCTAGCAAATTTGATTGCCTTCAGCTGTCTTTGCCTCTTAGCTATCTCTGCTCCATTCGTTTGTTTCTTGCATTTTCTGCCTCTACTACATTCATTGTTTCTGCGAATCTCTCCTTTTCTGCCTTAACTACTTCTCTACTTCCTTTTCTCCTTTGATTTGAAAGTTTCTCCTCTTTGCTCCTCTTCCTTAATGATAGTTCTGCTAGTTCTCCTTTGCCTCTCTGTTGCACAATGCCTGATTTGCTCCTTTACCTTATCGCCGATGATTCTGGTGTTTCTCCTATCTATATCTTTGCCATCAATGACTCCTCTCCCCTCTCTAAAAGATATGACATTACATTCAGTAGGGGAGTGAGTAGGAAAAATAGGTGTTTTAAATTGATGTGCAACTTGATTATCAAAATTATGATTTGGTTGCACAAATGATTGGGACCATAGAGAAGGATAACATGGTGGTGCATTGGACATGAATTGTAGCTGTTGTGGCATAGGTAATGGAGTTTGCATGGGGAAATTCCCTAGAGAGGAGGCTCCAAACCATCCTTGAGGTTGTGGGAATATATGGCTCGAGGGAGAGGTCCAATGTGGCGATAAGGTGGGGTATTGAATTAGAGGAGGATTATAAGTATTCCATGAAATGGTAGGGTTATAGATCTATTGAGGAACCTGTTGAGGATAATAAATATTATTCCAAGTATAAAATGATGGGAGAGTTTTGAGTTATAGCTAGTTGTCGATTTATTTCCTTACTTGATTCCTTAAATACTTGTTGTAACCCTAGAAGTGATGGGAAATTTATTAAGTAATCCCCCTTGCACTACTTCAGTTCTTCCTACAAATCATCCAATTGTAAATTTAGAGAAGCTTTTGTAACTCCTATTTTTGTAGCAGCTTCCAAAAACTGAGAAGAAATTTTTCGATAATTCTTACTGATCTTGGAGATTCCTCTTGAATACCTAATGCATAATTCAAAAACATCATCTTATGGTAAGTGAAAAACATCACCTTCTCCTATCAAATTTAAAGGTTCTAAAAATCAATCTTTAATTCCTTTGAGTAGGAGTGTTTTCAAGGTCTCTTTTTCCAAATTATGTTTATGTTTTGATTTTTGAAGGTTGTATCGAAATCGCTCAACATAGTCCTCCAAACTGTCATTTTCCCCTTGTGTTATTCCAAAAATATCTTAATCGGCGTGGAAGTAGTCTTGGTATTTCTTCAAGAATACATTATTCATGTCTTCCCATGTTTGAATGCAGTTCCCTCCAAGGCTCGTGAACCATCGGAGAGTTGCTTCTTTTAGAGTAAGAGGAAACAATTGCAACCTTTGAGAATTAGTAAAATAACCATATCCTTTACAAAGTACTTCAAACTTAAATAAGAATGTATCGGGGTCTTCATTTTCCAAACAATGAAATTTTGGTAGTGGAGATGGGGGAATACTATGCATTTGTGCCACTCTTGTATCTTTGATAGGGAATTCAAAAGTAACAATGTTTTCCGTTTGTTACCAAATTAAAAGAGGTTCTCCATATACTACTTTGAGAATCCTTCTGTGAATGTTCCTTCCAACTGATCATTTAAATACATGCATTGGATGATTGATATTAGCCTCAAGCTCCTCATTGAAAAATGCCTCGAAATTCCATTTCTCTGTTTTCAACAAGCTAGTTGGTATATATTGCTAGCACATGGTTGAATAGATGGAGGGGTTCTTACACCACCCAAGAAATGAAAAACCTTAAAAATAATGCCGGAAAGAAACAAATTCAAAGAATCAATTCTAAGGAAATAAAATTTGCAAGAAGAAATACGTAAAGAGAAAATGAAAATGCAACAAGTTTCCAAGGTCAATCCCCTAGGCGCCTCCCTGACAACGGCACCAAAATGTTGGGCGTAATAAACAACCTAAAATTTAATTTTCAATACGAGAGTTTGTAAACTTAGAGGCGCAGCACTAGAAATGCCAGAGAAGGACTTCAAAAACATGCACTAGTTAATACAATGACACCACACCATTATGGAAACTGGAAAAAAAAAAGTACTCTGCAAAAATTTAAATAAAAGGAACTCTCAATTCATTGTGAAAAATCCTGATCATTTAAGTAAACATTTAAGATTATCTTCAGTGTAGTTATGAGACAAAGCGATGATTAGGATCTTCAGGATATTTGTCTTCCTCAAAGATATTCCTTCCTGCACTAAATTGTCATTCCTCTACTGTAACAACATTCCTGTACTAGAACATTGTTCCTACACTAGAATGAATTTTATGCACCAGAAGTATGTTTTGTACCTGCACTAAAGTTTTTAACCTTCATACACGAGCTCTGAATATGTGTACCAGAGCACTCTGTTCTTGTACCAGGATATCAGTTCCTGTACCAGAACAAAGGTTCCTGTAAAAGAAAACCAGTATTACTGTACTTGGTTTCCAAATCACTTGTGAAAATTAAAGAGCGTGTTTAACTAAAGAAATTAAGTGCAAAGCAAACAGAACTTGAAAGTAAACCCTCATAAGCAAAAATATTCTTCAACCACTCTTAGATTCAAAAATCAGAAATGCTTTTAAAAGTCAAAGTAAATCTTTATAAAACTACAAACTTCCTTCATACAAATAAAGGATCTTACTAATCCATGTGTCAACAGACTTTCCTTGAGATGACTGTTTACCATATGATTTAGATCTGCACTTAAAAATGTTTTAACTCAATTTTTTTTTTAAGGATTTAATATTAAGTTCAACTCTTCCCATAAAATTATTAAGTGCAAGCACATATATTTAAATTGCGACAATGTTCATTCCAATTTTATCAACACAAATTAATCTTTAACTAAAATCTAAATATTAAAAATTCTTCTGCTCAGAAATAAACACCACTGGATAAAATAAACAAAGATCTTGTAGAAAAAACTAAAATGAACTTGCGAAAATAAACCAAGGAACTTTGACTTGTAGAAACGAGAATGCATTGGTGTAGACAATGTAACTACACTCTTCTCGCAGAAATATAACAAGCATCAACAGGGAAAATGTATAAGTTAAGAATCATACACAATTAAGCCCACACACCATGGATTCGTGACACATGATTTTTAAAGGAATTAAGGCCTGTTACTTATGAAAGAAATATATATAATCTTCTTCACACTTTGCACTTAAATTA
Source organism: Pinus albicaulis (assembly GCA_034641835.2). Taxonomy (NCBI): domain Eukaryota; kingdom Viridiplantae; phylum Streptophyta; class Pinopsida; order Pinales; family Pinaceae; genus Pinus; species Pinus albicaulis. Next base: position 1,213,095,988 of record CM076570.1, on the reverse strand, counting down.
CATTAACACACCTTTAACAAAGAGATAACTAGCTGGGTTGGTTGGGCCCTAGCCAACCTACTCGTTTCCCTATTACAAAATCTAGAAACCTAGTCACTCAACAACGCATCACCATGATATTGAAACACGAAAATAGAATAACATGGCACAATCCTTCGTATTATATTCCAAATGAGAAATTGTACATTGTGAGATCCAAATCCAGCCCAGAAATAGGGTGATACCAAAATAATTACAATTCACAAAATTGTTGTAGCATCACCCCTATTTCCTATCAAAGTTCTACATTAAATACAAGCCCTTAGGCCTATGACCATAACAAAAACATAACAACATTTTAAACTAATACTTTTGGCTATTACAAAATGATAATCTGAGGTATATGGTCGGAATCCTGATCTTTAATATCTGTTGATTTCTCTCTTGATCCGATCCCAACTCGTGATGAACTAATCTTTAATACAAGATCCACATTTTTGGTGATCTATCACGAGAGTGTAGGAACCGCTAGCTGGTGTAGGAATCCGTGGTACAGGAATGCATGGTATAGGAATGATACATGGTACAGGAACGCATGGTGCAGGAACTTGGCCTCTATTAGAATAGGCATATAATCAACTTTGTAAACCTGAAAACACAAAAAATATTATTAATGATGCTTTTAATGTTTAAATCTTGTTAAAACAAGAGAATAGAAAATAATTACTTATTATATCCGAGAATGCACAAAACTACGACAATAACTTATTCAAGCTAAACAAAAGCATGAGGGATTTCAAGTAAAAGGTGATATAAAGAAAGGCAAAAGAAAGGGCCAACACACAGCTTCAACTTGAGCCTTTGAACAACTGTCTGGGAATGGTTCATTTTGCACATTATGTCTATCGTGTTTCTCCTCATGATCATGTTCATCATTCTGGTTCACTCTAGCTGGCTCCTCACTCAAATCTCCCTAATCTCCTCCATATTTGAAGACAATATGTTGTTCATTATCTTCAATTGTCAAACATAGATGCACTATACTTGAATGTTCATATTCTTTACGGAAATTCCCTAGGGATCTATGGACTCAATTGTATAGGAGGCTACCTCATCAATACCATTAGGTAGAATTTCCTCGTGCACTTCCAAATTCATTTCATCTTGTGAGCTTCCCTGAATAATTTCACGTTGTTGTTCACCATCCAAAAGATCAATGGACCCAAATACATAAGACTCCCCATGATATGAAGGAATATCCTCTTGTTCTATTTTTTTTTCCTCCTTCATATCACCTAAAAAGGAATGGTTAAGGGCCCAAGGTCCCTTGCAGTTCATTGAGGTGCAAAGATGGTTTCATACTACTTTCCGATTTTGAAGGTGTCCTCTTGGAATCTTTTTTTATCTTCTTTCAGTTCCTTAACATGAGGTGTTGATTGAACCTCATCCTCCACATCATGTCGACAAAAGGCACACACATGTCCATCTTCCATCTTGGAAGGACTTTCTACATTAGAATTTTGCATCATAGTTGTAGAAAAATATGAAATTTGTGGAGAAGATGGTGGTTTATCGCCATTTTTTTTACCTTATTCGTTTATTGGAGAGCCTTATCCTCTTTAAGATCTAGAGCCTTCACCTTGTAGTTGTTAGTTCCTATCTTCATAGAGGACCGTCACCATCTATGACATGTCCCAAAAATCCTTTTTGAAGCTTTCATTTTTTTTCAAGCTTGTATGCTCTCCTCCCTGAGACATGCTTACTGAAGCCTCAGAAATATCTGGATATAAAACTTGAGGTGGAGCTTGTGGCAACTTTGGGCTCCTTCTCCTTGTTCCAACTTCGAAATCTGCACCAACAATTTTTCCTTCTCGTCTCTGGAGATTTAACATTGTAAGCATTTTCAACATGCAAATAGTCAAATACTCTTTGCACAAGCAACACAAGCTAACAATAAGCATGTAGCTTTGATACCTACTTGATATGAATGGAGGATTATTAGTGAATGCTATGCTAAGTACCTCTTTTAGAATTTAAACATGATTGCTTCTTATCTGCATAGATTTGAGCTGAACAACAGATTACTTTAACGGTTTCTTTTAAGTGTCTTTCAACACTTTAATCTAAGACAAAAGAAAATGATGAAGGAGTTCACCCCTGCTGGGCTACATCTCCTAGCCTATCAACATGACAAGAACACTCTTGTATTTAATGTCAAAATTACATATTAATTTGATGCCAATAACATGTGGCTATTACCCCTTCAAGGTAATGTTCTTCTGTAAAGAAATCTCACAATATCACAACACAACATATCTCCTACAAAGATGACATTCTTTCACCGGTGAGAGATAGAAGCTCCTCACATACACCCTTCAATTCCACACTGAAGAATACAATAAATAACTTCATGAATAAAGACATGAAACTAGAGCTGAACCATGCTGGTCACAATGACTGCAAAAAGTTTTCTGGAATTGGGAAAACTGCTACAAGGTCTCCTCCATGCTCAACCGCTTCCAAAACTACTTCAAACATCTGATTGATCCATACACCTTACTTGTCAAACCTGCAATATGACTCTGAATATGTGCTCAAATCAGTAAAAAAAGGCTACCAATGGATTTACAGCATCCAGAAACCCCTAAGTGGCCTCCTCTAGCTCTTCAATTAGTCTTCAGGTGAAGCAGATATGGCCTCTTCTTTTGGTGGCCCTAAGCATCTTTAATCTTCAAGCTAGAAAAATCACTTCCATAAGTGCTCCTATGCCTCTGAAACATGCACCTATGAATCAAGGATGCTTGAAAATGGCTATCTAGCCTCCTCTTCCCAAGTTATGACTTCTGCTAGTTTCTCCTAGGAAACCTCCGCTAAATTTGGCAAACTAGAGTTAATTGGGGTTTAACTGACACTTTCATTGAATTTTGAGGTTCGCCAATTAGTGCACAATTAACTTTTAAGTGGAATTAACGTGCTAATTAAGCACAATTAACACACTAACTCTGTACTAATCTAAATCCGCATTGATGTTGTAGATTAGCACTAATAAATATGATTATGGGTTAATAATCATGCTTTAAATATTTAATCCTTCGCATTAAGATTTTCTCTCATTGGCAATCATGTCTGGTGGTCCCATGGATTGGGGGTTGGCCCTTCGGGGCTAGCCCCGATTACCCCTACCATTGCAATTGTATTAATATAAATATATACCAATGACTATGTATTGTAAGGACTTTCGGTAAGTGAGACGATATTGTGTGCGTGTACTGTGGGGGAGGCCACGGGGTCGAACCCAAGCCTCGCACAACCTTCGATATATAAATTTTGCACTATTGTATAATCCAATAGGGGGGACATGTGGCGGCCCCTGACTACACCACGTGTCCTCTCACCTAGTTGATCATTCAACCTCCAATAAAATGCTCACAACGAACCAAAATTTAAACCAACCACTAGTTTACACTTGTCATCTCCTCATTCAACCAGAAAAAAAATGAATTTGACAAAATGTTACCCTGCACATTCAGCTGCCACATTAGCAATATGGACTGTTGACTAGGCAGTTGACTATCATTTTTTTTAATTTACCTATTTGAGAAAATGCACAACAAGCTCTAACTTTCACATACAGAGTCGATTTTCGATGAAACAAAGTGCTTTGGATTTATGGCGACAAGCACTTTGCATTCATTCAAGTTCCAAAAAATTATGAGAAATTTGATTTTTGGGCTTAAATTTGAGCTCCTGATCATATCTCCCGACTAAAATAATTTTGGTCTCCAAAATTTCATTTTCAGTTGTTTAGAAATTGAAGGTACAATTCCTTCATTATTCTAAACTCGACCCAATCGAAGTTTGAAGTGCCCTGACGACTCTTTTTCATGCTGAACTTGAACTGTAACTTGACCAAAGGTTTCAAGTTGGTGGTTATTCTCGACTTTTCCATGTTGCTATGAACATGCATAACAACATCCTCCACAAGAAGAATTCAATGGTGTTTATCTGCAAAAATCCTTATCGAGGATAAAATCCAAAATACTTTGACATAAACCAATACAAGCTGCACATGGCGAATACTTGTAGAAATTGAGTGCTGAACAAATTTGTACATACAAAATATGCTACCACTACTCATACAACAATTTTCAAAATGCTTTCTAACATAATCAAAGAGAAATGCATTTTACAACATGGAGAACTTGACACCCAAATTTTATGTTTCCATTGACTAATAACCAAACCAAACTAGCATAAACATCCTAAAGAAAAAATTGTTGCATGTAAGTGATTTATTCATGAATTATCACTTTTACAAATTACCCACTATGGGGATATGCAACTAGTGCAAACAGAGACTTACAATCTCAACTGGACAAATTTCCCGAATAGTTCTTACCCAACATGGTAAGTGAACACTCTATTTGAACTTTTCCTTCTTTTGAAGCTGCTTCATGAATGGTCACACCTTGCACCACTTTTTCTTTGTCACTTCCTTTTCAGGTGCTTTCATGACTTGCTTGCCCTTACCAGGATGAAGTTGTGGAAACAATTTGCAACACTTCTCGATCCAATTCCCACTGCTAATATAGTGAGTGGAAAAGTTCCTTTTAGCTCTTATTCACTCACATGCCTTTTTCTTTGATTGAGTTTTCCTCTTCTTGTTCTCAATCTCAAGAGACATAAACATCTTCTTGATGATGGCTTTTCTTTTGTCACACTCATCTACACAATGGTTATAAGAAATGAAAAAAGTGCATGGAGACATTCTCCTCAACATGTCACTCAAATCAACAGGTTGTTTTCCTTTAGGAGAAGCATTTGAATGAATAGGATGAGTATACCTTTTCTTGGTGTCCTTTGGCTTATGCTTCCTAGATGATGAACTTGTATGGCAAGAAGAACTTGAATCAACTTCTTCTTCAACTTTTTCATCTCTCTCTGGAGATACCTTCAAGTCTCTTTTGTATTTGGAGAACCAAGCATGTATTAGTTCCGTATGCAAAGTCCAAAACCTTTCCTTCTCATGTCCTCTTTTGTGAAAAAAGGTACATGATACACAATAGCTATCATCAGAAGAACATTATTCTGGTGCAACATAACCCAAGCCTTCATACTTAGGTCTCTCTTTTACCTCTATTTGGTTCATGATGCCTTGTTGATTCATACCAAAACCTAAGCCTTCCTTGTAACCCATCTTTTCCAAGAGCTTAGACCCAATGATTAAGTGACTTAAAAAGGTATTAAGAAAACCCAGTATCTTGTAAGTACCAAGGAATTGGATGGAGATTTTCCTAGGGTATGAAAAGCAACAAAATCTATTGGTAGGCATAGGTTTTGAGCAGAGCTGGAAATGTCAGAGACGTGATCTATAGGAAAATCAACAAACAATACAAGAACCATTAAGATTTGATTATTATTTCTAGTCATCAACTTTCCATATAGAGAATATGGAGAGAAATCTTAATCGAAACACAGAAAAATAAAAAATATTATCAAGAGAAACATAATATGTGATGTACATTGGAAATGGTTGCAGGAATTTCAAACTTGTTGAGTTAGAAGCCAGATTGTCACCAATATATGGTGCAGAAAGTTAGGGTTTAGCAGAAGGAATTCGTGAATTGGAGAATGAATTTTGGGCTGTTATCTCAACAAAATATTATCAAATGGTGAGTTTGAAAGTCAGTTGCTTTCTAAATAAACATCAAGAGAAAGGGTTTGCAGATTAGTGAACTATGAGGGCACTTCATTTGGGAATGCAAATTTAATGTCTTTCCGTTACTGTTACCTTGTTTGCTAAAATGTTAGTAGAAGTTTTGCTATGTTGCTCTGATCATCAGCTTTCACTCTCATTATACTTGAGGTGTTTTTGTCACGGTTTTATAATGCAGCGGCTTTGTTTTGGTGTTTTTGTCACGATTTTATAATGCAGTGGCTTTGTTTTGGTGTGAGTGTGTACAAGAGGAGGTTAGGGTAGCACATACATTCTACTAGCCAACTACTTTATCATTGATGGGAGGCGTAACAAACTAGGCATGACGGATGCTAGCTCGATGATATGTCAATGATAGCCTCGATAATATTGCCTTAAACTTCTTCTCAATGAAATGCAGTCATGGGCAAATAGTCATTAGAGAAGTCTAATTAATATTGAATGAGGAAGAAGTATTTTTAGTTGTATACTTTGTAAGTACAATGTCAGTAGATAATAATATTTTCAATGGGTGAAATTATATTTAAAAAAAAAATTATAATTATTTATTTAAATATTTTGATTTAATCAAATTTCATAAAAATAAAAAATAATTAAAAAAAAATATTATTATAACTAATAATTAAATCAATTTATATTCATCTTAAATTTGCATATATCAAAGGTGGAGGGATCAAATCTATTGAGGTGCAAAAATTTTTAGAATGAATAAATTTGATCCCTATTAGAGCTTGGTAGATCGAGAGTTAACATGAATTTAGGAAAATTTTTCCATGTTTTAGTTTTTTTATATATTTTTAGAGAAATTGTGTTTTTTATTATTTAAATTTTGTTCTGAATACATTAATGGGTTGGTACTGAAAAAATCTTTAAAACACTGAGATTAAGCACATTATATAGTTCAAACTTACAATTCCAATAACTCTTTACTAAATTTTTGGAAAATTTAATCTAAAAATTTGTTGAAATGTTAGAGATGATTTATATAAGCCTGCCTGGATCAAATTAATAGTGTGATGTGTGATGTAACCTATTTACAAATTCATAAACTCCATATTACTTTTTTTTACTAATCAATCAGATCAAACCATAGTAACCTTAAACACCATGACTTCTATAAGAGCTATGTAATCCTAACTTCGTAAATATTAGAGCTAAATGATTTATTGCATTATTTGAACTTCACAGACAAAGTGAAAGTCAACCAGTGATCCTACGTTTGAGGGCGTGAGATTTGTTCTTTGATTGTGACGATGGGGCTTGATATTTGAGGGCTTGATGTGTGAAAGATGAAAATGAGTTCTAGTGATGCATAAGGGTTGGTCCGTATCATGTGAAATATTTTCAGTATGATAGTGATGTAATTCTCGGATCTATGTTCTGATAAAAAAGGAGCGATGATCACATCTTACAGGTAAATCATTGAACACGTCAGTGCCATGCAAAACGTATTTAAGCAATGCGATCGTACATGTAATTAATGGCGGTGCTATCAATGCCGAGTCAAGATGCGATGTGATGCATAGAGTGATTGTCCTTATGTAAAAGGAATGGTAGTGTTAGAGAAAATCGATGGTGCAGGCGATTCAGAATGCGAGTCGTTTTGGCAATTAGGATGATGTTTTAGGTAGTGTGAGATTGATAGGTAGGAGTTTTTTGAAATGGGGCCAAGCACAAATCCATGTGGATATAGAGTGGCCCATGCCCCGTTATCAATATTACTAAACTACAATGAATGCATTGTGTTGGAAAATTGAGAAGTAGGGGAATTTATTTTTCCTCAATACATAATTTACACAGTTATGCAGAAATGAAAAAATAATTTACAGAGCCACACACAGAGACAAAATATGAGAGAATAAATTTTTCTTATTCTACTTTTGATTCATATGAAATACATCATTTTTAAATATAAAATGGCATACCTTGAAAATTTAACGCCAATTCAATGTTTGAACGGATAGGTAACCACAAAAACGTCCATCTGCGGTGTTTGTATTTCTTCATTAAATAACGCACATAACTTGTATGCCCAGATTTGAAACCCTTCAGGTTCCATATTTCAAACATATCATATCCACGCCTGTTTTGCACAATGTATTTCAGCGGTTTCAACATTTACCTGGGCACTTATCCCCCTGAGCTTGCAATTGCGATATGCGATGGCGATATCGCATCGCAACTTTCAACAAATAATTGTGATGTGTTAACTTTAAATAAAATGATCACTGATTGCGATGTGCATTGGCGATATCGCATCGCACTATCGCAAGTTTTGAGACAAAGCAAGAAAGGTAACCACTAAATTTTGCAAAGTGCGATGTGCAACACGCTAAGCGGTTGAAAATGCGAAGCGGAAAGGGTAAAGTAAAATGGGGAAAACAAATGTTTGTATGGAATATATATTAAAAGGGGTCCCACCATATCGCATCACAAAGTTTGTAGGATTCGACAATGCGTTAAGAGGAAACACTAAGGTTTGCGAAATGTGCAATGCGGTCAAGAAGGTAGGTGAAACGACGAGAAATGATTTAATACATGGTAGATGGCCAAACATAATTTTCTGAATATTATGGAAATTGTGTGAAGTAAGTAAGCTTGCAGATTTGGTCTTTTCCTTCTCTGCAAAAACATTCAACTCAAGTGTGGTTGCTGCCAGTTTATTCAATGCAGTGGTGGGGAGTAATTTCCAACACTCCCCCTTAGTCACAACTGTCGCCATTGACCATTCCCAAACATTCTGTGAGATAAATTTTTTTTTTCTGTGCCAGCAACTTTGTTAAGATGTCTGCAAATTGTTCCTCTGACTTGCAATGCTGTAACACAATTTCACCATTATTAACTAATTCTCTTATGAAATGATATTTGGCATCAATGTGCTTTGTCCTCTTATGGAAAAGATAATTCTTTGATAGTGAAATTGCAGAAGTGATATCATAGAAAAATTGTGGTTTCTTTGTCTTGTTCATGACATAAATCCCGCAACATCAGTCTCATCCAAATTTCTTGACACGTTGCTGCTATTGCAGTGACATAATCAACTTATATTGCTGACAATGAAACTATTGGATGCTTCTTGGAATCCCATGAAATGGATCCCGAACCCAAATGAAAAACATATCCTGATGTGCTCTTTTTGTCATCAACACTTCCAGCCCAATCATTGTCAGTGTAACCAATCAACCTAAAATCATCAGCTGCAGAGTATAGAACACCATACTCCTTCGTCCCATTGACATACTTTAAAATTATTTTGGTTGCTTGCCAATGTGTCTTCTTGGGTGTCTCCATGAACCTTGACACCAAACTAACTGCATACATTATATCAGGCCTAGTTGCAGTCAACTACATTAGGCTACCCCCCATGATTTTGTATAATGTGGGATTGTCATTGCTGCTGCAATATTCCTTTCTCGATTTCAACCCCATGACTGTTAGAGTTGGTGTTGGCTTGTTGTTCTGTATATTGGAACTTTCTAAAATTTCTGCAACATATTTTGCTTGAGGCATAAAAATTCCATTTTATGTTTGCTTCACTTCTTTGCCCAGAAAATATCTTAACAACCCCAAGTCAGTCATTTCAAACTCAATTTTCATGACTGATTTGAAATCAGTGATGAGAGAATCATCACTGCCTGTAAAAATCAAATCATCTACATAAAAAACAACAATAAGAATTTTACCATAATTTTCTTTGATATAGAGAGTAGGTTCACCATCACATTTGTCGAACCCATTTTCCATCAACTAAGAATCTACCCTACTGTATCATGCACCCGGTGCTTGCTTCAACCCATAAAGAGATTTTTCGCAACTTACACACCTTTTGTTCTTGGCCTTCTACCTCATACCCAGGAGGTTGTTCAACATACACCTCCTCTTTCAGCACTCCATTCAGAAAATGCTAACTTCACGTCCATTTGATACACTTTCCATTTTTGTTGTGCTACTATTGACAACACTGCACACGTTGTCTCCATTCTTGTGAATAGTTAAAAGGTTTCCTCATAGTCTCTTCCATGCTAGTGCTTGTAGCCTTTGACAACTAGCCTTGCTTTATTCCTTTCTATCTTACCTTCAATGTTTCTCTTGGTCTTATAGACCCATTTCACTCCAATGACTTCTTTTCCTTGCAGAAGGTCCATTAAATCTGATGTGTCATTCCTTTCTATTGCTCCTATTTCTCCATTCATTGCCTCAACCCATGTCTCTTCTTTGACTACATCTTCAAATTGTATTGGGTCATCTACATGACAAAATAATGCAAATAAAGAGTTCAGACTAGCACTATTATCAACTTCTTCTTGCTCATAAATTTCACATAAATTTCTGAATTTTGGTCTTCTTATACTTTCTGAAGATGAGCTTGGTGATGAGCTTGAAGTAAATGGAGTTGTGGATATTTGTGGTGTACTCGGAGAAGAAATTACCTTATTGCGCAATGTTGTCCTATTACTTGCTTGCAGTGTGCTTTGTTGAGCTTGTGTAGGTGGAGAAGGAGCCACCATTGAGCAATTACTTGCTGTAGTCAATTCCTCTTTGTCTTCATGTGATATAGATGTCTTCACATTGACTGTCTTCTCTAAACTTCCATCCCATGCCTCCTCTTCTATGAAATGAACATCTCTGGTGATTATTACCTTCTTGGTTAATGGATTGTAGAGTTTGTATGCATTGGATTCATCACTGTATCCAAGAAATATACATTTCTCCCCCTTGTTGTCCAACTTCTTCCTTAACTCACCCGGGACATGTGCATACACCACACATCCAAACACTCTCATGTGAGTGAAAAATTGCTTTCTTCCACTCCATGCTTGTTCAAGAACTCTATTCATGAAACTTTTGGTTGGACACCTATTGATAATATATGTTGCACAAGTGACAACTTCAGCTCAATAATCATTTGGAAAATGCTTTGCTTTCAACATACTCCTTGCCATTTCCATGATGGTCCTATTCTTTCTTTCCATGACACCATTTTGCTGAGGTGTATACCTTGTTGTACACTGCTTTTGAATTCCATGCTCCCTGCAAAAACGTAGGAAGTCATTTGAGATATATTCGCCACCTCTATCAATCCTCAACACTTTTATTTTGTGTCCACTTTTCTTCTCAACAAGAGCTTTGTAGTGGGGGAAGTAGTCAAACATGTGGTGTTTGCATTGATCCACATAAATTTGAGTGAAATCTCTGAAGGTGCTTTTGCCCTTATTGACTTTCCTACTAGAAATGGTTCTCTGTGTTGTTTGACCAAGATACAACCTTCATATAGGTTGTCTGGTTTTTCTATGAGTGGCAATCTTTTCACCATACCTTTCCTATGTAACAAATTCAAACCGTCGAAGTTGATATGACCAAACCTCAAATTCCATAACCAATTCTCATCTTTGACTTCTTCTTGAAAGTTTTCTTGTGTGACAGTTGCTATAACACCTTCCCCCTTCAAGTGTGATCTTATCTTGAGAGGAAACATTCTATTGTTTATCATTTGAACTTTTGCAATGAGCTGTCTACTTGGAGGCTTATCCAAGATTGTGCACACATCATCTTTAAAAAAATACATTGTAGCCCTTTTGTATGAGTTGTCCAATGCTTAGGAGGTTATGTTTCAAACCATGGACAAAACAAACATCTGGCATGAACTTTTTCGCTCCCTTCTTTGTTAGTATGTCTACTCTTCCTTTTCCCATGACAGAGACCTTGCTATATGTCACCAATGTCACTTCAGATTTTACACTTTCATTTAGATTGGAAAACATTGCTATGTTTCTAGTCATGTGGTTGCTACACCCTGAATCTAAGAACCATACATCTCCTTATTTTTCTTGTGCTACATTACAAGATAAAAACAAACTATTATGGTTCTAGTTTTCCTTTTTGAAATTTACACTTGGTTTGCTACCCATGTCATATTTCTTCTTTCTACATTCATTTGCATAATGACCATACTTCTTACAATAATGACATTGAACTTGACATTTATCATACCTCTGACCTTGTGCTTGATTCTCACTTGAGCCTTGACTTTGATTTTTATTGCTGCCCCTTCCACTTGAGCTTGAAGGGTTGCTACTTCCACCTTTGTGTGGGCTTCTTCCTCTTCCTCTGTAGTTTGGTCTTCCTCGACCTCTACCTTGAGCAAAATAAACTTGTGTCTTGAATGTGTGCTCCAATGAGAAGTTTTTTGCTCTATTCACTCTGTGCTCATGAGACATCAGTGATGCATGAATCTCATCCACTGAAAACTATGAGATATCCTTTATCTCATCTATGGCCACAACTATGGCATCAAACCTTGATGGCAGACTTCTTAAAAATTTCTCAACTATTCTCCTTTCCTCAAGTGTCTCACCATTAGACTTGATTTGGGTAACCAGCCCAATCACATGTGTAAATATTGAGTCTATATTATCAGACTCTTTTATATATAATGTTTCAAAATCTCTTCTCAACATTTGTAGTTTTGTTGTCTTCACCTTTTCCATGCCTTTATAGGCTTTCTGGAGAGTATCCCATGCTTGATTGGACTTCGTTGTTGCTGCAACCCTTGGGAAAATACTTTCATGCACTACCTAGAAAATATAGAAGAGGGCTTTGGAGTCATACTTCTTATTATCCCTCAACAAATATCTTTCTGCTTGTGTCAAAGGATTGTATGCTGTTGCATCTGTTGGTTCTTGGAAACCATTCTCCACCAGTTCCCAAATACCTTGTGAGGAGAACAGGGATTTCATTGTAATAGCCCAATAGTCATAATTTTTGCCATTAAAATGTGGTATTTGTGGATTATTCAAGATTGTGCTTGCTCTTTCCATTTTCACTATGTAAACAAAAAAATTTCTCAGTGCGATATAATCCGCTTCTCAAAACAAATTTTCAACTCTTCAGTAAAAACACTTTCTTCTATTGAGAGTATAAACTCGACCTGATACCATTTTTGAAAATCGAGAAGTAGGGGAATTTATTTTTCCTCAATACATTGTTTACACAGTTATGTGGAAACACAAAAATAATTTACAGAGACACACACAGAGACAAAATATGAGAGAATAATTTTTTCTTATTCTACTTCTGATTCATATGAAATACATCATTTTTAAATAAAAATGGCATAGCTTGATAATTTAATTCCAATTGAATGCTTTAATGGACAGGTAACCAAAAAATCGTCCTTCTGCCTTTTTTGGCTTTCTTCATTAAACAATGCACATAACTTGTATGCCCGGACTTGAAACCCTTCAGGCTCCATCTTTCAAACATATCGCATGCACGCCTGTTTTGCACAACGTATTTTGACGGTTTCAACATTTACCTGGGTGCTTATCCTCCTAAGCTTGCGACTGCGATATGCGATGGCTATATCGCATCGAAAATTTCAACAAACAATTGTGATGTGTTAAATTTAAAAAAAATGATCATTGATTGCGATGTGTGATGGAAATATTGCATTGCACCATCACAAGGTTTGAGATGGAGCAAGAAAGGTAAGAAATAAAGTTTGCGAAGCATGATGTGCGACTCGCTAAGCGGTTGACAATGCAAAGTGGCAAGGGTAAAGTAAAATGGGGAAAAGAAAGGTTTGTATGGAATATATATTAAAAGGGGTCCCACCATATCGCATCGCAAAGTTTGTAGGATTCGACAATGTGTTAAGAGGAAAGGCTAAGGTTTGAGATGCGTAGTGTGGTTAAGAAGGTAGGTGATACAACGATAAATGATTTAATACATGGTAGATGGTCGGACACAATTTTTTGAATATTACGGAAATTATGTGAAGTATGTAAGCTTGCGGATTTGGTGTTGTCCTTCTCTGCAAAAACATTTAACTCGAATATGACTGCTGCCAGTTTATTCAAGTAGGTGGTTGGGAGTAATTTCCAACAGATTGGCCGAGCGTGTTGTGCGCAAAGAAGTGAGATGTTGAAGACAAATCACAAAGAATTCATGAAGACAAAGTTAAGACAAAGTTGTTTGGTGGTCAACTCATGTGGGGAGTGCCACTGCATAGAGAATAGTGTGGATTTTTCTATAGAGAAAATCCAGTTGAAAGTTGTAACACATGATTCAGACATCCAGAACATGCACATTACCTCTACAACCACCGAAAGAGATGGTGGAATTTCCAAAGGGTTCAAGCCTAAGGCCCATATCATGGTTTAATAGGTTTTCTAGATGACAAAAAAAGATAATGGAGTTAATCAAAAGCATTGTTCTTATTTGTTGGACAACATTCTGATTGGAACTTTTCGTCTTGTATACATTAGGGGAATTTTGAGGTCTGAAAAGGGCCTCCTTAGAAAAATGTACAACCAAAATAAAATTTATGAGAACCAATAGGATTAAAGATGATGATTTCAACCATGGGGGATGATTCACCATTTTTGGAGTAAAAAAGTAAAAATATTTAAAAATAATAAAATAATAAAACTATTTTTTCAACTCGTATTTTCAACTTATCTCACTAAGTTTTTACTCAAATTTTGAGTGGGAGTATTCGTTGGATGCAAAATTTAATTCCTCATCCAAGGAGCACCCATGTTGCATACTTTTGATGGACTATTCTACACGAAAAATGAGAAATACATGAAAAACATGATTGCAATCACATTTTTCATGCATTTCTCATTTTTCGTGTAGCAGAGTCCATCAAAAGTATGAAACATGGATACTCCTTGGACGGGGAATTAAATTTTGCATCCAATTAGTATTCCTGCTCAAAATTTGAGTAAAAAATTAGGGAGATAAGTTCAAAATACGAGTTGAAAAAGTAGTTTTTAAAATTTCCCTTTGAAATTGATGATGTAATCAAATCTTATTTTATTATTTGCACTATTATTTTATAATTTCCTTAGGTGGCCCATTTTATACCTCAAAATTCCCCTAATGAAGGGGTGTGTTCATGTTTGAGTCTGTGGGAAGCAACGTCCCCACGTTGCGACGATAATTAAAGTGGCTCTGCTAGTTAAATGTGGTTCATGAGCATATCACATGTGTATGAAAGAAGCACTAGGGTTGGAGTAGCAGAGTTGAAGTCGCTTTGCAGGTTGGGAAAGATATCTAGTGTATGTTGTGGTTGTGGTGCGAAACTAAACCTGGTAGTGGTCATTTTTTTGAAGACCCAGAGTGAAGTCGGGTTTTTAAGACTTGTAGACAAATGGTGGCAGTGGTGATGGTGGAATCATTGTAGGAGTATGTATACATGGCGAATATGGCTAAGTAGGTGGAGGCCCGAAACCAGATATTGGATTGTGAATTAAGAAGCAGGTAATATTATTGGAAGGATGGCGATGGAGGCAACATGAGTATGGGTTCAATTGTAAATACTATGAGGATGCCCTCGTCGAAGAAGTTCCTAAGTTTAGTGAAGACTACTTGAAGAGAGCATGGCACAATGTGTAGCAATGATCATGTCCTATTTAGATTAGAGAAGGTAGCTAAGGAAGTAAGCTCTAATTCCATATGGTTGAGAAGGGTTTTGGGAAAACATGTTTTTTTAGGTTATGGAGAAGCTATCTGGAAGAGCATGTGCATGCGCTGTGAAAGGTTGCATTTGATGGGATATATGAGAATGATGCTTACCGAAAAAGATCGAGTGGACCAGGAGGATGCAAGTTATGTAGAAAATCCTGGGACACGGTATGCCTTTTCAGTGTTGATTTCCTTTCATTTTGCTTGCTGCTCTCTACCCTTTTGGTGAGGGGTTTTTTGTTTTGTTTTTTGGAATGGATTTTGGTATCCCGGGCTCGGTCCAGTCTAGGGAAGCCTTGTAATATCCCAAATATCAAAAATTTCAGTAAATCTATCACATTTTAGTGTTCTAAGTAAAAAGCTTTCAACAAGCAATATGGACACAAAAGCTATCTAGAAATGCCGCAACTCTTTATTTATATTAATAATAGAAAACTAGCACAATCACATTTACCAATTTGATTGATATAGGGGATAGGAATATATAAGATACATCTACAACCATATTCACCAATGTGTGATATTTATATAAACTGAAATATTTGTGCTTGAGGTAATTTAAAAATAAAAATAAAAATGATGGTATAACATACTTATTTTGAAAATGAATTCAGTGCTTAAATGAAAGAGCATGAGGGCATTACATTGTTTTAATTAATACAAAAAATATTTATTAAAAAATTACATAATCATTGATTGGTATCATATATATATATATATATATATATATATATATATATATATATATATATATATATATATATATATATATATATATATATATATATATATATATATATACAAGCTTATTAATTTTAAATAAAATAAATCTTTTCAAAACATGGTTAAAGAAAAGAAAAGAACTCACTACATATTTTGAAGAGGTAATAATGGTGATTAAGAAGAAATGAGGCATTTAAAATATTCAAATAAGCACATTCTTTATCTTAAATTGAATATTAAAATATAATATAATATTATGTATTATTTTAACAAAACTATAACTTAATATTATATAAACTATATTAAACTTAAAAACATAAAATATATAAATTATATTACAATTTAAAATTTAAAATGTCTATTATAACTTAAACCCATTATTTTCTTCTATAAAACCATGTTAATATTTTGGGAGTTCGATAAAACTGCAATCAATGAAAGCCAGTGAATAGAGGACACATATTTGATCCATTAAGATTTTTGAAAAAAATAGTTTTCAAATCAGCCATGTTTCAATAATGTAAGTTTTAACATTTATATTTTTAATTCCATATCTCTAATTTTCATACGTGGTAACAATTAACTTACATAGTAAAATTTTAATCATGTTTTGTAACAAAATAATTTTAGTAAGGTTTAAACATATATTTTAGATATGCAAGAAAGTTAGTGGTGTGAATTTCAACCATTGATGTAGTGGATACGACGAGAATATACTGGAATCTTGAAGTTTACATTGTTCGATAATTTTTTTTTTAGAAAATCATTGAAGTAGCCAATTCCAACAGGGGTACGCTTATCGTCGTAACAATATGCATGCCAACTAAAGTCCTTGCCATGTGGCTGGTCATCAAATAAGAAACCACAGATACTAAAGCACAAGTGCAGACCCTAGATGGATCCACCAAGAAAAGGTTTCCACAGGGTTTTAGTCCTGAAATCAGATTAGAACTCACCTCGCTAAGTTCTCAACAAAACATAATAGGATAGATAACTCAAGTTGATCCAAAGGCATAGCTATTGTCCCTTTTTATAAGCTCAATGGAATTTCTAGATGCCTTTATTTTATTATTTTCCCCAAGAAAAAAAGGTGTATACCAACGGTCAATGCCATGGGAAAATACCACAGTAAATACCATGGGTAAATTCCCTGCATTTGACCATATAAAAAAAGGAAATATTACAAATCCTCTCGCCCAAAGATTGCTTGTCCTCAAGAAATTCATTGCTATCCACAACAGAAGCGTTGATACCAGGATCCCATACAATCCGTATGTTATTCCATACCTGCATGCTAAATAATCCTAAATGGATCCTTCGATACCTAGATCCCAAACAATCCTCCGACCAATCCTTCCCTCGATAGATTCACCTGGATCCCAAACAATCCTCCAAAAAATCCCGCCCCTAATGGATTCTCTTGGATCCCAATGCCACCTAATTCCTTGGACCTATGGGTTATGGTACCATCTCAGACCTCCATCACTGCTCATGCCAAAGGGTCGAAGCTACAATATGCCCTTGGCTGTGAGTATCCTCCTAGGAATCAACCCATCAATAGAGTACCAACTCATAATCTCTAGCCAATTCCTTAGGACGGATGAATACCTAAAAATCTACTATGTTGATGTTGCTTGATGCTCAACTCATGCTGCTGCACTTGGTCACCCAACATGATGCATTTTGAGAACTTTTCTCAGCTCTTCCCAATGTATAAAGGCGGGTTGGTAGTGTTGTAAGGCTTATCTATATACCCTTGTAGAGGGCTACTCTGGAAATCCTAATTGTACTCCTCTTGTTGCCTTGTGAGGGACTTGAGTCATTCCACAACATTAGAAAACTTGGCCATTGACTTGAAACATACCCTTATGAGATCCTCAATTTTCCTATTCTCTTGTAAGACAGTGTCTTAGGTTGTCGAGACTCTTTGCTTTACCATCATAATATCTGTCTTGAAATGCATGATCTTTTCCTGAAATTACTCTACTGGAAATTTTGGTGCCCTGTTGAATGTCTCTGTACCTGTGTACATCGGATGCCCAAAAACCACTGTGTTGGACGTAATAAATAACCTAACATTTAATTGTTAATTTAGGAGTTCGTAAACTTAGAGGCGTAACAATGGAAATTCTATAGAAGGGCTTCAACAACCAGCACTAGCTAATACAATGACACCACACCATTCTGGAAGCTGGAAAAAAAGAAAGTACTTTGTAAAAATTTAAATAAAAGGGAATCCCAATTCATTGTGAGAAATCGTGATCAATGAAGTAAACATTTAATATTATCTTCACTGTAGTTATGAGACAGAACGATGATTAGGCTATTCAGGATATCTCTCTTCCTCAAAGATATTCCTTCCTACACAAAACTATTGTTCTCCACTACAACAACATTCTTGTACTGGAACATTTGTCCTACATTGGAATGAAGTTTATGCACCAGAAGTGTGTTCTATACCCTCACTAAATATTTTGAACTTCATACAGGAGCTCTGAATCTATGTACCAGAGCACTCTGTTCCCGTACCAGGATATCAGTTCATGTACCAAAACAGAGGTTCATGTACCAGAATACCAGTATTCCTATACTTGGTTTCTATATCACTTGTGAAAATTAAAGAGTGTGTTTAGCTAAAGAAATAAAGTGAAAATCAAATAGACCTTGAAAGTAAACCCTCATAAGAAAAAATATTCTTCAACCACTCTTAGATTTAGAAAAAATAAATGCTTTTAAAATTCAAAGTAAATATTTATAAAACAACAAACTTCCTTCATGCAAATAAATAATTTAACTGATCCATGTGTCAACAGGCTTTCCCTGAGATGACTGTTTACGATATAATTTAGATCTTCACTTAAAAATGTTTTAACTCAAAAGTTCATTTAAGGATTTAATATTAAGTTCAACTCTTCCCATAAAATTATTTAGTGCAAAAATAGATATTTATATTGCGACAATGTTCATTCCAAGTTTATCAACGCAAATTAATCATTAACTAAACTCTAAATATTAAAAAATGCTCCCGCTAAAAAATAAACACCACTAGAAAAAATAAATAAAGAGCTTGCAAAAATAAAAATAAAAATAACTTGCAGAAATAAACTAAGGAACTTTGACTTGCAGAAATGAGAATGCACTGATGCAGGCAACGTAACTGCACTCTTCTCGTAGAAATATAACAAGCATGAAAAGGGAAAATGTATAAGTTAAGAATCTTACATGATCAAGCCCACACACCACGGATCTATGACACACGATTTGTAAAGGAATTAAAACTTGTTACTTATGAAAGAAATATATATATCTACATATAAAATGCTTCATACTTTGCACTTAAATTAAATTAACACACCTTTAACAAAGGGAGAATGAGTTGGGTTGGTTGGGCCCTAGCCAGCCAACTCATTTCCTTGTTACAAAATTTGGAAACTCAGTCACTCAACAATGCATCATCGTAATATTGAAACACGAAAATATAATTACATGGCACATTCCTTTGTATTATATTCCAAATGAGCAAATGTACATCGTGAGATCCGAATCCAACCCCGAAAGAGGGCGATACCAAAGTAATTACAATTCACAAAATTGTTGTAGCATCGCCCCTATTTCCTATCAGAGTTCTACATTAAATGCAAGCCATTATGCCTACGGCCGTAACAAAAACATAACAACAGTTTAAACTAAGCCTTTCAGCTATTACAAAATGCTAATCCGAGGCATATGACCGAAATATTGATCTTTAATATCCACTGATTTCTCTCCTGCTTCACGCACAACTCGTGATGAACTGATCTTTAACGAAAGATCTGCATGGTTGGCGAGCTGTCACTGGAGTGCAGGAACCACCAACTCATGCCGCAATCTATGGTACAGGAATGATGCATGGTACAGGAACGCATGGTGTAGGAACTTGGCCTCCATTAGAATAGGCATATAATCAACTCAGTACACCTGCAAACACAAAAGCGTTTTTTTTTTTTTTTTTTGTAAATTAAGTGGGTCTATTCACATTCATAAAATAAACATAGATTACATCATATCCTCAAGAGGTGAATATTTAGAATGACTAGAAAAGGCTGAGGAATAGCCGTCAGTGCAAATATATCTCGCCCTATGACAAGGAAAATACAGGGAGATGCTCAGAGGGGAGAAAGCTGTATATAAAACCAGGAGAATAACAAAAAAATAGAGGTACATAGATGCTCTGGAAAAAATGCCATTGGGCCTCGAACATAGGGAGGAAAACAGAGAGACAGAAGAACTCAAACCCAAAGTAGAAGAACTAGGGGCTAGGGGAGTGTTGTACATTCGTGTCGTCATTCAGGTAGTCATCGACACTGACGGGTTTGTCTGGGGTCCCTTCCTCCAAACCGAAGATATGGTGGCGAAGCATGGAGGGACCAACTTCCTAGTAGTTGGGCTTGGAGGGGCGATGAGCCTCCTCTTAAATCTTGGTGCTTTGATGATGGCGTGCCACAAAGCTCCTTTTCAGAATAGCATAGTGAGGTGAGTTGTGGTCGATGAAGCGCATGTGGTGCACTTCCTTCACATATGCAACGAACTTCTCAGTCAAGGAATATATTTTCTGTTTAAGCTCCTTGCCGATGTTCCTCTGCTCTTGAAGAGCAATGGCCAGGAGTGTCTTGGTATGCCAAAGCAGGTCAATAGTTCTGTTGCACAAGTTCTCTCAAGGATTGTTTAGCCCAGGATCCAGGATCCATATGAGAGAAGCATCGACCGCCTCCGAAGGCATTGCTCTACGACGGATGTGGGCTACCGAATCCATGTTGGTGATATGCCTCTGCATGTCAGGGTAGGTGTTGTCCACAAAGGTTTGGGCCAAATTTCTGGCAGTGGTCTCAGCCCGAGTAACAGGAGGGTGAGAAGTGTTAGCCCAGAAGGCATGACGGCCACGACGAGTAAGAGGAGGCGGGTGAGAACAACACAGGGCCATTGTGGCAGGGCGATGATGGAGAATGGAGGTCAATATGGAGAGATGAGTGGGGGCGGCACTGTGAGACAACTTTTGGGGAGGCCGATTAGTTACAGGGTTCTCAAGTCGAACAATCATGAGTGAGGAGTGAGCAAGGTGGAGGGAGTTGAAATAGGCAGTCGAGAGGTGTGAAAGCCCGGGGAAACCTATGGTAGGTGTGTTAGATGGGTTGGCCAAATCATGTGAGGAATTAATGTTTGGAGTGGGATTGTACTGCAGGGAATGGATCGACGGAGAGCCACCTGAGTGATCAATCGTGAGAAGGAAGGCTAGTGGTGTGATCATGATGACATAATTGATTGGGGTGGGAAATGAGGAGGAGGTCAAATCGGTTTGCTGCAAATCTAGAAAACTAATGTGGTGACATTTAGTTTTGACAGTTGGCTCCATTATGGAATCTCAGTCAGTTGAGGTGAGTCTGTTGGAATCTCCAACGCCGGTGTTTGTGAGGAAGTCCGCCAGCTTATTGGCATTTCTCTGAACCGCTGAGAAGAAAATGCCTCTGGTGTTATCAATGCTGAGCTTCATATTTTGAAGGATTTTGCTGATGTGCTAGAAATCGGAGACTTGTCGAACATTGTGCCCCTATTGAATTTTCTGACAATCTTGGGTAGCGACAGTAGAGTCTCCTTCTACCAGGAGGGGCCAAAAATTATGATTTCTGGCAATGTCAAGCCTGTGAGCTAGCACCTGGAGTTCAGCTGCATTGTTGGTGGTGTAACCAATGTCCCATAGTAGATCCATAGAATTGTGCCTTTGTCGTTGTGAAAGACTCCTCCAAAACCTGCATTTTTTGTATTATCCTTGGAAGCGCCATCGTAATTGAGTTTGATAAAGTTGGGATCAGGAGGAAGCCAAACAGTCTCCAACAAGGAAGCAAGGGAAATAGTGGGATGTGGGAGATGGAAGAGGGGAGAGAGGTTAAGAAGGGAAAGAATACGGTTGTCCTCTCTAGTTGGGGGGAAGGAGGGGTCTGGGAGCTTGGCTAAGGACACAAATTTGTGCAAGGTTTTCTTGATGAGGTGAAGAATTTGTTCTTCCTTGTTAGCCAGGTTTTTGAAGATGTGGGGATTCCTTTCTTTCCAAAGAGCCTAGCATACGATTCCAGGGAGAAGATTCCAAGCCAGATTGATGAGGGGCTGTGAAGAGAAGGAGGGGCTAGCCATTGAGGGAAATGAGGATGGAAGATGGATTACAGTCAGGGGCCTTGAAGATGAGGGAAATCCAATCCAAAAATTTGGAGGCAAAATGACACTTGTTGAGAATGTGATTGGTTGTTTTAGGGTTGGATTTTCAAAGAGTGCAGATAGACGGACCTATGAAACCTTTTTTTTTAAGATTATCCCATGTTAGAATTTTTTGGTGCATGACTAGCCAGAGAAAAAGAGAGATTTTAGGCCAATGATTATGGTTCCAGAGCCTTTTCCATTTTCTGTCCAGAGGAATGGGATCAGGGTCTAAAAGGAGACTGTATGCCTCTTTAATAT
The DNA here is from genome assembly GCA_034641835.2 of Pinus albicaulis. Classification (NCBI taxonomy): domain Eukaryota; kingdom Viridiplantae; phylum Streptophyta; class Pinopsida; order Pinales; family Pinaceae; genus Pinus; species Pinus albicaulis. The sequence goes on along the minus strand of CM076570.1, from coordinate 1,213,073,613 downwards.
TGAAGTGCCCAGCTGCATTGGAACCCCACCTGAGTTTGTCCGGCTCCACATCCCTTTGAATCTGTCTCTTATTAAGCTCCTCTGCTAGAATTGCAGTGGGCTGGTGGTGGTTAATCTGAGCCATCTCATTGAGGTCCAGCCACACCCTCCAATCCATGTTGTCTGCAGTTTTCCAAAAGTCTTTGAAAACCTTTTTTTTAAGCCTTTCCATTTGCATCCTAATGAAGAGGAAGGTGTCAGTGTTGAGTTTGGGGTGTTTCTCCCAAGCATCATCCCAGAATAGAGCACTTTCCCTGTTGCACACTTCCTATAAGCAGTTGTCTTGAATGAGAAATCTATTGTCCCAAGCCTGGTTCCAAATCGGTGAGCCTTTGATATTGCCCAAGAGTCTGATCAGGGAAGCAGGATGATGCGTACGGGCATATTTAGCTTTCCAAAGCATAGCCTAGGAGGTGGTAGTATTGGTAATCCATCGCCACCAAGTTTTCGCTCCCAAGACATTGCTAAGGAGATCAGGATCCCAGAGACTGAGACCACCAGCTTTTTTGGGTTTGCATAGTTTATTCTAGGCAAGCAGCACCCATTTTCCCTTATTTTCGTTGCCCTTCCAAAGGAAATCTCTTTGAATTGCTCTGATTTGGTTAGATATATATTGGGGGCCGCAATGGTTGAGAATTAGTACTGGGGCATGGCTTGAAGGACAAAACTCACGAGGACTAGTCTGCCAGGGAAGTTAAGGAAGCAAAAGATCTAGTTGGAATTTTTTTTTTAAAGCTTAGAGATTAGGGGTTCCCAGATTCCTTTGGCTAAGGTTTTTTTAGTTACGGGAACACCTAGATATTTCGACGGGAAGCTGCTAATCTGGAAGCCAAGAATGTGAATGATATTATTTTGAATGGCATTGAAATTTTTAAGGAAAAATAGTTTGGACTTGGATTTGTTAACAGAGGAACCTGAGGCTAGAGAAAAATCATCTAGAATGGCTCAAAAGGCAAGGGCTTCTTTGGTAGAGGGAGTGCCCATGAGGAGCATATCATCCACGAATTGCTGGTGAGTGTTTGGAGGGTTCGGGGGGTAGATGTTGAGGCCAATGATCTAGCCAGCTAAAGTAGCAATAGAAATGGCTCGTCCGAGGCCTTCTGCCATGATCACAAAAAGGAAGGGTGAAAGAGGGTCACCCTGTCTTATACCTCGAGAGGGGTTGATGATGGTAGAAGGGGAGCCATTTAGGAGGATGGAGAAGAACGTCCCTGAGACAAAAGCCATGATCTAGTTTATGCTATCTTTGATAAACCCAAAGGCAGTCAACATATGCCTTATGTAATTCCAATTGATTTTGTCGAAAGCTTTGGACATGTCCAATTGAATGAGAATGCTAGGTTTGCTTTGATCCTTGAGGGAGTGGATGAATTCTTGAGAGAGGATGATGCTGTCTAGAATTTTCCTTCCTTCGACGTAGCCAGTTTGGTGGGGCGAGGTGAGGAGCAAAAGGATAATTTTGATGCAGTTGGCTAAGACTTTAGAGATGATCTTGTAGATAAAATTGCAGAGGGATATAGGGAAAAACTAGTTCGGGGAGTCTGCTCTATCAGACTTGGGGATAAGGGTGAGAAAGGTGGCATTGAAGGATTTTAGGATGGATCTTTTAAGACAATATTCTTCGATTAGGTCATAAACTTCATCTTTGATTAGAGGCCAACAAGCTTTGTAGAAATCAATAGTGAAGCCATCTGGACCCAGGGCTTTGCCATTGGGCATGGAATGGATAGTTGCTTCCACTTTAGCCATAGTTATATTTTTTAGCATCATTTGGTTATGCTCTCTGGTTAGGATAGTAAGGATTTTCCTAGTAATTTTCCTGATGTCTTCCTCATTGTCATGGTTTTTCTTCTTAAGGATGGTCCCAAAATGCTGGTTGAGCTCAGCTTCAATCTCAATATGAGTGCTTAGAATAAGGCCCTGTTGATTTCTGAGGCTAACGATTCTGTTGTACTTTCTGTGCTAGATCATGGATCTATGAAAGAAGGCCATGCTCTTTTCACCATCTTTGAGCCAACTAATTCTGGACTTTTGCCTCCACAACGTTTCTTCCTAAGCTTCTCGGGCATCCCAATTTTTTTGAAGCTCAATTTCCTCCTACTTGTTTTCCTCTATCATTACATGGTGGATGATGTTCTATTGGATAGCTTGCATTTTTAGCTCGATTATCTTTCTGTTTGCTATTATGTCTCCAAATTTTTTCTTGTTCCAGGCTTTCAGTTCCTGTTTGATGAGATTTAATCTTTGTTGGAAGTTATACATTTTGTTTCCCTGCAAGGGGAGGAGGATGGATCACCACTCCATTTTATCCTAGAATTCTAGATGGGTGATCCAAAAGGCTTAAGACATGAAAGGAGAGTTTTTAGGTCTTTTAGAGAGCTTGATGCTTAGAATGATAGGTCAGTGATCTGAGCCGGCTTGGGGTGAAATGATAGCCTCCATTTCCAGGGAGGAAAGGAAGAGATCCTCAGAGAGAAGAAAGCGATCCATCCTTGAGGCAATCTGTTTGTCCCCTCCTCTTCTATTATTCCAAGTGTAGGTGCCATTTTTGGTGGGGGTGTCTATGAGTCCCAGATCATCAATCATGGCTTGAAAGGCAGTAGAGTCTGCGTCCAATCTTCGGAGACCTCCTCGCGTTTCCCCAAGATTGAGAATCATTTTGAAATCCCCGGCTATAAGACTGAGGGAGTGGTAGAGGGACCTGAGGTGTTTTTTGAGGTAGGTGAGCCAGGCTACCCGCTCCGAGGCAGAGTGGGGGGCATAGACATTAGTGATGTAGAGATTTTCTTTAGTGTCCGAGATTTGGAGGACCATGGTGAGAGCATGTTTGGAAGCCAGAGATTCATATAAGTGGAGTCTGGAGTCCTTCCAGAAGGTGGAAAGGCCTCTAGCAGTGCCGAGGCTGCAATGGCTAGATGGCTATATTGATTTCTGAAGAAATAATGTTGGATGGAGTCCATGCCATTTAAGTTTCTTTTGGTTTCTTGAAGAAGTAAAATGTTAGGCTTGTCTGATGCCATTTTGGATTTCATGATCATTTTCTTACTAGGACTATTTAGTCCTCTTATATTCCAGGACGTGCAAATCATGATAAAAAATTGGGGGAGAGAGAGTGTGTCCTTACCTTTCCTTCATTGACTAGGTGGATTCCGAGCTCTTGAAGGTACTGGTTGTTGGTTTTCCTGCCTCTTTTTCGAGTCTGCCCTTTGGTGATATGTTGGTTGGATTTGAAATTGGCCATGATTCTGCCTGCTATATTTTTCCCTTTGTTTTGATGCTCTCTTTGATTTTGAAGACTTTGTTGTAGAAGGTATGCCTCCTTGATTCTTTGTATGTGCTCTGCAGGCACTCCTTCTATACCTTTTTCATTCCAATATTTTTTTATTTTTTGCGGGTCCATTCCCATTAGGACTTTCTCAATCACTCTTTCTTCGGGCGTGGGTATGCCTTGAATGGTATCCATGTCTATGTCATCTTGAGGAAGACTCCTTCCTGTGTAAGAGAGATTGTAGTGTCCATTTTTGTGTCATTGCTGTTCATTTGCATTTCCTGCTCTGTAATCTTCTCCTTTTCCTTGTTGTGTTGGCCTTCATCCTCTTGAAGCATGGATAGGAGATCAAAATTGTTTTGTTCGGTGAACTTTGGGGGATATTTCCTTACGTTCATTCATTTACCTTGCTTGTGCTTACTTCCTGCTTTGGTGAAACCATGTTCATCCTTTTTGCTTACTTGATCATCCTTTGCAGGGGACTTGTTTTGCGGGAAATCTTTGAAGAGATTCCCATGTTCATGAAATTTTACACAGTGGAAGGGGATATGCTCATAATCCATAGTTTGGGTCCATATGTCATCCCTGAAATTCAGTCTGATGGCTTCTAGTAAGGCATCAGAGACGTCGATGTAGGCGCAGATGTGGGCGTAGGAGATATAGTGCCCACTTTTTGTGCCTTCTGACATCTTTATATATTCTCCGAGTTCAACCCAAATGGCTTTTAGGACCAAGGGAGCCCAATAATCCGTGGGAAGAGATTATAACCTAATCCAAACCGAATCCCTTGTTAAATCCTCTTTGTCTGGTGTGAAATTTTCCTTCCAATATCTCATGTATAGCCTTTTTGAGTTAAAGAAGTATGGGCTGTTAGCCATCAGTAAAATTTTGTCATAACTAAAGATGGCTAAAACAGGTCTTCAGCCTTCAAGAAAAAAATTTCATACAAAATCTGTGACTTCTTGAAGCCTCTCTGTGTTCATTATCTTTCAAAAATCCATTTCATTGATAAAACTTCATTCAAAATCCTTCAAAGTAGTCCTACTGTTACAAAAGAAGGTTGTTTTCATACTATTTTCCATCAAGTTCACCTTCATAATCTCCTCTCCATTTCATCATTTGTTACTTATCTTCACCCACCCTAAACATTCATATTTTCCTCTAAAAAACCCCCATTTACCCCCATTTATCCTGTATTCCCTTTGAAAAACCATTTAAACCTATAAAAATCCTTTTTATGGTTTAAAAATGCCATTTTTTACCCTATCGGAACATCCAAAAGGCTCAAAAAACCCACTTTTTTGGCCTATTTCCGAACTTTTTTATATATAGGCTTTAAGACCCTTGGCTAAGCTCCCTTCCCTTTCTCCACCATAAAACTCTACGCCCATAAGCATGGCGCTAGCCCTTAGCCCTTTCTCCATATGACTTAGCCCCGCAACCAGGCACTAAAACCCTTGCTCCCTTCCCTTGTTTTTTCTCAGCAGATCTGGACCGTCAACCTCACCAAATTGAATGGTAGCTGGCACCCCTCCACTTCCTCGACCCCTCGCCCACCTTCTCCCCCTAGAATAGATTTGGATCGTTGATCTAATGGGATCCAACGACTCCCATTAAACCATACCCTATCACCCTTCGGTTTGAATTACCGCTCCACAACAGAATTGCTAATGTTACCTTCAAGCCCCACCATCCTTCGCTCGCGCATATTTTCAACCATCGCACACAACCATAACCATCGATCTGGATTGCCCAGATCTGACGGCCACAAATCTCTTTTGTGCCCATTTCACCAATGAAATTGATCACACAATTTTCATGCAAAATAGGCGGTTTCACTCGGGACGCGTGGCGTTCAATGTATGTAATCACATTTGTTTAGGCGAATACCACTTACCGCCTATTTTTGCGCAAAAACCATTCATGGTTTTCCAAAAACCACCTTTCGCTATTTCGCGCCAATATTCAAATTCAAACCCCGTTTTTTTCCTTTCTACCTATGGAACCTCCTCTGCCTACATTCTACCTCTCTGCAATGCTCCTCCGCCACCATACTGAGCCTCTAAAAGCATTCAATCGCCAATGAGCGGGTTTTAATTTAACATTTTTCTTGTTGTGCAAGTTTAATGGTATCTTAGGCTTGAAAGCCCTCCCACATCCAATTCAAGTGGCAAGAATCCCTTAGATGATGATCCAAGGATCAAATGCATGAAGAAAGGGATAAACAGGTCCGATTCAAAGATCCCATCGATGCTTCATGGCCATCGATGCTTTCAGCAAACCCTCCAGCACAGCAAAAGAGAGCCACCTGTACACAAAGGAAAAATAATGAAAATCAGCAAAGAAACAGTGAAGAACAAATATTAAAGATGAAAATTGAAGATAAAGGTTAAAGACGCAGTTTGAGGACTAAAGACGATTTAAGAAGGCCTTAAAGCATAATCAAAGGCTAATCAATTTTTAAAGTGATAAAATGAGATAGATCAGTAAGGAAAGCCTCCAAATGCCACATCAGTGAGGCAATTAATCCTCAGAAATGCCACCTGCCAGTTTATTTTCCTCAAAAGAATACAAAGTTAATGCACAGTCAGAGATATTTACCAAAGATAGCTCAGAAAGTAATTTCCAGCCTACCAAAAGCCTCAAAAGTCAACAAAAGTGACTGAAGTTGATGAAACTTAATGTAAAAATCAATTAACAGAGTTAAGACATTAGATATCTTCTCCATTAGGTCTCCCAAAGGTCGAGAAGTAATTACTCTGTATTAATTGAATAATTAGGCCTTCTTTTCACTCCACCTCCTCAATTTACCTATATATATCATATGAGGAGCCTAATATTGTTGTTGGTTGAATACTTATCAAATGTAAATAGTTGTTGAGGCTGCTGAAGCTCTATTAGTAATTGAAGAAAGATAGGCCGAGAAGAGAATTTTGAAGCTGTAAAGACCTACTGGACTTGAATATTGTAATTGGTTTGAAAATCAAATATAAAAGCTAATTTATGGGATCCTGATCTATGTCAATGGTGATTTTTTTCTTACTGTAATTGTTATTTTACTTATGTTTCCATATTGTCCACTTTTTCTGATAAAGAACAACAAACGTAGATTAGGATTTACTTCTAAAAGTACCCTAAATCTCACTGATAAGCTTTATCTTTATGTTTTCTTCTAATTGTGTTTTGAGGATAATTCAATAGCGTATAACCAGTGAAGTGTTGGTAAGCCCATGTTTCCTGAGTACAACTTGAGATATTGTCTTTAAAATTTCTTGAAAAGTTTGCTAAGTAAAGTTGAACTAGAGAAGTTTATGGTTGGCCCTGTCCTCTAGTTTATCTCCAACAGTTGCTTTGAAAAGATCCCTTAAGAATATGCTGAAAGCAGGCTAGGTTAAAATTCCTTACTTGATCTTAGGCTATTCTTTGTTTATCTTAAATGTTTTCCCTTGAGAGTATGTTGAAAGCAGGCTAGGTTAAAAGTCCTTACCTGATCTTAGGCTACTTTTTATGTCTATCTTGAATGTTTTCCTTTGAGAGTATGTTGAAAGTAGGATAGGTTAAAAGTCCTTACTTGATCTTAGGCTTCCCTTTTTTTTATCATATGTTTGCTTCTTTCTCCACACTTCTTATTGTTACATATCACCAATCAACTTAAAGAAATCCTTTGATATAGATGACCTGCCCCATGGACCACTCTTGAAACTTGTTGTGCAATTAAATCCTTTTGTGACTCCATAGCCCAATGGATTGATATTGTCTCTTACCTATCTTATCAGCTGAACCATTCTTTAAACCTGCTCACACCTTTACCCTTCAAAAGACTTCCTTCATTTTGATAATATCCTACCCAACCAAAACCAAAAAAAAAACCCTTGTATTTCATAACTAGCCTAATATCATGTCTTTTGAAAACACTTATATAGAGAGATCCCTCTTTGAATCTAGGAGGGCTAGATCCTAATATTCCAAAGTGGTTCTGATGTAGGCCCTGCAGCATTTATTCTTGCTAATATTGCAAACTACGGGAGTCCTAACATGGGCCTCAAAATATCCGATCTCTGTCTTCCAGGAGCACAAAGACTACTATAAAGAAGCCTTTGGATCCTAGCTAAAGTTAGATTTCTCCTTTTGGATTCCATTTGGAATAGATCCATCCTTTGAGAGCTCTCTTTTTGGGCCAAATGCCCAAGAATTTGTATATTATCGCATGTTCTCACATGTATTCTCTATACACTGCAACATCTAGATCCTGAATGATTATTTCTGGGATTTTTTCTGCCTTGGGGTTGCACGCATTCGGCTTTTTTGTGACATCATTAGCAGTCAATGTCGATTCTACCTCTATCCTTGTAGAGGGGAGGGGATTTTGATTTGCATGCTCAGAGTTCGGGGAGGCCTCTGTGGTGGCTGCTATGGTATTTTCTAAGTGACTGGAGTAGCATGATCGGGCTCTTGCAGAAAGGGTTTAGGGCGCAACTCTAGGTCGGTGCGAGGGGAGGAAAAAATGTTAGTGATATGTGTGAAGAAGGAGATTCATGGTGAATGAGAGGTCCCCTCGACTTGATCTCGGAAGTATGGAGCCTTCAGGCCTCCATCCTACTCGATAGAAGGAGCACTCGAAGAGATCTGGCAGGTCTGCGATGGTAGAACCTGTAGTATCCAGAGGTTGGGGTTGCAAAGGAGCAGGGCCCTTAGAGCATCCGCTAGGGTTTTCCTCCAGTGTCGTGGTATATTTTTCGAGAACACAAAAACTATTATTAATGATTTTTTTAGTGCCTAAATCTCGTTAAAACAAAGGAATAACAAATACTTACTTATTATCTTTGAGAATGCACAAAACTACGATAATAACTTATTCAAGCTAAACAAAAGCATGAGAGATTTCAAGTAAAACATGATATAAAGCAAGGCAAAAAAAAGGCCCAAAATCCCCCCATGTTGAACTTCTTGCATGTCCTCATGCAAGGAAATCAATTGTTGTATTCTCACTCCCTTGCAAAAAAACAAGATTAAAACATTTATGGATACTAGTAATAATAGTAATAATGTTCTTGCAATTCTGTGTGATCAATATTTCCTTCAATAGATAGAGTTTGTTCCAAAAATAGAGTGTCTGTTGGACTCCTTGTTTATTTTGACTGATTTCAAGAAAATATAACACAAAAGCTACCATAGGAATACCAAATTGCAAGGGCGATGTTATTATTGAATAAAATAGACAACTATTAAAATTTCCACAAACATCTCTGGGGCATCCTTGATCAGGAGTTTTAATTTAATATCCTCATTTTAAATATGAGTGACATGATTTGAAAGCCATGGTGTTAAAAATAATCATAATAATACTTTCCCATAGTGACCATCTTACCATTATCCATGTATAGTTGAAGCTCCTCTTTTCTAGGCAAGGTGAAGTACCTGCACTAAGGGTCCCACATCCATAAAAACAAATTATTCCAAAAATATAGAACTCCAAGGCATACCACCAGAAGGATCTTAGAGCCATTCTCAAAGAGATATGATAATGAATTCGGGAAAGACAAAAAAAACCAAGTGAATAATAGTGTAAAGTTAACTTTAATACCACATGCATGGCCCTACTGCTATCAAGCGTCAATAGCCTCGACAAAGATGCATTTTAACCCATGAAATGCATGTGTCCCATCTATTAGATATAGATTCAGAGTTATTTGAAAGAATTTACATTTTTTTAAAATTAATTGAAGGTCACTGTCCCGACTTCGTAACCAGCTAACAACAGTTCCATTCACAAGAACTAACAAGAAATAACAAGTCAGCTCGTGATGTGACCTCTTGTCTTCCATATTTTCAACTAAAAGCCATTTCCCTGGCTTGGTAACCAATACGGTAATGTTGTTCTCATTAGGACCCATGATCATGGTAGTTCCGCTTGTAATGAGACCACCTATCCGCTGATTAATCTATCTTATAAAAAAACGATGATTATAATCAACCTTAAATAGGTTACTTAGTAGTTGGGTAGGCGATTCTGCTTCTTAAGAGCATGGGATGATGTGATGACTCATTTTAAATAAAAAATCTTAGATAATGACTAAAACTTCCTCTAATTTATCGTGCGAGGGTTCTTGTGAAAACATGTTATAGTTTTTTAGGTGTGGTCCACCATAAGAGGATTATCATCAAGACCTTCAAAATGGATCTTAAAAAAACTTTTTGGATGATATTTATTGGTCAATAATCAAAGTCACCTTATAAAATATGAGGCATTAAGAGTAAATTTCTTCTGGCAAGGCTTACCACAAGAGTGCATAATAATAGAAACTTCAAAAGTTATACTTTAGGGAATTATAGTTTCAAGAGTGTTGTTGTAACAATTTTATTTCAGATGACATCTTTATTCATTACCCTACCCTATTTTAAAGAGATGAAAATCCATTTTAATTATAGGCATACTTCCAATTTAGACATGTACGTAACATAACGGTAAATATAATCAAACTTGGTTTTAAAGAATAAACCTTGATACATACCAAAGTTTGAGAAGCTAGTTGCTTTGATTGATATGGTACCAAGAGCAGTCGAATGATGCGGGAATGACGTGTGTTTATGATTGTTTGAAACCAGGATTCAATGAGATCCACGTAATGATGATTCTCCAACTCGTACACTTGCCGAACTATACTATTAGCCTATGTGAACATGATGGAGTTCTACGTGACACTACTAGTTCTCGATCCATCGTGCCCAGGAAGGAGAAATGTTCGTTCCAAGTTCTCCATAACCTATACTACGTGACCTATACTATGTGTACTACATGCATAAACTATGTTGGTGTGAGAATGAAAAACTATATAGTCAGCCACAGTGAAACTATTCAGTACTTGATGGGGTTTACTACTCCTTTTACCACCCGGAAATGGAATTGACGTGGAAAAGCATCTCTCACTAACGCTTCTATCCCACAGGGTGAGTTAGCAAGGTTCTCCCACTCCATCAGGGGGGTTGGTTGAGGGGAAAAGTTGTCCCTTTCTTTTGGTTCCCTATCAGTTCAATAAGGTCTTATTGGGGGGGGTCTTTCCACCCTTCCTTATTTATTTCCTTGTCCCGTGAAGCTATCTCATGATACAAATCTTCCACAACTTGATGTTTACTCTCTTTAGATTGACAAGGATGATTAAGGGAAATTCTAGGGTTTTCTTCTTGGTGACCTTTAACAGTGGTTTTCGAACAAGTTTCAATCATATATTTCTCCTCTAATGGTTTATGGATTAAAGTTTCTTCCTGTGGTAAATGTTGGGTGGTAATAGGGGAAGTTTCTGAATTCACTCCTCTCCCCTCTCTAAAAGATATTGCATTACATTCAGTAGGGGAGTGAGTATGAAAAATAGGTGTTTTAAATTGATTTGAAACTTGATTATCAAAATTAGGATTTGGTTGCACAAATGATTGGGACCATAGAGAACGATAACATGGTGGTGCATTGGACACGAATTGTAGCTATTGTGGCATAGGTAATGGAGTTTTCATAGGGAAATTCCCTAGAGAGGAGGCTCCAAACCATCCTTGAGGTTGTGGGAATATATGGCTCGAGGGAGAGGTCCAATGTGGCCATAAGGTGGGGTATTGAATTGGAGTAGGATTATAAGTATTCCATGAAATGGTAGGGTTATAGATCTTCTGAGGAACTTGTTCAGGATAATAAATATTATTCCAAGTATTAAATGATGGAGAGTTTTGAGTTATACCTAGTTGTCGATTTATTTCCTTACTTGATTCCTTGAATGTTTGTTGTAACCCTATAAGTGATGGGAAATTTATTAAGTGATACTCCTTGCACTACTTCATTTCTTCCTATAAATCATCCAATTGTAAATTTACAAAAGCTTTTGTAACTCCTATTTTTGCAACAGATTCCAAAAATTGAGAAGATTTTTTTTCGAGAATTCTTACTAATCTTGGTGATTCCCCTTGAATACCTAATGCATAATTCACAAACATCATCATATGGTAAGTGAAAAACATCACCTACTCCTATCATATTTAAAGGTTCTAAAAAATCATCTTTAGTTCCTTTTTGTAGGAGTGTTTTCAAGGTCTCTTTTTCCAAATCATGTTTATGTTTTGATTTTAGAAGGTTGTACCAAAATCGCTCAACATAGTCCTCCAAACTTTCATTTTCCCCTTGTGTTATTCCAAAAATATCTTCATTGGCGTGGAATTAGTCTTGGTATTTCTTCAAGAATACATTATTCATGTCTTCCCATGTTTGAATGTAGTTCCCTCCAAGGCTCATGAACCATTGAAGAGCTGCTGCTTTTAGAGTAAGAGGAAACAATTGCATCGTTTGAGAATTAGTAAAATAACCATATCCTCTACAAAGTACTTCAAACTTAAATAAGAATGTATTGGGGTCTTCATTTTCCAAACAATGAAATTTTAGTAGTGAAGATGGGGGAATGCTATGCATTTGTGCCACTCTTGGATATTTGATAGGGAATTCAAAAGTAACAATGTTTGACATTTGTTACCAAATGAATAGAGGTTCTCCATATACTACTTTGAGACTCCTTTCTGCGAATGTTCCTTCCAACTGATTAGTGAAATACATGCATTGGATGATTGATATTAGCCTCAAGCTCCTCATTGAAAAATGCCTCGAAATGCCATTTCTCTATTTTCAAGAAGCTAGGTGGTATATCTTGTTAGCACGTGGTTGCATAGATGGGGGGGTTCTTACACCACCTAAGAAATGAGAAAACTTAAAAATAATGCAGGAAAGAAACAAATTCAAAGAATCAATTCTAAGGAAATAAAATTTGCGATAAAAAATATGTAAAGAGCAAACCAAAATGTAACAGGTTACCAAGGTCAATCCCCTAGGCGCCTCCCTGGAAATGACGCCAAAATGTTGAGCGTAATAGACAACCTAACATTTAATTTTCAATTTGAGAGTTCGTAAACTTAGAGCCGTAGCACTAGAAATATCAGAGAAGGACTTCAACAACATGCACTAGTTAATACAATGACACCAAACCATTCTGGAAACTGGAAGAAAAAGGAATTAATTTGCAAAAATTTAAATAAAAGGAACTCTCCATTCATTGTGAACAATATTTTTCACTAAAGTAAACATTTAAGATGATCTTCAGTGTAGTTATGAGACAAAGCAATGATTAGGCTATTTAGGATATCTGTCTTCCTCAAAGATATTCCTTCCTGCACTAAATTTTTGTTCCTCCATTGCAACAACGTTTCTGTACTAGAACATTGTTCCTGCACTAGATTGAAGTTTATGCACCAGAAGTATGTTACGGTATCTGCACTGAAGATTTTGACCTTCATACAGGAGCTCTGAATCTATGTACGAGAGCACTCTGTTCTTGCACCAGGATATCAGTTCCTGTGCCAGAACAAAGGTTCCTATAAAATAAAACGATTATTACTATACTTGGTTTCAAAATCACTTGCGAAAATTAAAGAGCGTGTTTAACTAAAGAAATAAAGTGCAAAGCAAACAAAACTTGAAAGTAAACCCTCATAAGCTAAAATATTCTTCAACCACTCTTAGATTCAGAAATAAGAAATGCTTTTAAAATTCAAAGTAAATCCTTATAAAACAACAAACTTCCCTCATGAAAATAAATAATTTAACTAATCCATGTATGAACAGGCTTTCCCTGAGATGAATGTTTTCCATAGGATTTATATCTACACTTAAAAATGTTTTAACTCAAAATTTTGTTTAAGGATTTAGTATTAAGCTCAACTCTTCCCATAAAATTATTAAGTGCAAGCATAGATCTTTGTATTGCGACAATGTTCATTCCAAGTTTATCAACACAAATTAATCATTAACTGAACTCTAAATATTAAAAATGATTCCGCTCAGAAATAAACACCACTGGAAAAAATAAACAAAGATCTTGCAGAAATAAACCAAGGAACTTTGACTTGCAGAAACAAGAATTCACTAGTGCAGACAACATAACTATACTCTTCTCGCAGAAATATAACAAGCATCAACAGGGAAAATGTATAAGTTAAGAATATTATACGATCAAGCCCACACACCATGGATCCGTGACACATGATTTGTAAAGTAATTAAATCTTGTTACTTATGAAAAAAATATATATAATTTGCTTCACATTTTGCACTTAAATTAAATTAACACACCTTTAACAAAGGGAGAACGAGCAAGGTTGGTTGGGCCCTAGCCAACCAACTCGTTTCTCTGCTACAAAATCTGGAAACTTAGTAAATAAAGAACGCATCACCATAATATTTAAACGTGAAAATAGAATAACATGGCACAATCCTTTTTATTATATTCCAAATGAGAAAATGTAAATTGTGAGATCCGAATCCAGCGCAGAAATTGGGCGATACCAAAACAATTACAATTCGCAAAATTGTTGTAGCATCACCCCTATTTCCTATCAGAGTTTTACATTAAATACAAGCCCTTAGGCCTACGACCGTAACAAAAACATAATAAAAATTTAAAATAAGACTTTCGGCTATTACAAAATTCTAATCTGAGGCATATGGCCGAAATCCTAACCTTTAATATCCATTGATTTCTATCTCGTTCCGAGCCCAACTCGTGATGAACTGATATTTAATGAAAGATCCACATGGTTGGTGATATGTCATATATAGGAAACACCAGTTGGTGCAGGAATGCGTGGTACAGTAGCAATGATACATGGTACAAGAAGACGTGGTGCAGGAACTTGGCCTCTATTAGAATAGGCATATAATTAAATCTGTAAACCTGCAAACACACAAACTATTATTAACGATTATTTTAACGTTTAAATCTCGTTAAAACAAGGGAATAGAAAATACTTACTTATTGTCTCTGAGAATTCACAAAACTATGACAATAACTTATTCAAGCTAAACAAAAGCATGAGTGATTTCGAGTAAAAGGTGATATAAAGGAAGTCCAAACAAAGGCCCATAACACAGTTTTAACTTGAGCCTTTAACCGACTCTCTGGGAATGGTTCATTTTGCACATTATGTCTATCATGTTTCTCCTCATGATCATGTTCATCATGCTGGTTCACTATGGCTGGCTCCTCACTCAAATCTCCCCGGTCTCCTCCATCTGTGAAGAGAATATGTTGTTCATTCTCTTCAATTGTCGAACATAGATGAACTATACTTGAATTTTCATATTCTTTACGGGCATTCCCTAGGGATCTATGGACTCAGTTGTATTGGAGGCTACCTCATCAATACCATTAGGTAGAATTTCCTCATGCACTTCCAAATTATTGTCATCCTGCAAGCCTCCCTGAATAATTTCACGCTGTTGGTCACGATCCTGAAGATAAATAGACCCAAATACATAAGAATCCCCAAGATATGAAGGAATCTCCTCTTGTTTTGTTTTTTTTTCACCTTCATATCAACTGGAAAGGAATGGTTAAGGGCCCAAGGTCCCTTGCAGTTGATTGAGGCACAAAGATGGTTTCATACTCCTTTTCGATTCTGAAGGTGTCCTCTTGGAATATTTTGTTATCTTCTTTCAGCTCCTTAACATGAGCTATTGATTGAACCTCATCCTCCAAATCATGTGGACAAAAGGCACAAACATGTCCATCTTCCATCTTGGAAGAACTTTATACATTAGAATTTTGCATCAATGTTGTAGAAAAATATGAAATTTGTGGAGAAGATGGTGGTTTATCACCATTTTTTTTTACCTTATTCCTTTATTAGAGAACCTTGTCCTTTTGAATATCTAGAGCCTTCACCTTGCAGTTGTGAGTTCCTATCTTCATAGAGCACCCTCACCATCTTTAACATGTCCCAAAAAGCATTTTTGAAGCTTTCATGTTTTTTCAGGCTTGTATGCTTTCCTTATTGAGACATGCTTATTTAAGCCTCAGAAATATCCGTAGATAAAACTTGGGGTGGAGCTTGTGACAACTTTGGGTTCCTTCTCCTTGTTCCAACTTCGGAATCTGCACCGACAAGTTTTCCTTCTCCTCTCTAGAGATTTAGCCTTGTAAGCATTTTCACCCTGCAAATAGTCAAACCCTCTTTGCACAAGAAACATAAGCTAACAATAAGCCTATAGCTCTGATACCTACTTGATATGAATGGAGGAGTAGTAGTGAATGCTATGCTAAGTACCTCTTTCAAATTTTAAAAATGATTTATTCTCATGTGCATATATTTGAGTTGAACAACAAATTACTTTAATGATTTCTTTTAAGTTTCTTTCAACAATTTAATTCCATGAAAAAATTGTATAGCATGAAATCATCAACCACTTGAAAAGAAATATGCATCAAACCATAAGACAAAAGAAAATGATGAAGGAGTTCACCCCTCCTGGGCTACATCTCCTGGCCTGTCAACATGACTAGACCACTCTTGCATTCAGTGTCAAAAGTGCATATCAATTTGATGCCAATAAAATGTGGCTATTACCCCTTCAAGGTAATGTTCTTCTGCAAAGAACTTTCACAATATCAACAACACGACATATCTCCTATAGATATGAAATTATTTCATCGGTGAGAGCTAGAAACCCCTCATACACCCTTCAATTGCACACTGAAGAATACAATAAAAAAATTCATGAATAAAGACGTGAAACCAGAGCTGAACCATGCTTGTCACAAATGTTGCAAAATTTTTTCTGGAATTGGCAAAACCCCTACAAGGTCTCCTCCATGCTCAACTGCTTCCAAAACTACTTCGAACATCTGATTGATCCATACACCTTACTTGTCAAACCTACAATATGGCCCTGAAGATGTGGTCAAATCAGTGAACATAGGTTATCAATGGATTCAAAGCATCCAGAAACCCCTAAGTAGCCTCTTGTAGCTCTTCAGTTAGTCTTCAGGTGAAGCATATATGGCCTCCTCTTTTGGTGGCCCTAGGTATCTTTAATCTTCAAGCTGGAAAAATCACTTCCATAAGTGCTCCTCTGCCTCTAAAACATGCACCAATGAGTGAGGGATTCTTGAAAATGGCTATCTAGCCTCTTCTTGTGCTCAATTTGGTTGAAATATGCCCGAGTTATGACTTCTCCTAGTTTCTCCTAGGAAACCTCCACCAAATTTGGCAAACTGGAGTTAACTGGGGTTAAATTGACACTTTTACCAAATTTCAAGGTTCGCTAATTAGTGTGAAATTAACTTTTAAGTGGAGTTAACGTGCTAATTAAGCACACTTAACATGCTAACTCCGCACTAATCCAAATTCGCATTGATGTTGTATATTAGCGCTAATAAATATGATTCTGGGTTAATAATTATGGTTTAAATATTTAATCCTACACATTAAGGTTTTCTCTCGCCGGCAATCATGCCTGGTGGTATTGTGGACTGGGGGTTGGCCCCTGAGTACCCCTGCCATTGCAATTGTATTAATATAAATATAAACCAATGATTATGTATTGTAAGGACTTCCAGTAGGTGAGACGGTATTTTGTGCGCGTACTGTGGGGGAGGTCATAGGGTCGAACCTGAGCTTCACACGACCTCTAATATATAAATTTTGCACTATCGTATAATACAACGAGGGGGGCATGTGGCGGCCTGTGACTGCACCACGTGTCTTGATCACCTAGTTGATCATTCAACATCTAATAAAATGCTGACAACGAACCAAAATTTCACCAACCACCATCTGACACTTGTGAGCTCCTCATTCGACTGGATAAAAAATAAAATTGACAAAAATGTTACCCTGCACAGTCAGCTACCACATAAATAATATGGATTGCTGACTAGGCAGTTGACTATCATTTTTTTAAAAATTTCCCATTTTAGAAAATGGACAATAAGCTCTAACTTTCACATATAGAGTCAGTTTTCGATGAAACAAAGTGTGCCGAATTTAGGGCGACAAGAACTTTGCAGTCATTCAAGTTTCGAACAATTATGAGAAATTTGATTTTTGGGCTTAAATTTGAGCTCTTGATCATATCTCCCCACTAAAAGACTTTTGGTCTCCAAAATTTCATTTTCAGTTGTTTAGCAATTGAAGGTACACTTCCATCATTCTTCTAAACTTGACCCAATCGAAGTTTGAAGTGCCCCGACAGCTCTTGTTCATGCTAAACTTGAATTGTAACTTGACCAAAGTTTTCAGGTTGGTGGTTATTCTTGACTTGTCCATGTTTTTATGACCATGCATAACAACATCCTCCAAAAGAAGAATCCGATGGTGTTTATCTACAAAAATCCTTATCGAGGATAAAATCCAAAATACTTTGACATAAACCAATACAAGCTACACATGGCGAATACTTGTAGAAATTGAGTGCTGAACAAATTTGTACATATAAAATATGTTTCCACTACTCATACAATAGTTTTTAAAATGCTTTCTAACATAATAAAAGAGAAACTCATTTTAAAACATGGAGAACCTGACATCCAAATTTTATGTTTCCATTGACTAACAACCAAACCAAACTAGCATAAACATGCTAAAGAAAACATTGTTGCATGTAAGTGATTGATTCATGAATTATCACTTTTACAAATTACCCACTATGGGGATATGCAACTAGTGCAAACAAAGACTTACAATCTCAACTGAACAAATTGTCTGAACAATTCTTACCCAACATGGTAAGTGAACCCTCTGTTTTAACTTTTCCTTCTTTTGAAGCTGCTTCATGAATGGTCGCATCTTGCACCACTTTTTCTTTTGTTATTTCCTTTTCCGGTGCTTGCATGACTTTCTTTCCATTACCAAGATGAATTTGTGGAAACAATGATCCAGGTGGATATTTTTGGTCACCCACCTATTCCACTTGGGGCCCCACCATTTTCTCTTTTAGTTTTTCAGTTTCGGCAAAACTTACTATTTTTGGCATTTTTTCGGGTCCTGAACTTCCGGAGCCGTTTTGAGGCCCTAAATGAGGTTTTTTGGGAAACTGGAGAGCAACATAAGTCCATCCAACCATAGACCCATGTTTCTCATTCAAAATATTTAGTCCTCGGATAGATATTTCTAACGAGGTATGGTACGCGTCAAACGGAGATCGTATGCCAAAGTTACGCCCTTGGGAAGTTGAAACACCGATTTACCCAAACGGGGCCCATAGTTTTGGCGCTTCATCTCCTAGGGTTAGGGTTCTGGTTGTTTAGGAGTTCCCATTGTTTCTAAATAATAAATAGGCCCTTGAGCCTCATTAGAACTAAGTTCAGAGGCCTATAGCCGCCACATCTCTTCTCAGAGATAGCTACCAGCGCCCTAGCTAGTTTTATTTCCATTCTGTCTATAAGCAAATTTTAGTTCTTTGATATTAATGAAATGAAGTGTTATTTCCATTGCATCTCTGTATTTATGGTTATATGTTTATTCTGCTGCGTTCCTGCATAAATCCGTATCAGTGGTATCAGAGCGGTCTGCTTTTTCTCGATCCTTCTTTGCATGTCCCCAACGAGGTCGGGGTATAAGGAGTTAGGGATCAATCTGGTGGAACCTTTGCAAGATCAGCCTCGCAAACCCTAACATACGCTTATGGGGGATGAAAAGAAAGATGAGGGAGCAGGAGATCCTATCAAAATATTGCTCGAGGAGGCCTCGAAAAAAAAGGAACGCGATGATGGATAACTTTTCCCAGATCCTTGAACGACTTCCCACCGACAGCGCATCTGCATCCAGCAGCCACTATGTCCCATTGACGTAGCCATGCCATTTGCAGCTACTCAAGCCGATTCAGCTCATGTCCAGTCTAAAGTTGACAAAGAAAATAGCTTCATTGAGTGCATCCAACACATCCACCAACAGGTTCATGATATATTGGACAGAGCCAATGCCAAGTACTAGCAACGCCATGATCAACATCGGGTGCCACACAACTTCCAGGTGGGCGACAAAGTATGGCTAAATTTGCAGAAGGAGCACCTCACTATACCCCACCACAAGCTTCGCCCACTCCAATATGGGCCATACACCATCACCAAAGCTATAGGGAACAATGCCTTTGAGCTCAGTATTCTACCATTCCTTGGTCTGCACCCAGTATTCAATGTGGACCGCCTTCGTCCTTACTTCCCACCTCTACTGGACACCTCGGACATTGCACAAAAACTCACACCAATAGAGTTAAACCCAAACTGCATGGAACAGGCCACCACAGATTGTATCATGGACATGCAAATCAAGAACACTCACCAACAGAAGATCCAACTATATCGGGTTGTCAAAGCTGGCCAACTCCTGCACCAAGGAAAGTGGTTCACCAGGGACTAAGTTCAGCAGAAATTTCCTCATCTCATGGAGGAACTTAATGCAATGGGGACCATTGCTTCCTAAGGGGGGAGGAATGATCCAAGTGGATATTGGTGGTCACCCGCCTATTCCACTTGGGGCCCCACAATTGCCTCTTTCAGTTTTTCATTTTCGGCACAACTTACTATTTTTAGCAGTTTTTCGAGTCCTGAACTTTTGGAGCCGTTTTGAGGTCCTAAACGATGTTTTTTTGGGAAAATGGAGAGAAACATCGGTCCATGGACCGATGTTTCTCATTCAAAATTTGTAGTCCTTGGATATATCTTTCTAACGAGGTATGGTACGTGTCAAATGAAGATCGTATGCCAAAGTTACGCCCCTGGGAAGTTGAAACACCAATTTACCCAAATGGGGCCCATAGTTTTGGCACTTCATCTCCTAGGGTTAGGGTTTTGGCTTTTTATGAGTTCCCATTGTTTCTAAATAATAAATAGGCCCTCAAGCCTCATTGGAACTAAGTTCAGAGGCCTGTAGCCGCCACATCTCTTCTCAGAGATAGCTACCAGTGCCCTAGCTAGTTTTATTTCCATTATGTCTGTAAGCAAATTTCAGCTCTTTGATATTAATGAAATGAAGTGTTATTTCCATTGCATCTCTGTATTTATGGTTATATGTTTATTCTGCTGCGTTCCTGCATAAATCCGGATCAAACAATTTCTAGTACTTCTCGATCCAATTCCCACTGATATTACAGTGAGTGTAAAAGTTCCTTTTAGCTCTTATTTGCTCACATGCCTTTTTCTTTGATTGAGTTTTCCTCTTCTCGTTCTCAATCTCAAGAGACATAAACATCATCTTGATGATGGCTTTTCTTTTGTCTCACTCATCTGCACAATCGTTAGAAGAAATGCAAAAAGTGCATGGGGACATTCTCCTCAACATGTCACTCCAATCAACAAGTTGTTTTCCTTTAGGAGAAGCATTTGAATTAACAAGATGATTATACCTTTTCTTGGCGTCCTTTGGCTTATGCTTCCTAGATTTTTAAATTTCATGACAAGAATAACTTTAATGAACTTCTTCTTCAACTTTTTCATCTCTTTCTAGAGATACCTTCAAGTATCTTTTGTATTTGGAGAACCAAGCAAGTACTAGTTCCATATGCAAAGTCCAAAACCTTTCCTTCTCATGTCCTATTTTGTGACTTTTATGACAAAATGTACATGATACACAATATTTGTCATCAGAAGACCATTATTCTGGTGCAACATAACCCAAGCCTTCATACTTAGGTCTCTCTTTTACCTCTGTTGGGTTCTTGATGCCTTGTTGATTCACACCAAGACCTAAATCTTCCTTGTAACCCATCTTTTCCAGGAGCTTATACCCAATGCCTCTGTTGTGTCTTTCAACGGCTGCAAAATAATTTACATTAACATATGCATGTAAATAAGAAGTATATGCATGCTCACCATTTGTCTCATCTCTTGATTGAGGCACAAATATGGTTTCATACTCCTTTATGATTTTGAAGGTATCCTCTTGGACTCTTTTGTTCTCTTCCTTCATCGCCTTAAAATGAGGTGTTAATTGAACCTCATCCTCTACATAATGTAGACAAAAGGCACAAACATGTCCATCTTCCATCTTGGAAGGAATTTCTTTATTATTATTTTGCATCAAAGTTGTAGAAAAATATGAAGTTTGTGGAGAAGATGGTGGTTTATCACCATTTTTTTTACCTTCTTCCTTTATTGGAGAAACTTATCCTCTTGAATATCTAGAGCATTCACCTTGAAGTTGTGAGTTCCTCTCTTCATAAGGACCCTCACCATCTCTGACATGTACCAAAATTCCTTTTTGAAGCTTTCATCTTTTTTCAGGCACGTATGCTCTCCTCCTTGAGACATGCTTACTGAAGCCTAAAAAATATCTAGAGATAAAACTTGAGGTGGAGCTTGTAGAAAATTTGGCCTCCTTCTCCTTTTTCCAACTTGGGAATCTACACCAACAAGTTTTCCTTCTCCTCTCTGGAGCTTTAACCTTGTAAGCATTTTCACCCTAAAAATAGTCAAACCCTCTTTTCACAAGCAACCCAAGTTAACAATAAACCTGTAGCTCTGATACCTACTTGATCTAAATGTAGGAGTATTAGTGAATGCTATGCTAAGTACCTCTTTCAGATTTTAAGCATTCTTGCTTTTTATGTGTATAGATTTAAGATAAACAACATATTACTTCAATGGTTTCTTTTAAGTGTATTTCAACAATATAATTCCAAGAACAAATTTTAAAGCATGAAATCATCAAACACTTGAAAAGAAATATGCATCAAAGCACAAGACAAAAGGTAATGATGAAGGATTTCACCCCTCCTAGGCTACATCTCCTGGCTTGTCAGCATAACTAGACCACTCTTGTATTCGATGTCAAAAGTACATATCAGTTTGCTGCCAATAACATGTGGCTATTATCCCTTCAGGGTAATGTTTTTCTGGAAATAATTCTCACAATAACAAAACACAACACATCTCCTACAGAGATGACATTCTTTCACTGGTGAGAGCTAGAAGCCCCTCACATACACCGTTCAATTCCAAATTTAAGAATGAAATAAACAACTTCATGTAAAAAGAATTCAAACCAGAGCTTAACCATGCTAGTCACAATTGTTGCAAAAAGTTTTCTAGAATTGGGAAAACCCCTACAAGGCCTCCTCCATGCTCAACTGCTTCCAAAACTGCTTCAAGCATCTGATTGATCCATAAAGATTATTTGTCAAACCTACAATATGACCCTAAATATGTGCTGAAATCAGTAAACAGAGGTTACTAATGGATTCATAGCATCCAAAAACCCCTAAGTAACCTCTTCTAGCTCTTGAATTAGTCTTCAGGTGAAGCAGATATGGCCTCCTTGTTGGGTATGTGTTATATTCTTTCCACGACTAAGCATGCGCGGGGGGGCGATAGCCCCTCTGTCGGGGTTCGGGGCGCGCCACGACCAGCCCCTTGGTCCTTAATTTCCGGCGGGTAGTCCGCGTCCATGGTTTTGTGCATGGTTTTGCACATGGTATTGGGGTACGATGGTTTTTGGCCCCTGGTATTTTTTGTAGATCCGGTCAAGGGAAATAAGGTTATGTTCTAATCCAGGGTTTATGGATTGGGGTTTATGTATGCTTCGGCATGCATATATATGTGTGTTGTAACACTAAAAGGAATATAATGAAAAATCAAGCTGGTTGTCCCGATTTGGGATCCAGGGGAAAATCTCTGTGTTTATCTGTTTTATGTTTTATGATCTCGCTATTGTTTATTTTCTGTTATAAGATTCGTGTGTAGATAATTTCTGTTCAGGGTTAAAACCTACATTTGGTATCAGAGCTGTTTCGGCTTCAAGGGGACGCCTTTGCTGCTGAGGGTTTTTTAGTTCGGGCCTGAGGTAGACCCTGTTCAGTGGGAGATCTACGGGATCGATTCTTGCGGTGAGAGAAGATGGCGAGCGGCGGAAAGATAGAGATCGAGAAATTTAATGGTCAGAGTTTTGAGTTGTGGAAGCTCAAGATGGAGGATCTGCTGGTGGATAAAGATTAGTGGATCGCGGTAGATCCAGGTACTAAGCCAATAGGAATGTCAGATGAAGACTGGAAGAAACTGGATCAGAAGGCTAAAAGAACAATACGGTTGTGTGTCTCAGATTCAGTATTGTTGAATGTATCTGGGGAAGCTACGGCGAAGACCTTGTGGGAAAAGATAGGGACTTTGTACCAATCTAAGTCTCTGGTGAATAAGTTGTTCCTGCGGAAAAAGCTGTATAACCCGAGGATGAAGGATGGAGACTCGGTGATAGAGCATCTGAACGCCTTCAATACTGTGGTAAGTCAGTTGTCGTCTGTTGATATTAAAATCTCAGATGAAGATAAGTGCATCAGTTTGTTGTGCTCTCTACCAGACTCGTGGGACAGTCTGGTTATTGCAATAGGTAGCAATACAACTACCTTGAATTTTGATGACATTGTATCAGCCTTGCTGTCAGAGGAAATGAGACGGAGAAATATGGAGGGTCAGAATGGAGATGCCTTATCTGTACGAGGAAGGTCCCAGAACAGAAACAAGAATAAGGGTTTGAGTGGGAGATCCAAATCTAGAGGGAGATCTAAATCTCCTGGAAAGTTTGTAAAGGTGTGCTGGAAATGCGGAAAGGAAGGGCACTACAAAAAGGACTGCAGATCTAAAGCTCCCGAGAAAGGAAAGGGATCTGATGATGCTCCTTCTGCAGAGGCAAAAACCACCTCGGATGAAGGTGGGGATGTGTATTTGGCTTCTTCTTCAAATACACATGTGGATCATGAGTCATGGTTGATTGACTCAGGTGCATCCTTTCACTTCACTCCCCATAGGGAGTGGTTCTGCGAGTATGAGAAATATGATGGTGGTGATGTCTTCCTAGGGGATGATAGGAAGGCCATAATCGTCGGACATGGAAAGGTCAAGCTGAAGCTGCAAGGTGGAAGGATTAGAACACTTCCTGGTGTTCTGCATATTCCTGCATTGGCCAGAAATCTGATTTCTGTAAGCAAGATGGATAATGCAGGTGTAAAAACAGTGTTCGAGAAAGATGCCTGCAAGATGGTTCGGGGAGCACTGGTATTAATGCGGGGAGTTCGGACTGGAACTCTGTACAAGCTACAAGGTAGCACTGTTATTGATGGGTGTAACAGTTCTGTGGTTCCTGAAAGTGGGATGGAAAGTCTAGCTATCTCTGGAGAAAAGACCATGCTATGGCATCAAAGGCTTGGACATATTGGAGAGAAGGGCCTTCGGATACTGCATAGAGATGGTATGGTAGAAGGTATGTCTAATTGTTCTCTGGATTTCGATTTCTGTGAACATTGTGTATATGGGAAGCAGAATCGGGTGAGTTTTCCTTATGGTGCTAAGAGGGCAAACAAGATATTAGAACTTGTGCACAGTGATGTGTTTGGGCCTGTGTCAGTTCCATCACTGGGAAAGTCTGTGTACTATGTTTCATTCATAGATGACTTCTCAAGGAATACATGGATATATTTCTTGAGGAAGAAATCTGAAGTCTTTGACAAATTCAAAGAATTTAAGGCTCTGGTGGAAAACCAGACAGAGAAGAAGATAAAGGCGCTGAGGACAGATAATGGTGGGGAGTTCTGCAAGAATGAATTTGAAGAGTTCTGTAAGAAGTGTGGTATAGCACGACAGAAGAATACTCCATACACACCTCAGAAAAATGGAGTTGCAGAAAGAATGAATAGAACACTGATGGAAAAGGCAAGAAGCATGCTCAGTGGTACCGGGTTAGGACAAGAATTCTGGGCAGAGGCAGTGGAGACTGCATGTTACTTAGTTAACAGGTCACCTTCATCAGCGTTGGAGGATAAGACCCCACATGAGGTATGGACTGGTAAGAAACCATCTCTTTCACATCTAAGGGTATTTGGATGTGATGCATATGTACATGTTCCAAAGGAGAAAAGGACCAAGTTGGATAATAAATCTGAAAGGTGCATCTTTATTGGGTATAAGGATGGTTTAAAGGGTTACAAGCTTTGGAACCGAGAAACAAGGAAGGTTGTGTACAGCCGAGATGTGGTGTTTAGAGAAGTGAAAGATGTTGTTAAACATGAATTCCTACCAAAGGAACCTGAGAAGATAGAGTTTGAGTTAAAGGAGGATGAATCAGACTCTACAACAGAAGAAGACTCGGAAGATGAAGAGCCACAAACTCCAGCTTTGAGAAGATCAGTTCGAGAAAGAAGGCAACCAGAAAGGTATAGTCCATCTGCTTTCTGTTCAGGTTTTGCCTTAACTATAACTGATGATGAACCCAGAACTGTCAGGGAGGCAGTAGATTCGGAGGATGGAAAACTATGGAAGGAGGCCATGGTTGATGAAATGGCATCCTTGCACAAAAATGATGCATGGGATTTGGTGGAGTTGCCGGCTGGAAGGAAGCCCATTGAGAGCAAATGGGTGTTTAAGAAGAAGATGAATGTAGAAGGCAAGGTGGAGAAATACAAAGCTCGGTTCGTAGCGAAAGGTTATTCCCAGGTGCCGGGAATTGATTTTGGTGATATTTTTTCTCCTATTGCCAAGGTTACTTCTATTAGATTACTTTTATCTGTTGCTGCTGCATTTGATTTTGAGATAGAACAGATGGATGTGAAGACAACTTTTCTTCACGGGGATCTAGAAGAGGAGATCTACATGAAGCAACCTGAAGGCTTTATGGTGAAGGGTAAGAAAGAACTAGTATGCAGGTTGAAGAAGTCTCTGTATGGGTTAAAACAGTCACCAAGGATGTGGTATCAGAAATTTGATACCTATATGCGGGGACTTGGCTTCACCAGAAGCAAGGAGGATCACTGTGTTTATTTTAAATTAATTGGTGACCATGTTATTTATTTGGTCTTGTATGTGGATGATATGTTGTTGATTGGAAATGGCAAAGAAATTATCCAAGATTTGAAAACCCAACTATTCTCCAAATTCGACATGAAGGATCTTGGTGCTGCAAACTATATTTTAGGCATGGAAATTAAGAGAGATCGGGCAAAGAGGAAGCTTTGGTTAAACCAGAGGAAGTATGTCGAGACTATATTGCAGAGGTTCAATATGCAGGATAGTAAACCGGTGAATGTTCCTATTCCTGTAGGTGTAAATATGTCTGCTGAACAGTGTCCCAAGACACAAGAAGAAGAGGAGTATATGTCCCATGTTCCATATGCAAGTGCAGTGGGTAGCCTGATGTATGCAATGGTCTGTACTAGACCAGACATTGCACATGCAGTGGGAGTATTGAGCAGGTTTATGTCAAACCCGGGGAAGGAGCATTGGACAGCAGTGAAGTGGGTTTTCAGATATTTACGTGGCACTAGTGATTATGGCTTGTGCTACCAGGGAAGACCAAGATTGGAAAGAATGTTGGACATTCGTGGTTTTGTTGATGCGGATTGGGCTGGAGATCTGGACCAAAGAAGATCTACAAGTGGGTATGTGTTTAGCCTATTTGGAGGTGCAGTCAGTTGGATGAGTAAAAGACAGTCTGTAGTGGCGCTTTCAACTACAGAGGCAGAATACATAGCAGCCACTCATGCAAGCAAAGAAGCAGTTTGGTTGCAGAGATTGTGTTCAAGTATGGGGTTGGTACAGCAAGCTATAAGGATAGACTGTGATAGCCAAAGTGCAATTTTCTTGGCTAAGAACCCTGCTTATCATTCAAAGACGAAGCACATTGATGTTCAATATCACTTTGTTAGAGATATGGTTGAGGCTAAAAGGGTGTTGCTGGTAAAGGTGGACACTTTGAAGAATGTTGCAGATGCATTAACAAAGTCTGTGAGCACTCGGAAGTTCTCTTGGTGTAGAGAAGCAATGGGTGTTGAAGAATTGGGCCAATGACTAACCCTCTGTGGCCCCCTGTGGAAAGAAAACAACAAAGTGGAAGAATGTTGGGTATGGTATAATCTTCACGATAAGCACGCGTAGGGGTAGAGGGTTTGCGGCTGGTTGCAGAGAGGTGGTAGCCCCCTGAGCCCCCTGACATCGGGGTCGAGCGGCTCCCATAAAAATTTGGTCCGCAGGTGGCGGGTGGTCGGCGTCCATGGTTTTGTGCATGGTGCACATGGTGATGGGGTACGATGGTTTCGGCCCCTGGTATTTTTGTAGATCCGGTCAAGGGAACTACGGTTATGTTCTAATCTAGGGTTTATGGATTGGGGTTTATGTATGCTTCGGCATGTATATATATGTGTGTTTTAACACTAAAAGGAATATAATGAAAAATCAAGCTGGTTGTCCCAATTTGGGATCCAGGGGAAAATCTCTGTGTTTATCTGTTTTATTTTTTATGATCTCGCTATTGTTTATTTTCTGTTATAAGATTCGTGTGTAGATAATTTATGTTCAGGGTTAAAACCTACACTCCTCTTCCGCTTCAAATTTTTTTAAAGTTGGATAATCACTTCCATAAGTGCTCCTCTGCCTCTAAAACCTACACCAATGAGTCAGCAATGCTTGAAAATGGTTATCTAGCCTCTTCTTGTGTTCAATTTGGTCGAAAACTGCACACGTTATGACTTTTTCCAGTTTCTCCTAGGAAACCTTCGCTAAATTTGGAAAACTGGAGTTAACTGGGGTTAAACTGGGACTTTACTTGAATTTGGAGGTCTACCAATTAGTGCACAATTAACTTTCAAGTGGAGTTAACACCCTAATTAAGCACACTTAATGCGCTAACTCCACACTTATCTGAATCTCCATTAATGTTGTTGATTAGCGCTAATAAATATGATTATGTGTTAATAATCATGTTTTAAATATTCAATCCTCCACATTAAGATTTTCTCTTGTCGTTGGTCATGGATAGTGGTCCCGTGGACTGGAGGCTAGTCCTTCGGGGCTAGCCCCCGCTTACCCCCACCATTGCAATTGCATTAATATAAATATAAACCAACGACTATGTATTGTAAGGACTTCTAGTATGTGAGATGGTATTATGTTTTTGTAGTGTGGGGGAGGTCGCGAGGTAGAAACCAACCTCTACCAAGCCTCTAATATATAAATTTTGCACCATTGTATAATCCAACAGGGGGGCACATGGCGTCCCTAGGCTGCACCACTTGTCCTCACCTGGTTGGTCATTTAACCTCCAATAAAATGATGAAAATGAACCGAAATTTCAACCAACCACTAGTTGACACTTGTCAGCTCATCATTCGATCGAAATGTTGACTAGGCAGTTGATTGTCATTTTTTTTGAAATTTACTTGTTTGAGAAAATGGAAAACAAGCTATAACTTTCACATACAGAGTCAGTTTTCGATGAAACAAAGTGCGTCGGATTTAGGGCGGTGAGCACTTCGTGGTTTTTCAGGTTCCATATGATTATGAGAAATTTGATTTTTTGGATTAAATTTGAGCCCTTGATCAAGATTTTTGAAAGGACTTGAGGCCTTGAGATCTACTATAACCATTAATTTCAAAGACATCAATTACATGGGATTTTTTCGACTCTAGGGGATTTTATCAAATATTATTAGAGCACAGGTGGAAAGGGTGCTAAGATCCTGAAACTTCTGGGCAAGAAAATGATGAGAACTAGCATGAAGATATTGTTTCGTGGGAGTTTTCTTGGGAAAAACTTGGTGAGAAATGGAACCATCATCATTTCTGGAGAGGAGAATGTCAATGAAAGGAAGGCATCCATCCACCTCAACTTCCATCGTGAACTTGATGGAGTCTGATTGGTAATTAAGGTGGCACATAAATAGATCCAACTTATCCTGACCATGTGGCCATATGACACGAGTATCATCAAAAAACCTCTTGCACCTTTTAGGGTGAAAGTGAGCTGAGGCTAAGGCCTTGGTCTCAAAATCTTCCATAAATAAGTTAGAAACTATAGGGGAAAGAGGGGAACCCATCACAACACCACAAGTTTGCTCTATAACTAACCTTGGAAACTGAAGAAGGTCGAGGTGAGGTTGAGGCCAACTAATTTGGCAGTGTCCTAGTCCAAGATCCGATTTATTAGACAAGTGCCTCATGGAGGGGGATTTTGGTAAATAAGGAGACAACATCAAAACTAACTAACAACTCCCCAAGTTCCAACCTAATATCCTTCCATTATTTAGTGAAGGAATTTGAGTCCTTAACATAGGAATCAATGCGGCCCATAAGGGGTTTAAGCTTTTGGGCCAAAAATTTAGCAAGAAGATAAGAAGGACCACCTATTGTGTTAACAATAGGTCTTAATGGAGCACCAGATTTATGAATCTTAGGAAGACCATACATTTTGGGGGTGAGGGGATTACTTTCAATAATCTTTCAAATAGAGGATGGAGATGTATCGATATATATGTGTAGGATTTTGGTGTTACACCAAGAAGATGTCATGTTGAAGGGCCATCACAAAAGGTAACTTTGATTTGATGCTCATTTTTCATTTTTAGAAAATATCTGGATTGGATGATACAGGGCTACTAAAAGAGAGTTGTGGAAGTTACCCACAACTTGCAATCATGTGGTGGGATGGAATATTCAGAAGGATACATGATGTGGAAAAGGTAATTGTATGAGGAAAAGCCAAATATGGTCCAATGGATCACTCTTCGAGGAAAGGAAGAATGACACGGCTACCCTGATTCAAGAAGGAAAGTGATATATGTTCGATTCCCTACAAAGAAGCACCAAATATGAAGGCTCTATAATTTTAAAGACAAAATTCATGGCATCAAATAGAGGAGCGCTACAATAAGCTGAAGGTCCCATGATATCCACCAATAAAGGAGGAGTTGTTGCTAGAAACAGGTTCCTAGAGGGAGCCTAGAAGCAAGTTTCTAATTAAGAAGAAACTTGGAAGAAAGTCCCTAAGCTAAGAGGAAGCTTGGACAAGTCCCTAGTTAAGAGGGAGCTTGGGTACATTCCTTTATTAGAATAGGTATATCCTCCCTAGTTGAGAGGGAGAGATAGAAACCTCATTCTTGTCTTCATTTGGGAAGAAGGAATAAAATAATGGAGGATTGGGTAAGCATCTGGCATCTAATACTCTTTGAGGATGTGGTAAGGCATCTAAGATAAGAGTTATCAAAGAGAACCAATATTATTTTAGGACTGGGAATCCAAGATAAGAATAGTCCTCGAAGGACATACCCTGTGAACACCTAGGTGGGGCATGCTCCTGGAGAGATAATGATGGCATCTAAAAATCATTATTCTTGCCAACATTGTGCCATGTTCTTGTGGAGATATAGAGTTGTTAGTCAAGGCCTTGCTATGTAAGAATGTTGGATGATATGATACTATACATATGTTTTACCATTTTGGCTCTTCTTAGGTGCATAGATTTGAGCTGAACAACATATTACTTCAATGGTTTCTTTTAAGTGTATTTCAAGAGTGTAATTCCATGAACAAATTCTAAAGCCTGAAATCATCAAACACTTCAATAGAAATATGCATCAAACCACAATACAAAAGGAAATGATGAAGGATTTCACCTCTCCTGGGCTACATCTCCTTTCCTGTCACCATAACTAGACCACTCTTGTATTTGGTGTCAAAAGTACATATCAATTTGCTGCTAATAATATGTGGTTATTACCCCTTCAAGGTAATGTTCTTCTACAAACAACTCTCACAATAACAAAAACACAACAGAGTCTCCTACATAGAAGACATTCTTTCACTGGTGATAGTTAGAAGCCCCTCACATACACCCTTTAATTCCACACTAAAGAATACAATAAAAAAATTCATGAACCATAGCTGACCCATGCCAGTCACAGTTGCTATTATGGCCTAAATCTACCTCAGGCTGAGGAAGGCAGAGTCTAGGGTAACATCAAACCACGCTTAACCTGGTAGCTAGCCCTACCAGATTCGGGAGAGGGCTCTCTCCTTGTTAATATAAATAAAAAATGATCAGTGAGGTTTGAGATGACTTGAATAAAGACTGATTTTAGGCTAGGTATATATGTAAAAGAGTTTGATTAATTTTAAGGGTGTTTTGTTGGCTCAAAGGGAAAGGCAGATTTTAAATCTAGGGAAAAGGCTCAGTTCTGCAGAGATCTGAATGGGGCAAGGTAGGTAATTGTTTTGACACTTTGAATTTTGAATGAAATGGAGAGCTTAGACAGGTGAGGAGTTGAAGAGGGGAAGAAAATTTCACGGATCCTCTCCAAACAGCTGAAAACATAGAAAATCAAACAAACCCTACGTAGAGCACTACAACTTTTAATGAATTCTACCTTTATTCTTGTTTGTTTAACTTAAGAATAAATAAGAGGGAAAATGCTATATATCAAACACCATTATCAAAAAAAAATACCACATGAATCCCAAAGAGTGTTGCAAACCCTGGTCTACTCCTTTGCCAAGCTACATAGATGACGTACAATGATGCTCAAAGCAATCCCAGGTGTCCAACCATGCTAATGACTGAAAAACCACAAAATATAGACAAAAAACCATTCATCCTAGCTTCTAGAGGTCGAGCTCACAAATTTAGGAGCTGTTCCAACAAGATCTAAACTGAGAAATAGAAAATAGGCAGTGGAACAACTTGCCTCTATAAGATAGGAAACTGATTCATTCAGTTGCAATTCACCTTTTGGTTGATGAATCTACCTCCATGAGTAAAAATTTAACAAAATTACACCAATATCCATCAAATTACATCAAATTACATCATGAGTTTAAAATTTAGAAGTAAGAAAGTCAAACTGTCAAAAAGTAGGCGAAAAACAGAGTTACTGAGTAAAAAATGAGCAAAATCCTCCAATGTGTCGCGCCTGATTTCTCTATGCGTCGCACCAGTTTGGAGCTGATTTTGGAGGCCTTCCATATGTCCAATTTTTCTCCAAGTGGGCTTTTTGGAAAGGTATACCTGTCTACTTTCCAACACAAGTGGAATTTATGAATTTGGCTTCCATTTTCCCCTCCAAAACTGAGTTCTCCCAACACTGCTTCCTGTGTGTCAAAAAATGGGCAGAAAGGCCATTTTTAGGGTGTTTTTGACTCTTTTGGAAGCCCAAAACCTGTAAAAATATCTTGGCCATAGGTAGGAATTCATAATTTTCCATGAAAAATCCAAAAATATAAATTTTTCACCAAGAGGAGTCCCCCATCAAAAGCGCGCGCCAAGTGGCGCGACGCATAGAGCTGAAAAGTCTGTTTTTTAGGCCAAAAATTCAAAATTTGCCAAAAATGTCCCAAATTTCTTGAAATTTGGGCTGAGTGTCCTCTATTATGTGCTATGTTGGGCCAAGGAATACCTAGCCAATATCTGAAGTTTTTCATGCTTTTTACGCCTCCTTGATGTCTTCTTCAACTTGGCCTTCAAGATCTTGATCCTTGCTTTGCAAACATGATTTCTTGCCCAATAATGATTAGCCATGTGCCTGAACATGTTCTTTTCCTTGTTGGCCTTTTCCAACAGCTTTTCCAAATAAACATTTACCCTTTCAAGCTAAGTTTCACGATCAGCCTCAATCTCTTGCTCAAGTGATGTCATCTCGGTTTTTCTCCTTTGGGCAGCTTGCCGGTTCTCATGTATGTTTTGTAGCTCAATGATAGTTTGCTAATCCTGTAGCTGTTTATTTCTCTGCTCAAGGTATTTAATTATCCACTAGGCTCTTTGTAGGTTGAGGGACAAAGTATTTATCTCTGCCTTCTGCTCCTGAATGATCTCCCTGAACTTTGAGCTTTGTGGGCCCAAATCAGTGTCATCATTTTGAATGAGAATGAAATTTGTCTCCTGCTCTCCTGAAGGCCCCTCACATGTATTGGCCTCTTACCCTTGTCCTGTACCTATACTGCTAATGAAGGAAGTGAGACCCCTTCCACCCTGGGTGGAGATAATACTCGCTTGGCTACTGCAAACAACCTTCTAGTGCCCTTTTGATAAGTGACATACACCGACACACTAGCGGTCTGTGTCTCATGACCCTCCTACTGATGTGAAGGTTCACCTGTCTCATGGAATACTTCTAGAGGTACCTGAGGGGCCGTGAAGATCTCATGAGAAATGAAATCCTCCCATGAAATATCCTGTAAACCAAGCTGATGCATAATCATAATTTTGATGAGTGCAAAGTGATAAATACTATTATACTGCTGCTTAGGGGTTTTACTTTGCACTAGGGTGGTCATCTTCTCAATATTTCAGCACATGAAGTAAGGGAGGTTCATCATTATCACCTGGTAAAATGCATCAACAATCTAATATGATAGGCATAGAGGCGAGAAAATCGCCCCTCACAGCTGAAATATTTGATTATGAGCTTCATCAAAGGAGCGTATGAATTTGTTAGGAAATGAAAGGGAAAAACTCTGCTTATTTGTCTCAAAAAACCAGGCTTGATATATGGCTCATAGTGTTCCCTGTCAACTTGTTGCCTTTTGTTCCATTGCTCTCCAACATTTGGAATACTGGTTGCTAGAGAGATAGATTCAGGTGTCAAGGTGAATGTCACACCTGCAAGAGTGACTTGACCATTATGTAAATGAAGCACAAATAATCTGGCCAACTCATGATGGTATTGAACTCTAGCAACCATTTCACAAAACTGGTAACAAGACTTATGTTGAAAACATGTAATAGCAAGAGGGCAGGCCTGCAGCTCAGCAAGTGAAGTAGGCTCTTCCCTAACATGTCTACCACTCTTGTGGGGTCTCCTTGGTGCATGCAATCCAGTTGTAGAGTCACTGTCTCAATCATAAGAAGAATCCTTCTCCATGTTTGCTAAAGTCCGTGTTATCTTATATGAGTATGAGGAGTTTAGGTGTCTTTAGTTTTTGTTGCCAAATGTATGCAAATGTGTGAAGGACTATGAAGGGAGAGGGTAAGGGGAGTATTGGGAATATTGTCAATTGAAATTTGGGGAATTGAAAGGTTTTAGGGACAGCCTTTAGGCTTTTGGGATAGGAATTGGGGTTTGGGAATTTTGTAGTTAGAATGGGATAATGGGAATATGGGATAAGGAATGAGTGAATTTAGGGATATAGGGGATAGGGAAATGGGTTGATGGAACTAGAAGAACAGTGAGGAAATATAAAAGTAAGGGAATTATGGCACAAAAAACCAATGTATAAACCCTAAGGAAACATTTCTTGAGCAAGGAGTAGGGTTTGAAATTTTTTTCAATTAAATCCTCATAAAAATCATAAGAGTCACGTTCATTGGCAGTGGAGGGATAACTTGACTTACTTTGAACTGGAGGAAACCGAGAATATTTGAGTTTGGATGAAATCGTGGTTCAAAACAAGTGGCAACTCTACGCGCCGCTTCACTAACCCAACGTGCCGCGCCAGTCTTATGCGCCGTGCCCGTGTATTTTTGCCACTGTAGAGGCCGACCCAATGCGTCGCGCCTGTCCAATGCGCCGCACCACTCAGCCAATGCGCCGCACACCTGAAACTTGCCAATTTCCCTTAAAACTGCACCCTTTCTCCAATCACGGTTCTCCTTTACTCAGTCTCTCTTCTTGGAATGGAAATGAGCCTTTGAAACATGAAGATGACTTATATACAAAAGTCCTTTAATTTTCCACTTCAAAAGACCCACTTTGTAATGTTTTACATTTGTCACTTTTTTAAACTCTGTTTTAAGTAGCTTGCTTCATTTAGCCTCTGATTAATTGAATGATGTGCTTTCTGTTTTCTTTGCAGAGAATGGTTTTGCTGGAGCTTGACAAAGGTGACCAGGGTTGCCAGTGAAATTATTTACAAATGAGAAAACTTGAAATTACATTACATTTATACATAAAAAGATGAAATACTCTATTTTTCTTCAAAACAGAGTTTTGAAGAAAAATACATTATTAAGCATATGATGATGAGGTTTTTAGTACTAAAAATTTATTGAAACTCCTCATGCGCCTGCTAACCATTGTTGGGCATTTTGAAGACCTTATTGATGAAACCCTAGACCTAATGAGACTGAAAACCTAAAAATGACTTTTTGCAAACTATGAGACAAAAAATGACTACAAATGATCTTAATGAACATAAATGGGCCAGCAGGTAAAGGACATGAGGGAAAAAAGATGTATAAAAGCCACTACCATCAGATGATCCATGCTCCTAATGGAATGCAGCTAATGAGTGAGACACCTAATATGCAATGCAACAAGAGAATTTTGATCATTGACGGAGGGATGAAGATACCGACACTAACAAAATGAATTGGATGAGAACCCCCTATCAGCTCTTCAGCATACTGCACTAATCCAGCAACAAAGAGTGAAATGGCATGATGTCCTCATCAAGTAGAAGACCTTCCATGAAGGTGATTGGGCACTTTTACATGATTCTAGATTCTAGGATTTCCTGGGCAAACTCCAGACCGAATGGTTAGGCCCCTATGAGATACAAGAAGTGCACGACAATGGTACCCTCACATTAACCACCATCGATGGGTCTGGCCACTCCTTTAAAGAAAACAGACATCGAGTACGTCTCTATCACAAACCGCTTACAAGGGAATCCTTTTTCCAGCAGATACGGGAAGATTCCACAATACAAATTCTTGCTGAGGAGGACAATCCTTCCACAGCACCAGTTCAATGAAGGAATATAATTTTTTTTCAAACCTGTACATAAGTTTGCATTTTTAGTTTTGATTGGATTTGATGTTAGTTTTGATTCTTTCCTCTATTTTCTTTGCTGTTCCCTATAGGGAACAACTAATGTTCCCTATAAGGAACAAATTTTTTTTTCCTTGCTGTTCCCTATAAGGAACAACAATTTTTGTATGTATTTTGCTTTACTATTCTCTACAGGGAATAGTTGTTGTTCCCTATAAGGAATGACAATGTTTGTGTGAATTTTTCTTTGCTGTTCCCTACAGGGAAAAAATGTTGTTCCCTATAAGGAACAACAATTTTCGTGTGTATTTCACTTTGTTGTTCCCTACAGGGAACAACTACTATTCCCTTTAAGGAACAACAATTTTTTCGTGTGAATTTTGTCTTGTTGTTCCCTTCAGGGAACAACTGTTGTTCCCTCTATGGAACAATAATTTTTTTCAGTATAGCTTGCTTTGTTGTTCCTTATAGGGAAAATATACTGTTCCCTTTAAGGAAATTTTTTTTTTTTGAATGTTTCTTTTGCCATTTTGTTTCAAAGAAAAACACTTTGTAAATATTTTTGAAGAACATCCTATTTCTCCCAGATTTATCCCTAAACCAACCCAGTTTCACTTTGTATGATCCTCTTAATGACATGAAAATTACAAGACATATGGAGGTATAATGGAACAAGAAAATACCATGAATATTATCATCTTTAACAAGATTTCTTTGCGATGATCCATAAAAAGAAAAAAACACAATTATCTATCTCACTTTACTGTCCTCATTTCTACTATAAATCAAACTGATTGATTATCTGTATCGTGCTGGTTCTCCCTTGTCTGTATAACTCTCTCTATATATTATTAATAATATTATGGGTATATTTTTATTTTTATATTGATATGTCAAACTTCTTCTTCCATCCCTTCTCTTAAGGAGTGATGAGCCACTTTCTATGTAAAAATGGGGATTAAAGAAAATATACAATATAAAATAAAAAAGATATATATATTTACTAATGATTTTATGATTTTTTTTCAACATATGGAGGATAGGGGGTCTCATCACGAGCCATGACACCAGAGAAGTGGCATTTCCACTATGGCCACCACACCAGGGATATGATCTAATGGATGCATAAACAAACAAAGTCCTTGGAAACAGGAGGTCTCATCAAGAGCCGGCCTAACCACTCTCGCTACTTCCCAATGAATGGCAATGTCTTCACCTGGTCACCAAGCCAGCACATTGGTCTCTACTATGGAACATCATAAGACATTTCCCCAGTTATACATAGAGGACCATGGTTCTCAAGGGTTAAAAAGTAAATCTGTCGAGGCTATGGATGCCTACGAGCAGCAGAAGCTCTGTTGATGGTATTGAAGCTTTATTTTACATCAATAATTATTATAATACCCTCTTCTTATAATATTTTCTATGGAGATATTATGGTAATAATATCCCATTGAACCTATATGCATGAATATTTTTAAGTCAATCACAATGGTTTAAGTGGAATAATGGCACTAAAAGTATTATTTCTTGTGTTTTTTCATGCTGTTCCATTTTTATTTATTATATCACATCATGGTATCTTATTATTTATTTATAATTCATGATACAAGCCTTGATTTCACTCCTCCCATACTGTTTATGATCTTTTCATTAATGCGCATGCCTTACCAATCCATTACTCCTGTACCTTGCCGCCAGCGCCTTACCCTTTTCATTTCATTCGGATGAGGACGACCTATAATTTTGAAGGGAGGCGGGGACCCCCCAGTGTACTTATGAGCGCGCTTTCGTTCTCTCACTTGATTCTGCCAAATAATATGACATTCCATGATTGCAGCGCATATGGTATGATAACAGCCTCAATAACGGTATTTATACTTATAAAACATCACATAACCATTTGTTGTTCCATTACTCGGCTCTGTGCATCGTTGTTTTTTGTTTCTACACTTATCATTTGTAGACTTACAGCACTATGGGAGGAAGAGCAGTACACAGAGAACCATTAATATTGGCTGTCTCTGATGCAGCCAGGGCAATCTTAGCTCAGGCTAGGTGGATAACGTTCTTTGCAAGATTTCAACCACCCAATGAGGAAAATGCCATCAAGTTCTTATGAAATTTATAGAATGGAAATTCTGTGGTAAGGGGAAGGAAAATCACAGTATCAGACATAGTGATAGCAGAAGCACGAGGGTTACTAGTATAGGGACCTATGTGGTCTGGAAAGCGGTTGAAGATGCAGGATGGTATCGAAGTTTTCAAAGAGGAAGGACAAGAGCTAGTAAAAAATGGCAAGGGCGTTCAACCATCCTCTCTTGGAGAACCATGGGGAGAACTAGCAAAAATTGTGTAGAAGTACATTACATGCGACGGGTGAAAAGATGTGGTAAGGTTGCGTCAACTGAAACTTTTAGCAGTTCTAAAACAAAAATGCTCTGTTAATTTACCTGCATTGTTGAACTCTTTATTACATGACACTCCCGAGAGGCTAAGAAAGTAAAACATATAGAAACCCTGGTAAGCCACCACTGTCTGATCAGGCTAATAGTCAGCCATAACCTTGCCCTGGATGATTTACTATCAGTTCCAGAAAGAGGTTTAGCCCCGCCTGCACCTAACCCGGTTCAGAAAAGGAAGAGGACTCACCTTTCAAGGAACATACCTCAAAAGTGCGGACAGTCCACAAGGCTGAGGTCAAGGATAGGAGTAGCCAAAAATCCTCAAGACAGTATCATACCTCAAAAGCGTAGACGGTCTGCAAGGTTGGGGTCAAGATCAGTAGTGGCCAAAAAGCCTTAAGGCAGTACTAGTTAACCTATAGAATTATCTAGCTCAGTAAGAGAATAATGCTTGCAGCCAGAATCGCAAGACCATGGTATTCTTGAATCAAACCATGAGGAAGAAGCAAAGCATTTAGATGAAAAAAGAAATGAATTAGGACTTCCCTCAACACTAAGCATGGGCCCCCAAGGTGATTTTTTGCATGATTTCAAACTTGCCCAGGTCCTGGCCAACATGAGTAATTACATGCAGTCTGAAAGCCCACTTAATTTTAACGTAGAAGTAACCCAATCTCCCGAGAATGTTGGCAACACCAAATTTCTATCTCCCTTGAGAGGTACAAGCCGTGAAGCAGAAGTTGATGTAGAAACCATTCAGGAAGCAGAGCACCAATACGGTGACACGCTTCCAATGGAAAATAGTCAGGTAGGCCTAAGCTTAGAAAACATAGGCCAAGGAGAAGAAGTAGAGATAGAGATACTTCAGGAAGCCAATACTCAATCCGGAGACATGGTTCTATTAGGACAGAGCCAGGATGAGCAACCAGGCTCTCTAGAGGTAGAAAATATTAATGAGACTATCAGCAGAATAGAGGCTCCTCCAAAAAAATATAGAGCCAAATTGAAAAAGCTTAGGAAGGAATGACAGAAGCTGCGCAAAAAAATAAAGAAGCTCAGAAGAAAAATAAAGGAAATTACGGTGGGGAAGGTCCCGAAAAAAACCCGAGAGACAAAAAACGCAGCTCAAACAGAGCTCATATCCACTCAACCAGTCATCATCAAAGAAGAACAACATCAAACCGAGCCCATACAACTAGTCATCCTTAAAGAAGCACAGCATGAAAATTTTGTAGATACAGCTACTCGGGCAGAGGAAGTGCCCTTCCATAGTATGGGCACTCCAACAAGCACACCAACTAAAGATGACACAACACATAATGACCCAACTATTCTGAATCTCCAGGAAGAATTAGCATAGGCTCGGCTCGTGTTAGAATGGCTTGAAGAAGAAAATTTTCCCCAGCAAAAGTATCAAGCATTGCAGAAGCAGCTTTGGGAAATGAATGAGATAGAGAACGAGACCTTTGACAGATACAAAAAGGAAGGAGAGAAAATAGAAAAAATCAAGCTTAGATTGGATAAGGTCTTGGCTCGTATAGACACCATCTACTCATTATACATAGACGTCTTGGCATGCAGGGCTCTCGCCACTAACTACGCTTTGTTTATGCTAGAAAGATACTTGTTGTTGAAAATTAAAGCCATAAGAGCTGGAAAACCAATTGAATTAAACACAGTCGAAGATTTTATATGTTGTTGCAAACTATATGGTGTAAAGGTTCAAAGGTTGCTTTGCGAATTTTACCTGCACAATCTTGTATTAGTAGATGAAGTGGAAAAGAACCCTAACTCTTTTGTGGGAGATATTCAGTTTAAAGCCTTTATTTCGTTTGCATTTAATCAAATTAAATGGTTCAAAGCTCATAACGCCTTCCAAAAACAAGAGCATGGGTTGGATCTTATGGTAAGAATTGAATCCAAGCATCCTTTGCAAATGCTTGCCAACCAAAAGAGTCTGATGAAACGGGAAGGGGTAATTCAAGTCTTAGGGCCTATTCGTAAAGGGATTGTACAAAATGGAGTGTCATGTTTTCAATCCATTCAGGAAAGTTATATGATTGCATCCAAGCTTAGGTGGGCAGTCTCTGCTGGTAGTGTGCAGGATAGAGAGCCATTTCATTATAAAAATTTTTAAAGCAGCTGCAGCCCGTTTTATCACCTATAGCAACCTCATCCTAAGAGAGGGGCCTTATTGGTTAGGCTGTCGGTTTTGCAACCCTATCATTTGGTATCCTCCCAAAGGTTATGGGGCCACCTATGAATTGCTTGAAGGAGAGGAAAGGACCGCTTTTGCACTGTTAGCTCAACACCATGGTTTCAGACCAATTTTTGATGTCCCTTCTCCAACCTACTCTTTAACTGCACTCCATCAAAATTACTTATTCTCATGAGGACATGAAACAGAGTAAGTAGGGGAGTATGTTGGGTTGCGAAATGGGTATGTATTTGCTAGTAAGTTCATCCTTGTTATCCTTAATTATTATCTTTTTCATGTCTTAATGCGTCAATCTATTCAGGAATTATGGTAAGAAATGAGGAATGATTGCATTTGTGATTTAACTAATGTTTACCATTCTTCATGCAGGAAAGTGGACGAGGAATGATTGTTGTTCCTTGCTATTGGTATAGCCAAATCTGACAAGCAAAGAAAGGAATGAGTTGGTTGCGGAAAAGGCTAAAAACGAATCAGGGGGATCAACACGGAATAGAGGTGATGTATTAAAGATAGAAATTGGTTGTGAATCCCTTAGGACCGGGAGATACTGAGTGATCGCATTTACTATTTACTCTTTACCCTTTCTGATTATAAAAGGAAATGATTATAGGAAGAAAAGGGAATCGCTATTATTTTGCAAATTGTAAACTTAATTACAAACTGCGTCGTTGGAGAGTGCAATTACATTGTAATGCTACTCAAGTTTGATGAATAATTGAAGTTACTGTTTTCATTCACATTATCTGAAGTAGCTTAGAAGTGCCTGCTGGTGGCTAAGGGCCCGACCCTTGGTAGAGTTAACTACTTCCCTGTGTTATATTTTTGATTCTTGTAGTGTGTGATTGATTTCATAATTTCTTGTTACCATTAGTTCATTTCATTAGTTGTTTATTATTTTCCTATATTGAGATATTATGCGTTCTTTTTATGATTTACTTCGTTATCATTTGATATGAATCTTGTTCATTACAGTGTGAGTTATTTAAGACAGCGCATTGCATTGCTTAAATCATCTATAAGAGTTTAATTATTTCTATGAGACTCTCAGAAGTGATATCGTTTCTGTCTTAATTGCTTTACAGAAATTAGTATAGTCTAGATTGAATTAGCTAAGTAGGAGTGAGTTATTATTACTATGCTCTCGGCTGATGATACCATTCTTTGGATTGCTGTAAGATTTGATCTCAATAGCATATTTCACTTTGATATTTCCTTTATTGATTGCAATTGGAGTTCATTAGATGCTTCCATTTATTCTTGTGATTAAGATCTGTACTACAATTTAGGAAATATTACTCTTTGAATTAATAGCAGCCACATACTATGTACACTCTTGAAACAAAAGGACTTGCCCGGATTGATGATTAATGTGAGATAATTAGGAGTTTTAAAAGCACCTTTTATCAACCAACAATGGTTACATCAATCCACCTCCCAATGTGTTTATATCAAGTGTGATCAAGTTAGATGTATATATGGTAGCATATTTTTTTAGCATGGTCACAATTTTTCGGAAGGACACATTTACAAAACCTTAAAAAGTGAGGAGCCTACCACTGTGAAGGTCCTCTCTTACATGAAAATATATAAGAAACTTTCCCTTATATTAAATATTGGTATATTACTGTAAATTTTTCCATTATGAAAGCATTTAATGACACAGATACAAAGCACATAATTGATTTTCAAATTTCTTATGGAATCCACCATGTACTAATGACTCTATTATCCATGATAACAATTAGGTTAGTCTAGGTTGGTCTTAAGTTAATTATGTTGAGTCAATTAGGTTTGAATAAGGTCTTATGAATTCTAATTTAAAAAGAAATGCACATGAGAGGGGTCTCAAAATTCATATTTCATGTGAATAGGTGTCATGTCAAAGGAAAATAAGAAAAAATATTAGAATAAATTATTTTTATGATTATTAATCATAGGTTATATGGTTAATTATCTAATCAGTAGTAAAGTGACATGATATTGGTAAAAACCTTGCATATTTGAAGGGAGGATATCTGGTGCGTTCAGATCAAAAACCTGCATATAAACCCGCACCCTCTAGTGTTTCTGAATGATATCCATGGTGTGGGGGGTGGTTTGCGTAAATCCATTTTCCAAAAACTGGCCCACAATACGTGTAAGTTGTTTCGAATTTTTTTCCAGAAGTTTATAGGTCTAGGTTCTCACCTGAAATCGTCATAAGCTTAGTTTTACCTATGTCGAAGAATTTGTTTTTTGTACCTGTTGTATCTCAAGAAACAATCCTGTGGCTGTGGTAAGGAAGGTGACATGGTAGGATGGAGGTGGGACAGCCCACAAGTCACATATCACAAGTTTTACATGGGAGCAAGCAGAGGTTAAACGTTATGTTTTGTGAAGTGCGAAGTGTGATGTATGAGAGGGATGACATGGAAGGGTGGATTATCAGGGGATCATGTGTTTTGCTTAAAATTTAAAGTGCTCGAAACTGTACCGAGCCTAAGAGACTAGAAAGGTATCGTCGTTGTGATTTTGGCACCATGAACGGTTCAAAAAACTGATGTCGTATGAGGATGATATCTTGTTCTGTTCGTTTTCCTAAACATCTAAAATATTTGTGACAGGGTGATTGGGATGCCTAGTCAGCATGTAGGTATAGTCAGTAGGTGGAATATGATAGGAATATTCATTTTCTCATATCCAATTATATTTTGCCACGTGGTGCAACAAGGACCGTTGGATGGATTTGAAATTGTTTTAATTCGAACCATTGGATGGGAAACACATGGAAAACCCGAAGGCTGCCACGTGTCCCCAGGAGGTTTGATCAAAATTTTGGTGGCGTCAGGGTGGCGGGGGGGTCGACCCCATGACCTCCGACCTTAACACCAAGAATTTTATCATCTCTCCTATACTTTGTTGCTTAACCTATATGTCTCGCACATTAATCTATGATGTAAAGTTTTGCAATTCGGAGGGGGGGACTGCCAACGGTCCCAACCCACTGGCAGCCCCAAGGTTTGGTCACATGCTACATTCTTAAACCATGACATTAAAATTTAAACCGGCAGTTACAAACCAATACTTCGGCGGCTGGGGGCATGGTCACATGTCACGCGGTGACATAAAATTTCAAAGAGACGGTTGTATAAACCGTAACCTCCGGCGATAAATACTGCGTTCACATGCGAGGATTTAACAATATATGTGAGAGTTGCGGGTCCATAAATTATCCAATCGTAGCATTTAGACAGAGCTGTCACATGGCGTAGTTTGATGGTTTTTAATGCGACGGTTTCAGAATCTGGAGTTATGGTTCCGCACTTCATTTGTTGCAAAGTTTTGATACCATCATTTAACTGCAGAGATTAAGGTGTGGGGTCGGCATGTGACCACCCCTCCCTAACCACATGTAGTCAATTTAAATGGTTTAAGTGCCGAGAGTTTAGTGCACCTCTAAAAATTAGGCAGATTATACCAAACTAACTGTAGTTAACTACAATTCTCCACTTTTAGTGGATTTTTTCTAGCTGATATTGTGAAAAACACTTTGGGAGGTCAATTTTCAACCAATTTGGGTGAAACAAGAGTCTGCCTAGACTAATTTGAGTATTCTGGAGCCACTGGTGTAGAGAAAACAACCATTAGAGGCTTGTAAATACATGTATTTTTCAATTTTGAGCATAATGACAAAGGGGGACATGCCATTGCGAGCTGGACCAACAGATGTAGCCCAGGAGGGGTGAACTACTTCATCATGCCTGCTATGTAAAAATTATGTCTGATGTTTATTCTATGTTATACACTATTGTACATTTTTAATTAGGCTTATTTACATGCTTAAAACTCACAAATTCATCTATGTTTCATGGTTAAAACGCTAATTCCTTAAGCAAACAAATGGAGACAAATTGTACATGTTTTTAATACTGAAAGGACACTTAGCACAACAAACTAATACAATCCTTTCAGATCAGTGGAGGTGGGACGCCCATAGATCGCATGTCACAAGTCTTATATGGGAGCAAGTAGAGGGTAAACGGTAAGATTTGTGAAGTGCGATATGCGATGGAACCTATGGCCGACACGTGGCTCTTCTTCAAAATCTCTGATCCATTAGCTCTCTTGCATCTTTATTTGCGATATCCATTCTTGACTGCTAATCTCTAAATTATATCTTATGATCTAATCTTGTCCATCCATTTGAATTAAGTTCCTGAGCTATGATCTATGTAGTCCCTCTCTTCACTTCAATTCCGTGCTTTGATCCTGACCATATATTTTCCCCTTTACGCCTCCTCCAAAACCCTTAAGTTCATTTAAGGTAAATACACCATTTCTCTGCTTTCTCTGATTTGAAAGCAAAGGGCATGGGCTCCAACTATCACCACGTAATGTCCTTTATTAAAACCTGAAACGACTTGCGGGAGCACTTAAGTGGTTTTTTGGAATTTGAAGAGAGTTTTCCTGT
This sequence comes from Pinus albicaulis, assembly GCA_034641835.2. Lineage (NCBI taxonomy): Eukaryota > Viridiplantae > Streptophyta > Pinopsida > Pinales > Pinaceae > Pinus > Pinus albicaulis. The sequence goes on along the minus strand of CM076570.1, from coordinate 1,213,028,914 downwards.
AGTTAATTTTAACCGTTGATTTGAAGGTGAGCAGATTTAACGAGACTGCTTGCAGGGGCACTCCTTGGTATAAATCTCATGAAATTTGTGTTCCCGGGTTGCTGTTGGATCTGGGCGCAATGAATATGAGCCTTCGTTGTACTCGAAAATGGAAGAATGATAATATTCTTTAATTTTAACTTCAAGACATCTTATAATTAAACGATATTCTATAGTGCTAGTCTCTCCTGAGCTTGCGAATGAGCCCGAGTCGACCCTGACTAGTGTGTAATGTTCTAAACGTGCCCATTGGCCCATCTCTTGAACTTTTCTACACGTGAATGAGCTCAACTCGACCCACCTTCACATCTCATCATGTGATGTTAATGTACCAACATATAAATCAAAATTCCTCTTTGACATACAAAATTTTACCTTTTCTAGCATATATGCTTTTTTGGTATTTTGAAAAATATTTCAAAGGTAAATGAAAATGAGCCACAACATCTAGCTCCACCTGGGGATAGTGCTTTTTTCCACGGAAGCACTAAGAACTGCATATTAGTGCCTTATACATTGGGCATGGAGTCAAATATTTCTTGGTGACATATGAATAGTGAGCAGTCCGGTATTTACAATGGTGGAATGCTAACTTTTAATGCTGGAAATAATGCTTCAGATATTGCCCGTTCATAGGAAGCTGTACTGACTCTCCATCTAGATCTTCAAAAATTAATGTGTTATTTAATCTTGCCTGAGAGATTCTGTATGGACTATACTAGCGGGGGTCAAATTTACCATGCTTCCCCTTTTCTTCTCGTCTGGTGTCCCATCTCAGTACTAAATCTCCTACTTGAAATAGAACTTCTTTTGCATTTCTCTCAAATATGGACTTTATATTTTCCTGATAAGTAATCAAGTTATCCATGAATTTGTTTCTATTTTCACTTGATTCATTTATTTTGTTCAATCTTCTTCCCAGATTATTAGGTTCTTCCTAAGCTTCTTGAAGGAAAGGCATTAGTGGTTTGCCAGCTGAGTAGGAAATAATGCTTGAGTTTCGTAAAGCAGTTCATAGGGAGACTTACCGGTATATCTCCTGGTAGTGACTCAAACTTCCCAGCCCAAACTTCAAATTCATATCCCAATCCTTCTAATTCTCGGTGATTGTCTTCTTCAAGATTCTAAGCAATGTTGTATTTGAAGACTTTGCCAATCCATTCCCTTGGGGATAAAATTACATTATATGTTTGACAGAATTTAATGAAAAGAGCATAGTTGAATACCTAAGAATTATTAGTCACAATATTGACTGGACATCCGAATCTGCTGAAAATGTTTTCCTCCAAAAACTTCATCACTACTTGGGCATTCGCCTTCTTAGCGGGTATTGCTTCAACCCATTTTGTAAAGTAATCAGTGGCAGTTAGAATCCACTTGAATTGTCCACTTGACGGTGGATTTATCTCTCCAATAAAATCCAACCCCCATTTCTTGAATGGTTCTATAATAAATATTGGGATGAGAGGTAATGGAGAAAGTTTTTTCTTTTTAACAAATAGCTGACACTTCTAATAACTTCTTACTAGTCTATAAACATCTTCAAACAGGGTTGTCCAATAGAAGCCTGACTTTATAATTTTATGAGCATTGACCTTCCAACTATAATGACCTCCACACAGACTTTCATGATATTATTTGGTGACTTCAATCGATTCCCCTTTGGTCAAACATAACAACAAAATACCAGCAGGATCTTTCCAGTATAGCTTTGCTTCTACTATAACATATGGTTGAGATTTGAGCTTGAGAGCTCTGTACTTTTTTCTATTTAATGAATTGGACAAGAAACGAAACACCGGTAATGAAAAATATCTTTATACCAATCAGAGCACAAAAAATTGTATTGAATACTTGTTTTGGACTTGCTTTGACCTTCTTCATTAACAGATCCATCCGCTCGTGTGAACAGATTAATTCCCAAGGCCTGGAAATTTGTCTCCATGAAAAACTTCGATAACCCTTGTTCCTTGAAAAAATTGTTGGTTTTATATCCAAATCATACTCTTTGATTTTTTCTATCCACTTCCCCCCTTTTTCCTTCAACACCACTTAGGACCAACACGTCTTTCACAACAGAATTAGGAACATAAGCTGTTATTTGGGACTGTAACACATAAGTCCTGAAGGCTTTCAGTGCTTTGACCAAAGAATATGCTTGTTTCTCTAGAATATTGTATTTGAGCTCAGCGTATTTAAGAAATTTACTGGAAAATGCAACTGGCTGCTCCCTATTATCTCCATTTTTCTACAACAACACAACAACAATAGTAATGGGGGATGAAAATGAGAATACCTGAAAGGATTTTTGATAGTCTGGACTAATCAGAACTGGAGCTTCCTACAGTGCTTCCTTTATTCTAGAAAATGCTTCTCTTGCTTCCTTATTCCATTTCACTTCAACATTTTTCTTCAACATATATGCTATATTCTCACAATATTAGCATAATTGGGAACAAATCTCCTCAGAAAGTTTATTTTTCCCAGGAATATCTAGATATCTTTCTTGATTCTGGGTAAAGGAATCATCTGAATGGCTTCCACCCTTGCTGGGTCAATCTTTACTCCTTGTTTGGAAGCTATGTGACCCAATAATTTACCTTCTTCTAAGGAAATTAAATATTTCTTGGGATTTAGTGACAGACCAAAATTCATGCATTTTTAAAAAGTTTTTTGTAAATGCTCCAAGTGTTCATCTTATGACCCTGAGAAAACAGTTACATCTTCCATATATATAACTACAAAATTGTCACAAACGAAGGCTATGTCCATGGCCCTCTAAAATGTTGCACCTGCATTCGTAAGGCCAAATGGCATCCTTGCATACATGAGGTTCCTGAGGGCATCATGAAAGCAATCTTCTTCTGATCTTCTTTTTCTACTACTGCCTAATTATACCCAAAAAATACAACAACAATAGACAACCTGTAAGCTCTTGTCAGCTTATGTAAGACAAAATACATTTTTGGCAAAGGATAATTATCTTTTAGAGATGCTCTATTCAAATTCCGGAACTCTACACACAATCTTATCTCTCCATTCTTCTTTCTTAATGGAACCAGATTAGAAACCCAGTATGAATATCTGAGAGGGACTATAATTTTTGCTTGCAACAATTTATTCACTTCTTTTTCGATTGGAGCAAGAAAAAATGGATTGATCTGTCTGAGCTTCTGTCTGTGTGGTTTGATTCTTTCTTTCAATGGAATATTATGTTTAATTATTCTTTTTTCATATGTTTTTAGGTATTCATATGACCAGCCAAACACATCCATATATTTCTTAAAAGGGTCAAAGTATCTTTCTTTGTAATTTTTGGGAACACCTTTGATCAATTTGACTATTTTTGGTTCATGCTGAGTTCCCAAATTATAATCTTACATATCTTCTTCTTGATGTGTTTTCTTTGAATCAACAAAAAAATCATTAGAATCAAATAATCTTTCAAGGGGGACCAACCCTTTAGGGAGCACATTATCTTTCAATTGGATAATTTATGTTCACCTATCGACTGCTTAAGGTTTCTTATTTCTACTTTATGTTTTTTTTGTTCTTCCTATTGGTCTATCTCAACATCTTCAAACTTTCCAATCATTGTCAGGAACTGCTTTATCTGTTCATCATATTCAAACACCTGCCAATGTTTCACATTGTCGGTGACATAAGGTCTATGTCTAATTTCAATTTCATACCTTAGCCTTGGATTTATAAGGATGTTTGAAGGTGCTGGCTACAACTGCTAAAGAATCGGCCAATCTATTCTCCTCCATTAGAATATACTGAAGCTTGAAGGCTTCAAAATAGTTTTCTATTAGATCCAAAACTTCATTCCTATATGATCTTAATATTAGATGCTTGGTTTGATAATGATTTTTAATCTGCCTTATTATAAATTCAGAGTCACCAAAAAATGAGATAAATTGAACTGCCATCTATTTAGCAACTTGAAGGCTTCAGATAAAGTCCTCATACTCAACCAAATTGTTTTTTGAATCAAATTCTAGTTTAAAATATAAATGCATGAGGTTACCTTCTAGTGATATCAGCAAGAATCCAACACTTGCACCTTCCTTGGAGTAGGAACCACCAGATTAGCACTTCCAAATATTTCTTGAGTGTAACTCATTATTTACAACTGTTGAAGAGAGTTGCTTCCCTATGTATTCAACAAATTCTGCATCTTCATGCAGCATGAAACAAGCAATATCTTTTGTTTCTTGACTATAAATGGGGGAATTTCCTACATCTTTGTTGGAGGTGATCTTCACAAACCTTGTTCCCCTGTACAATCTCCTTTCTTCCCCATTAAAAAAAAGAATGATAGCATAATTGAAACCTAATTTTAGAACACCTCCCAACTTTTCTCCCCAAGATCTTGAGAGGAGCATTCCAAACCTGGCTGGGATGTTAAGAACCACTACATCCATGACTATACTCTTTGCTGGGATTTGTGCCAACAAAATTGCTACATATTTAATTAAACCAAGACATTTCACCCTTTTTGAATCAAATGAATACAAATCCCTATAAGTTTTGGTAATATGAAAGTTAAGTTCCTTCATAACAGACAATGGCATGAGATTATGGGACACTTCTGAGTCCAACAGGCAATTATGTAGAGTAAAATCATGAAGCAATAGAGAAATATAGAAGGGTGGAACAGAAGGATCTACTTCTTCTACATGAGGACCAAAGGTGACCACTGGCTTTTCTTCTTGTAAGTTAATTGTGTCACTTATATCTTCCACCTGTGTGAGATTAATACATTCTGAAATTTCTTTCTTGTAAGCTAGTATTTTAGCTATTTATAGAAGAGGTACTTGAATTTTAACCTTCTCAAACTCCTTTGCCACACTGAAAGCATGAGTTTGCTTAACGTTATTTTTAGGTTCTTCTTCACTCTTTCTAGAATTTACCACTTGTTTAGGTGTAGGAACAACTCTCTCCAAAATATTAGCGTCAACTGATTTGTTCTGGGAAGATTCACCTTGCTGCACATTTGTTCTATTAAGTGAATTTACAGGTTGTTTCCCCTTGCCTGTTTCACAGGGTCCTTTTGTTGTGGAGTCTCCATTGGAGGAGGAATGGAACCTTGTTGTTCACCTTCATTATCCTGCAATCTAGATCTCTTTCTAGACCTTAATTCATTATTTTTATGTAACTTAGCTTGCATTAAATCTGTGAATTGCATATAGTATTCATCCATTTCATCTTGATCAAAAGATACTTCAGCTTTAGCATATTCTCCCTCACAATCTTCCTCTTCATCCTCTTCTATTGTATACATAGCAGGTACCTGATCCTCAACCTCCCTTTGGTCATATTATACTGGTTCTCTGAGTGCCGCTTCTATATAAAATATTGCTTGAACCTGGTCTTGATCTCTTCTTTCCCTCTGCAAAATTTGTAGGGGATGTATTATGAATTGAGGGTTAAACCCCTCTTGGTTTTTTTTTGCTTGTCTTTGGGAGTTTATGTTTTCCAATTCCATATTTGCTAGCTTATTTGTCAAATTTTTCATCAGCTTTGTCATATCTTCAATTCTTAGATCTTGTGATGATTCCTCTTTTGCTTTCCCCTTCCCTTGGACTGGTTGTTTCCCTTTTTCCTTTCCAGATGCATTCATAATAGCTTCAATCTCTAAAGCATCTATATGTATCTTCTCTACAGTAGGGGATATCCTTTCTCTAAATGTGAAACTAAAATCAGCTTCAAAATCCCCAGTAAAAAACACCTTTGCTCCAAACGAAGGGGGCTTCATTTCTACAGGAAAAGTGTTATACAAATTATTGAATCTTTTCATAAAATCTGATACATTTTCATCTGATTTTATTTTGATTGCACTGAATTCCGTCAGTGAATATCCATGATCCCTTTTTTCACCCCATCTCTGGGTGAATCAATTTTCTAGTTCTTCCCATGTATTAATAGAATTATTTGGAAATCCCTTAAACCACTTCCTAGCCTCTCCATACAGAGATTGAATAAAGGGCCTCATTACAACATCAAGATGTTCTACATTCACATTTTCTTCAAAATTACAAAACATAGGCAAGTGTTGTTCTGCAGTTATTTCATCTTCTCCAGTAAAACGTGGGAGTAATTTAAGATACTCCTGAGGCATTTAATTCATTGGTTGAGGAAGGTTAAGTGGAGGATATATATTCAACAAAATGGCTGGTGTTGCCATGTTTTCACCTTGATTGATTTTTCCTTGGTTAGATGCAGTGTACAAAACTGCTGTGAAAATGAACAAAGGTGGAGGTAAAACTCATATGGGGATAGGATGATGGACAATAGGAGAGGGACCAACAACTAGAGTTTGTTGAGCTTGAGTAAAAGTAGAAGAAACAGACTCAAAGGAGTGTTCTTCCACCTTAGGTCCTTGAAAATAAAGTAGTGTGAAAGGTGAATCTTGTTCCATAGAAGGAGGTATTTCAAAAATATATTTGAACAAGGGATTAATAGAACTACTGTTGGGAGCAGAAAATATATGATAAGGTGTTGAAGGAGTTTGAGGTTTTTGAGCCTTTTTAGGAACCAAGATTTCTAGATCTAGAAAAGCAGGGACTATTTTCTCTGAGGTATCTCACCTTTTGTGAGGCATTTTGAATGCCAGAATTTTGAAAGTAACAAACACAACCCAATATTTCCTCATCACTGAACAACAAGAGGAAATAATGTGAAAACCCCAGGGAAAAATAAACTTTGTTTCTTTGTCCCTGGAAACAATGCCATAAAATGTTGTATCTTAAGAAACAATCGCTTCGTTGTTGTAAGGAATCAGTGCTTAAGACATTTTATAAATGTATGTAAAAATTACTATATCAAATGGCCTCTGTTTAACACCTTTGGAATTTAATCACTTAATACCCTAAATAATCCAATATAATGAAAGCCTTCACAATGCCATAAACTACTGATATTTGAATGAAATGAAAAGAATAAATGTAAGGGAAACTCAAAATGATATACTGAAAACACAAAATCTTCCACTCTTAAATTTCAGAGGAAATTCATGGAGAGAGAGGAAACTCGAAATAATATGTTGTGAACACAAAATCTATTACTTTAAAGTTTCATCAAGAGTTTGTGAAGAGAGGGGATACTCAAAAGAATATGTTGTAAGCAGAGAATATATTACTTTTAATTTTCAAAGAGAATTTGTGAAGGGAGAAGAGATGGAGTGAAGGAGCGCACATTAAGGATTGTTTAACTCTTACTTACAGATGTAAAAAGAGACCCGCAGCTACATTACTTCACTACATTCAAAGAGGAATAAACACAGAGAGAAACTGGAAAGAAATATCAACATCAACAGGTGTAGGAAAATTGACCTTATTTCATTAATTTCTTAGAAAATTTAGTACTAAATTAACAGCCATCCAGAGGTCCAAAATTTGGAACCTATTTTCCTTATTTCTATCTACTTAAATACATAAAAATAGTTCGTAATTGCTAAACTTCTTGAAATTAATTCGACTACCTAAACTGTTAAAATTACTTATTCAATCATACCAAGAAAACAATATGAAACTGGAAATATCATTTGTGTTGCTGAATCTGATTGTTGCTAATGCATCCCCTCGAAGTGATAAGGTGTCATTTCAAGTTATGATGCAATAGCTGCATAGTTATGTAACAACGCCTTAGTGCCCAACCTAATCCAACTCTCGTGCTTCCAACAATTCCACTATATGTTCTTCAGCCTGAATCTGCCTATGCCTCTGTGTGTGACTACAACGTTCCGTCTTCTTTTTTTCAACCACCACAAGACTTGGACTTAAACTATATTCTACTCACCCTTGGAGAATGCATCACGTCCGCTTTCTATCACATATTGGCGTTTCACTGGCTTTATGTTATAATCCTTCATTTCTTCCTCCGATATGATTTAACACAACAAATGTCATACCTCGAGATTTGAAAACCTTTGGAGTTCACTTTTGAAACCACATCGCATCTGCCCACAAATCGAAAATCAGCAATTTTGTTATGAAAGATAGGAGGTAAGTGTTAAACTATGCGATGTGCGAAGTGCGACAACAGAAGGTGACATGGGAGGATGGAGGTGGGATTGCCCTCAGGTGGCATATCGCAAGTTTTACATGGCAGCAAGCAGAGGTTAAATGTTTTGTTTTGTGAAGTGCGAAGTGCGATGTATGAGAGGGATGATGTGGAAGGGTGGAGGTGGGACCACCCCCAGATCGCATGTCACAAGTTTTATATGGGATAAATCGGAGGGTAAACGTTAAGATTTGTTAAGTGCGATATGCAATGGAACCTATGGCCAACATGTGGCTCTTCTTCACAATCTACGATCCATTAACTCTAATACATCTTTATTTGCGATATCCATTATTTACTACTAATCTCAAACTTAGATCTCGTGATCTAATATTGTCCATCCATATGACTTGCGTTCCTATGCTATGATCTCCATCGTCCATCTCTTCGCTTCAATTATGTGCTCTGATCCCGACCGTCTATTTTCCCCTTTGCGCCTCCTCCAAAACGCTTAAGTTATTTTAAGGTAAATACACTATTTATCTACTTTCTCTGATTTGAAAGTAAAGGGCATGGGCTCCATCTATCACCATGTAATGTCCTTTATTGAAACCTGAAACCACTTGCAGGGGAACTTAAGCAGTTTTTTTGGAATTTGAAGGGAGTGTTGCTGCATTTAATGTCAACCGTGAATTTGTAGGTGAGTATATTTAACGAGACTGCTTGCAGGGGAACTCCTTGGTATAAATCTCATGCAACTTGTGCTCCCGGGTTGTTGTTGGATCTAGGCACAATCAATATAGCCTTCGTTGTACTCGAACTTGGAAGAATGATAATCTTGTTTAATTTTAATTTTAATACATCTTATCATTAAACGGTATTTTGTAGCGCTAGTCTCTCCCGAGCTTGCGAATGAGCCCGTCTCGACCCTGACTGGTGTGTAATGTTCTGAACGTGCCCATCGATTTAGCTCTTGAAATTTTCTCCATGTGAATGATCATGACTAGATCCACCTTCACATCACATCACGTAATGTTAATGTACCAACATATAGATCAAAATTCTTCTTTGACATATAGAATTTTACCTTTTCTAGCATATATGATTTTTTGGTGTTTTGAAAAATATTTCGAAAGTAAATGAAAATGAGCCACAACAGTCCCAAATAATTTGGCCAAGGATTATCAAATATTATTAAAAATTATCAAGTTCATTTTGAATTTCATGCTCTACATGTGTTCTGGCCTAATGTTAATGTCAATATGCTTGATATTCAACATGGGTAAGCGTTGGCTATAAATTTATTTTTACAATTCCATCATATACCTAATTAGACTATGAGTCTAAGAACCTTCAAGATTCGATTTTAGACTTGTGTTTGTAACATCTCCACTTACCTAATTTGTTTTGTTATTTATAGTAATTCTGATAACACCTAGATTTCTTTTTCGACACTTTCTTCATTTAATATTGTCAACACAATACAAGCTTATAGATTGTCCTAATTTATTTTTTGTCATTACCTTTATCTATTCCTTTAATTTCACCTTTTTCTTTTATAAATTACATTCATCATGAACATTTTCAAGGTGATTATTCTATTTATTTCACAAGGACTTCTTCTTCCTTTTATTTGTATACTTATTTGTTCTAAGTACATAGAAATTAAAGTATACCTTCCTAATTTTAATTCTTATTCCCAATAGGATCAAAATTACTTTTACTTATATGCTTGGAATAGACTTTCATTTTTAATACACCAAAATGTATATTACATTTCTTATGGTTAAATTTATAACCATTTATATAAAATTTAGACATTTATACATGTATATAATCTCTTTATTCATTAATCATTTAACAACCCCTTTATATATATTTTACCATATATATATATATATATATATCTCACCCTAACACATATATGCATTTCCCACTTACATAAGGTTCTTAGGGTCTATACATATTACACTTCCATAGGGTTTTTCCACGACATACACTTGTATTAACATAATTATCTTTAAGGAAAGGTTCAATATATGCATTATTTTTATCTAAGATCACCATAATAATTCCCATACTTACAAACTATTGTATTTGAACACATAAATATATTACCCCATATATATATTTCATTAAATTCATTGCATATATCCACGTATATATTAACCTCCCCACATGCACAGATCAACACATATATTAACATATTCGAACGGTACCTATGTTATAATCCTTTTAACGTATTTGATATATATATATATATATATATATATATATCTCAATTTCTCACACCATATATATATTCATATTTTAGAAGGTTTGATGTACGTATATTGCATTATCACCATGTACTTTATTGAAAGGTATGTTCGAACTACCGAACTTACTCAACTTGAAAGGTTTACGCATTAGGGGAATTTTGAGGTCTAAAATGGGCCTCCTAATGAAATTATAAAATAAAAGTGGAAATAATAAAATAATATTAGATTACATCATCAAATTTTAGAGGGAAAGAATAATAAAATACTAAAACTATTTTTCAACTCATATTTTCAACTTATATCCTTAAGTTTTTACTCAAATTTTGAGTGGAAACACTTGTTGGATGAAAAATTTAATTTCTCATCCAAGGAGTACCCATGTTTCCTACTTTTGATGGACCCTTCTACACAAAAATGAGAAATACATGAAAAACGTGATTACAATCATGTTTTTTCATGTATTTCACATTTTTCGTGTAGGAGAGTCCATCGAAATTATGCAACATGGGTAGTCCTTGGATGAGAAATGAAATTTTGCATCCAATGAGTACTCCCGCTTGAAATTTGAGTAAAAACTTAGGGAGATAAGCTCAAAATACGAGTTGAAAAAGTAGTTTTATTATTTTATTATTTTTTATGCTTTAACTTTTTTACTCCAAAAATGGTGAATCATCCCCCATGGTTGACATCATCATATTGAATCCTATTGGTTCTTATAATGTTTATTTTGGTTGTACATTTTTCTTAGGAGGCCCATTTTAGACCTCAAAATTCCCCTAATGTTTGATACTATGGTCATCTCCTCTAATTCCTTTAATAAGATTTGGCAAAAAGTGTTTCATACTTGAGCTATGCCAAATTTATTATTGACGAGATTTTGACCATCCGACATTAATTCCTTTATCTTTTTGAAATTGAAACCCATTTAATTGGTAGTACCTTTGCACCTGATGGTCACATGGTTTCATACAGTTTGAAGACACGCACATGGTTTATCTTACCCAACCTCAACAACGACGATCACTTTGTATCTTATTGTTGATTTGAATGACTTAGGGTTGGATTTCATGGTTCATTTGTTAATTTTCATTCTATTGATTTTCTTTTGGTGCGAGACGCACATAAAAATCCGTCCCAGTATTTGATAAGGAATTTTAAGGTATCCAAGTGATACAAGTATTCTTACCTTGTCCCCACATGTCTCTGTTTTTGCGTGCACTTATTGGAAGATCTACCATTTATCCCTCACCATGATTTCTTCATTCTTCAGGTAAAATACCTCAGGCCATATCTCTGTTTCATTTTCTTACTTGAGTATTTTATTGAATACTCTGTTGATGTGGTTAATTATGAATAAAATCATTATATATTTGATGTAGTTAATAAATATTTGTATTGTTTGCAGGTTGGTTACTACGTTAGATTTTGGTCGAGGCATCACTTATGTTTCCAGCCAACCCTATGGCTAGAGAAGAGGTAAGACTCTTCATTATTACACTCTTAGTCTTGAATTTATATGATTCATTTAACTACCAGATGTCTCCCCATTTTGTTTTATTTTTTTTCTTTTCTAGGTAGTTAATTGACTATTCATAACATATGAGCATTCCCCATTTCATAATTGTATGACTTGCATGATGATTCTATTTAGTTGGTTGTCCATTCCATTTTTTTCGGATTTATGCCAGAATATAGTTGCATTCATTTTACCCCTGATTCCAACTCTGTATTGATATTTAATTTCATTATATTGTATATTTGTATTTGTAAAATAGGAGTCTACACATTTCATGAATTAATTTTTGTAAGCCACTGTACCACATTTTGTTTCGCTTATCAATTTTTAAATTCATTTTTTTTGTTAAATTGGGGTTTTCCCCAATTTACTTTAATTCGACTTCTGTGAAATCATGGGGACCTACCATAACCTGTTTTGGTTCATCTTTTCGCAAAATTTTAATAATTAGTTTGTAAAATTTCTGTTGCATCTTCTACTCTTCGAATTTCCATTAATTTACAATGAGAAGGGTTAACTTAAATCACTGAATTTGCGTTTTTCTCAATCATGAAAGTAATTCAAATTATTATGAACTTTGGTAACCATATTAGAAATATAGAATTTAGACCTCCACCATCTCTGTTGATGATTTTTCACTTGTCCCATTTGTTAAAATTGTTGTATATATAATTATATATATGTTCGAGTAAATTTTGCGTGGAAAAATATGGTTCAGTGATATGAGCTTGCCTCTTCTTCTTATCATACCAAAGCTTACCTTAACCTTTGTATTGATAAGATTTCTTTTGTTTCCTATTATTGAAATTACTCAAGAATTTAGTATTTGTTTTATTTAATTTTTGTTTGACAGAGTTATAATATGGGTCTTTAAAATTAAAAGGGAACTTTAATTTACTTTACTTTCCACAATTTCATTGTATTTCAAAGTGACAATGAATTCCTCATTTTTAATAAGTTTATAATATCAGTATATATAATTAGACCAAGTATTATATTTGTATTCATAAATACAATTCCCTTAATATAATTGAATTGGAATGAATATAAAATGACGAATTTTCTAAGTTAAATTTACCCATACTTACAATCACAGAACTAGATTTCAATTTCATTTTATACTCAATCACTTAGAGTTTATTGAACTTGAAAATTTTGATTATAGTTCATACTCATAATGTTTTCTTCTATCTCTAATTCTGGAAAACCCCTTTTTCCATATTTGCATAGATTTGCATAGTTTCCTCAACTATGTCCAGATCCACTATACAAAGCTAAAACCATCCTCATAGGTAATTCATGACTTATCTATGCTTTATAATCAATTACAATATTCAATTTTATTCAGTCTCTTTTATATTATTGTACTTAAATTTTATTTCTATTATGTATAGGATGAGTTTCCACTTTGTTGATCCATGGGCGAGTATAGTTTTTATTTTTATTACTTGCACAAACTCTATATTTTTCTAGTACTTTTCAATCTAGTTAATACTATTCTTACATCATTGTACATGTTTTGTTAAAGGTATGCTATATCTCCTTCAATCCCACTACAATTATTTACAATACCATGTCAGAAGAGTTGAAAACACGTTTCTTCTTCTTCCAGGTTGGTCATCTGAATATAAAGGGTTAAACAAACTCTCTTCACCATTTTACCAATTTAAACTCAGTTCTATGGGGTTTAGCTATCATGGATGATGAAATTAAGTTTGTAGTTAAACTCTTATAATTATTATTTTTAACTAGATAGTAAGGTTTTTTTATCTTCATCTCCATAAGAGGATGTTCATATATGTAAGGATTGTTATATGAAATAAAAATATATTTCTTTTTAGTACATATTTGTTCCTACATGAATGAATATGCATAGAATGGAATTATTTATTAAATGATAACATACAATACTTCTCATTAAATTTGAATATGAAATATTTGTTCCTCATTCAGATTTGTAGTTTCAATCTTCTATTTAAAATTTACATTTGAATTATCTATTCATCATTCAAATATATGTTATGTTTATACTAGTTATCTAAACTATGTTTTGTTTAGATTTTCCTATCTTTTTTCATAATTTCTTGTTATTGTTATGGCTGAATTTTATTGTTTTATTGGTATCTATACTGAAATTTATTAGATGGACCTAACAACAGATTTAGACCCTTAACCAGGGTTTAGAGATTCTGTATGTTGGTAATAACCTTCAACTTAGTCTATGTAACCATATAGAAGATTAACTATACTCAACTATGGTTAATCTATGTTAAGTGCATATGCCACTTAATTTATTTCTGAACTTAGCATAGACTATTACCTATAATTTATAAATTAAAAGTAAAAAAAAATCAGCCACAATTCTATAAAATATAACCATTTCTAACTATATCATAATTTTATAAATGTAACAGAAATAAAAGACATAACTTCACACAATGTGCATACCAATCTGGTAAAGACTATTTGTCTCCCAACCTTGAGATTAATCCACAACTCCCCCTGAGCACAGAACAATTCTTCCTCAGTGTAGACAACCTCCTGTCTAACTAGGAATAGATTATTTAAGCTTGCTTTCCCTCAGCATGTTTACATAACTGCGTCTAGTTAATATGGGATATTGTTTCCCTTAGGGGTGAAAATATGAAGTTGGGAAACACTTTTTTCCCTTTTTTGACATTGAAAATTGTAATTTTCTATGTTTTTCCAACTTCAACTCCACTAAACTCATATTTTCAATGCAAATTATTCTTTGACATAAAAACAAGATTTGTAGAGAATTGTCTTACCTCCATACTCATATTTAAAAAAAAAAATCGACATATAGAGGGGTAAATTTGTTGTTTACAAACTGCATATACTTGAAATTTTCAGGCAAACATAATTAGTTACTTTTTGAAACCTAAATTTTTTTAGGGATGGTTATTAATTTTTTGGAAATAAAACATATAATCATAATCTACATAGACTGCACTACTGCAATGACTATATTTCGGTAATTTTCAAATTAAATCACTATTTTTTATTATTTTTTGAAATGGACGAAGACAAACAAATGATGATGTTTCAGTACATTTTATGAGCCCTACATTTTCTTTTCAATGTGACCGTAAATAAGAAAAATGAGAATACCCTTTTGAAGAAGACAGGGAGATGAATTGAAATTTGATTTTTCTGATTTTTTTGGTGTTTCCATTTTAAAGTTATTGAATTTTCATTCACTGCAATTTTCAGAACAATGAAATTCCATAGTGACACAGTTTAGTATAAAATTAATAACAATTTGAAATTTTTAATGAAACTCCACAAATGTTACATCATTAGAAACTAGATTCAGTGATGAATCTAATGGTACCAGGTCTGAAAGATAACATTTTTTTTCGTAGGTGTTCCACCCCTCCAAAGCTGCAGGTTCCTAAAAAATGCAGAATTTTTTGGATTTTTCATTGACCAGAAACTCTCTAGCGAGACATTTAATAAAATCTCAGGAAAGAAATGTCAAAGTCTTGACCAAGAGTTTAAACCCCACATGTTAAGTTTAACTGTGTGGGTAAACTCTCACCTGAAAGTTTTACAAGCTCTCGGCCGAAAGTTTGCATGTGAGAGTTTACCCAAGGCAGAATCTTGGGCGAGAGATATATAAATCTTGTCTGAGAGTCTATTAAACTTTTAGGCAAGAAGTTTAATCGAAACATTTTACCATTCGCCGACGGAATCCTGCGAAGATTCATCGTATCGTCGCGATGTTTCGGGTGAGAGTTGTATAGAAATATTCTTGTTCGAAAGAGTAAATCCACAATATTCCACGCACCATTATGAACAAATAAGTGATGTATTTTAGGGTGCGAAGGTGCGAAGTTTTTTGGGTGCGAAATTTTTTTAGCGATTTTTTTTTGGGTGTGATTTTTTTTTTTAAGTAATGTTTTTCAAACATTCAATATTTTTTTAATTTTCAGGAAAGGGAAGTGAAAATTTTATGGGGAAAATATTACATTTTTATTTTTTATAAGAATTTAATTACTTGATATTTTTCAAAATGTCTCGATGAAGGCATGAAGTATTTTTGAAAAGTGTCTTTATGAATTTAATTATTTATTTAATTTTCTCTCTTATTGAAGGCATGAAGTATTTATTCTAAAGTCTTTATGTTTTTTTGGGTATTTGGTCCAAATAGAATTGGATTTTAGGTTTCCAATTTTGTGAACATGGGAAGCAAAAGGAATTGCAAATCAAGGCACAGTCAAAATAGAACTGATTCAGTGGAAAGGAATGAGAGATTACCAAAAAAATGGTGAGAGGAAAGGGAAAGATTAAGCCATGAAATAAATGTTGAGGTAGAGCATCGTGAAAGAGATGTAGAGGTGCATGAAAATGATGAGGAAATGAGAAATGTTGAGGAACTTGTAAACGATAATATTGAAAACACAAATATCCAAGAGAATATTGATATCGATCTCACTAGTGAGTCAATAGTTTCTTCAATTTGAATTTTGTATTTTCTTTTAAAACATTATAGTTAAAGATAGTTTTAAAATTATATATATATATGTGTGTGTGTGAATTTAAAATTAGAAGTTAATATTGTTTTTTATGCAGGGACAACATCAGATCCACAAGAAGATACTACCACACCTCATATTTCACTACATTTAATAGGAAGTTCCAAGAACATTGTATATGACTACAAATTTCTAGAGAATATGGATCCAACTAAAATTGAAGAATTGGGACCACCAGTGCCTGAATGGATAGTTTGAGATAAAATAAATTGGGGGTTGAAACATCTTTTTGAAGGTAAATCCATCATATCACAAGATCAGATGTTACGTAGATTTTTAAAGCACAAATCTCTCAGAAATGTTGTGGAATTATTGGGCATTAAAAGTTAGAAATATGTTTTAGTAAATAAAATGGTATAAAAAAATGTGACATTGGTGCTTGCCACACTAGCCAAAAAGAAATCTCAATTTGTAAAGAGTGCTCGTAAAGAATTTTTAACATGTGTACTCACGAAACAAACTAAATCAAGTTGGTTGATTTTAGCAACTTCAAAAGTGTTTAAAACATCAAGAAAATTTTTTTGAGGCATAAAAAATTTAGAATTCAATCAGATGAGAATGACGAACTTTCATGTTGGGCTAATATCTGTAGGCATCCATATCATAATAGACTTCTTGATGGTGTGAGGGATAGGGTAAAAGAGTTTTGGAATTTGAATTCTTGTGTGTCGCAAAATGAAAGGGACACTGTGTAAAATCATATATCTAAGTGAGTTTATGAAACTCATGCCAAACATATAACACAGGTCAGTCAAGTAGAAATATTCCAGAAATTTATGAAGAGTAATACTTATGTGAAGGTTTCCCTTAGCACATTTGTTAAGATTAAACCATGGTATGTTAGGCCTATCACTGTTTGAGACACTTGTTGTTTTCGATAACATGTAGAATTCCAATTATTTTATGAGACATTTGTAAATTTTGGCATAAAATATTGGTCAAATGACCCCCCTCCTTCAAGTGTTTGTGAATTTTCATCGAAGATATTATGTGCACAAGAGAATAATAAATTATTTTATAAAAAGGAATGTGTTGGTGGAAGAAAATTCCCATAATGTTCTCATTTGGCACTCTACAATGCAAAGTATCCCAATGATCCTAATGATCCCAAACTGTCAAATCTCAGTCTGAATTGGAAGCGATATGAAAATGTTACTTAAACTCCTGTTGCAGATTTAAGCACAATATAAAAAAACATCACTTTACTTGACGATGACATTTAAGTGACATCTTTTATGGAGAAGTTTAGGGTCTAAATATAAAAATATATTAAGCACTGTCATATAGCACGATGGCAGGATTTACAGTTCAATAAATCACGTGATGTGTTCCCAAAAGGAACAATATTATCAATGGTTGATTTCGTTGAGAATTACACGTCTAGTCCACGAAAGGAAATACAAACTAAGTATTATCATTTAGACCAAGTATCTATATTTGTGCGTATTTTGTATAGACATGCAGTGCTTGATATCAATGGTTTTGATAGCGATGAAAATAATCATGAGGTGATTAAGGAATACCATTTTTACATCAGTGATGATCGAACACATGATACATGTTTTTTTCAACATCGTTTTAATGTTATTTATAATGAATTTTTGAAATGAAGGGTCACTATTAAAGAACATTGTGTATGGTCAGATGGTTGTGCTGATCAATTTAAATCAGCAAGATCATTCTTTTGGTTGTCTCATCTTCATAAGAGAACCAAAATTCGACATACATAGAATTTCTTTGAGACATGGCATGGAAAAGGAGAGCATGATGGTGTTGGGGCATGCGTAAAATGTGCACTTAGGAGACATCAATTGAATCACTTAGCTTTCTGACTTGAAAATTCTTTAGATGTTTTTAATTGGTGCAAATACAATTTAAGTCATGTATCGAACCCAGGGATGGTTGATGTGTATAGGTAAGCATACACATTTAACTAATAATATATTATACATGTCTAGAGATATATGTGTATACATGTGTGTGTATTTTATTATCAAAAAATATTAAATATTGTTCAAAATTTGACTCATACATGTTTGTGTTTTTCTCAAGCAGGTACTTTTGGAGTATTTTAATGGGTGATGTTGATAGATCGTTGCCATTAATTTCCTTGTAATCCCTCAAACAAGAAGTTTACACTCCATTAGGAGTAAGAAAACGGCAAATATACATTGCAATAAGAAATGAAAGTGATCTTGCTTTTGTTCTACATGTATTTATCAGACAGATTCCATCGATGACTGTGAAAAACTAATTAGGAAATTTTTTAAACCATGGGAACGCGAAGAATTGACACCATTGCCCCCATTTGGAAACATGAATGAAAAGGAAATGGAAAATGAAGTGGTTGTGATTGAAAATGATTATGATCGTGTTTATGATATGGTTAGAGAAGGTGATGTCTTCACTATCATTGCACTAGAAAATAATCAAGAAAGAGTGCATTATTATTTATTACGATGAACTATGTCTAAATTCACCTTGCTGCAAGAGTATAATGATCCATCAAATTATACATACCTAATCGGTTCAATGGTGTTAATGGGATATTTATTTGAATAAGTAAAGAAATGTAAAGATCATATTATTTTTCAATATTACCAGCCAAAGGTTATTATGACCAATATAGTCACTTGGTCATAGCAACTCGGTTGCAGTTGAAGCAAGTGAAGAGTAGAAAAAAATAGTGAAAATGGAGGTTATCGATAGCTGATCATGATGCCATTCTGG
Source organism: Pinus albicaulis (assembly GCA_034641835.2). NCBI lineage: Eukaryota > Viridiplantae > Streptophyta > Pinopsida > Pinales > Pinaceae > Pinus > Pinus albicaulis. The sequence continues at coordinate 1,213,009,802 of CM076570.1, read as the reverse complement.
AAAATTTTCTAGTAGCACATTTCATATGAGTGGAACACATTTTTCAGGATCAATAATGAACTTTGATTCTAGGGTTAGAACATATAATTGCTACAATATATTGGACTTTATATAGTTTAAGACTATATTGTGGATTTATTTCAAATAAATGGACATGTGGATGGTTAGATGTGTGTTGGTACACATAATATATTATGATCTACTAGATAAGGGTGCTTTTCTATACAATTAAGTTACGGTGATTTAATGTGTCCATGACGTTTACTCCTAGATGATCTTAACTCGCCCCCTTTTTTTCATGGATATGATGGTGATGAATGAATATTTAATTACATATATATTATTGTATTGTTAGTTTAGTTTTGGTATCAAATGTCATCATATTTGCATCACATCAACCTTAAAATCATTCAATGGAAAATACAAATGCACACAATTCTAAGTACACAAGTAATGCACATAGAAACTTAGTTTCAAATGCATATCATATTAGAATTAGAAATGTACTTAATAAACTCATTGCATTTCATGAATGCATTTAGTATTCAATAAGAATAGTAATCAAGGAATTTATTCATTAATTAGAAATTAAATGTGTATAACTCTAGCATTTGGGTTTAAAGGGATGAAAATATGACTTTTGGGTTTCTCATCAATTTAAGTATATTTCCAAAACCTTATTCTTGCAATAAAATATTTACATGGAGTTAACATTGACCCACCCATTGACATTAATGATTGCTATCATTTACTTCTTTGTCTTATGCCATCACCTTAAGTAGTTATAAATATTTTCTGGAAAATTTTTACACTACAAATCACATCTTTGAAGCACTGAAGTGTACGGGATGTATTGCATATAGGAATTTAGCTATGAGTTTTGTGTTCCTATAAAATGTTCAACTACCTGTCCACGTGGCTCAACTCAAGATGTTTGAATTAATAAAATTGCTTGAGAAACAAAAATTTGTGATTTGAAACAATGGTGAGTGGGAGGAAAAAGTGTATCCTTACATGTGAAAATCATAAATATATTTTTGAATGTGCATTGATGATGGACAGTCTTACTGCAAAGAATGAAAATGATGATTCTTGAAAAATGAGATACTAGCATAAATCTATTTTTGAATGTGCATTGATGTTGGACAGTCTTACTGCAAGGAATTAAATTGATGTTTAGTTGCAATAAAATATTTACATGGAGTTAACATTGACCCACCCACTAAATTAATGATTGCTATCATTTATTTCTCTGTCTTATGCCATCACCTTAAGTAGTTATAAATATTTTCTGGAGAAGTTTTACACTACAAAGCACACCTTTGAAGAACTGAAGTGTAGGGGATATATTACATATAGGAATTTGCATATGCATTTTGTGTTCCTATAAAATGTTCAACTAGTTGTCCACATGGCTCAACTTAAGATGTTTGACTTCACAAAATTGGTTGAGAAAAAAAAAATTGTGATTTGAAACAATGGTGAGTGGGAGGCCAAAGTGTATCCATATATGTGAAAATCATAATCTATTTTTGAATGTGCATTGATGCTGGACAATCTTATTGCAAAGAATGAAATTGATGATGCTAGAAAAATGAGATACTAGCATAATGGTGTAATTATGGTGTGATTGAATGACTAATTAATTTTCTGATTGAATGACTAATTAATTTTCTGACGAAGTCCATGGAGATAGACTCCTATGGTTGATAGGGAGCTAGTAGTGGCTGATACAAGCCTATTTTCTTGTTATTAGGATTTTTTGTGCTACAAATGGAACCGTCACGAAAGAAGGATTCAATATTCTTCCATACTGATGGTTAATAAAAATTGTGTTGGAGATATTGAAGTCAGGGGAAATTTTAAGGATGGAAAATTATTTTGAAGTTTAAAAAATTGGCGAATCTCAGTAGTACCTAATATGAAAACTATAAAAATTTTATTGATGTATTTTTAAAATTATTGAAATTTATAATTATTTCATATATACTCTCTATATAATGTTGGCGATTTTTAATGTAAAATAATTTTATATTGCAAAATTTGGGCAAATCAGTTTTATAAAAAATGGAAATTAGCGAATCTTTTTTTTGGAAAAATCATGGAAAATTAGCCCACCTGCGAATATTAGCCCCTAAAATTTTCCATGATTGAAGTTCCTTATTGACACCAAAATGCTGCTTGTAAGAGGGAGAATGAGCCTCTTTCAAAAGAAACTAATGTATTGTGCTTTGTGGATACATAGTTAATAAATTTTCTAAGGAAAATTATCCTTAAGAATGTAATCCAAAAGTGGAACTTGGTTCATAGGTGTACTTTAAATGCTACAACCTAAGTCACACAGTTCGGGTTCAAATTCGATTTTGGCAAGGATTATTTCAATTCAAATTCAAATTTTCTGATGAGGTTTGTATGAGGTTCACTTTTAAATTTTACAATATTTATAGATATAATATAGAGAGCATAAATTACTTCCATCTGATTTCCATGATTGCAACATCCAAAAAATGATTGATATAGCTTTAAACTTTGAAGAATTATACCAGAGAAAATGAAATTTGGTAAAATGCCAATGATATAGTGTTCACTCTTTTCAAGCAACCAAGATAAAATAGAACACCATGAGAATATGAAGTGCAATAACATTTTATAAAAAAATATATCTTATTTCCCATAATAATGCTTCCTCCACTGATGCCAAACTCAGCTCACAGGCTCTGCATTTATTTATATTTTTTGCAGGAAGCAACTCCCAGATTGAATTGACTAGAAGAATATGAAAGTGTATTTTCTACTATTTGGAAGGGGCTAGTTTCTTAGGAAAGAAATAAAAGAGAAAAGAATAGCATAGAGCCAAGGGGGAGGAGGGTGTGGACCATTTGTAATAAAAGCAGAAATTGAAAATGAAACATGTCCCCACATACAGATCTCACAGTGACATGACAGATTATGAATAAAGAAGGAACAATACATATTAAATAGAGCAGGAACAACAGATAAGAAACTAACCCAATGTTGTTTATTGTGGTGCCACCTCCTTATTTTTCACTTTGCTGGAAGTATTAAACATCCTACCGCCTATTTCTCTATAGGGGGTTTATCTCATTTGAACACAGACATGGAAGAGGGTAGAGAGTAAAACTGGCAAAGCCAGACAATGCTTGTAATTTTTTGTTGTGAAAATTGCCTTCTCCTCCCGAGCTTCACCAATTCGCAATGGAATGGGAACTATCCCAACCTCCTGCGCTTCACGATTAAATTTCCACTAGCATTCAATGCTTCAGGGGTTAGTTTTTGGGGCAGTTGAGGGTGGCGGAGGACAGGAGGGGTGGCCGTAATGTAAAAATGATTTGTCACAATAGTTTGTATATATGGATGCACACCAGTTAGAGAAAAAAAATATGGATGCGTACCAGTAAGAGCAAAAAACAACTTGATGAGACAATAATAAGAAATAGACAAACATGTTTCAATATCTAAAAATTTTGCATTATATTTGTGGATACAAAGACTCCTTCCACACTAACTTGACGTCCTGAATACAACAAATCCTTTGTAAAAAAAATACTACTTATGCATTGACCAATTAATAATCCAGTTTGTCAGATTTTTGATGATATTTGTTCATGATTAATGCGTGACCTTACAATCCACATAATCCTTTGGATTCTTTGGCTATTGACTGCTGAAATGCTTGGCAATCTACTCCAATTTCACTGAAGGATAAAATACATTTAGGAACAATTTTAAGCAACATAAGCTTGAAGCCAACATAAATATTACTCTTGTTCTCAGAATCTACTACAACATTACTAGTACTCTTGTTCTCAGACTCTGCTACAACATTTGATGGCAACACACAGTCTTTTGAAAGTGATCCAACTTGAGCCCCTTTCACATATGCATCACATGCAAGAATAATACAATGACCTTGTTTCTAAAAATTCTCTTTAACAAACATTTCAAAATGGTGCAAAAATGATAGTCACTTGATTTAAAATGATTCATAAGAAAATGGTTAAAAACAAAATAATTAGAACTGTTAATATGCCCAGATTCTACCTTTGGGGGCATGTAGTATGTACAACATTGACTTGCATGATAGGAGAAAGGAGTTTTATGTGTAGGCTAGAGACTCCTCCCCTTCAACTGAACCAAACTGTTTGTCATATCCATTTTCATTAAATTAAGGATTAGAATTTAGTACTAGTCCTTGAATGGAAATAAGGGCTTGTAGAACATTTGACAATGACGGGTTCCACACTTCATTTCCTCTTCCTGTCCATGAGTTTAAAAGACTCAGACACACTTTCCCATTATCAGATGGATTCAGATTCAACCATAACCCACAAGAATGGTAGTGTATTAACTGCAAAATTAAAAACCAACAGAAAGTGAAATAATACCTCCATATTGAAGTTAAAAAGAAAACCATGAGACCTCCATATTGAAGTTAAAAAAAAATCTTGATCTCAAATTCAATTTAAAATAAAATAGTTATAATTAAGTGCTTATAGGTGGTATGACATGATATTTAGATGGAAAATGAATATCAAAGAAGAAAAGCCCATCCTAATATGGAGTCCTAGCTGCTCCAACAATCACAACCCTCAGAAAATCCATCCTATCCTCATAGATTCTCACAAATATTGTATCTCTCCAATCAATACAAATGTATGTAATAGGATGAGATAGGAATAAATAGTGTGCATACAGTATTATAAAACTAACAATTTCTTAGAACATTATTATGTTTATCAACACTGATAAAATCAAACTATCTTCCACCACATTAAAATATACAGGAACTCGATAATACTCTATAGAGAACATGCTTACATATTCTTTTCATGAACTATTCAAATATTATTTCACTCAAACATTGGAAATTTTTACGGGCTCAACCCATATGATTGAAACTGCTATTTCAAAAACCTTCAATGCCAACCATGATCTATATTACATTAAACCAAAATAGTACAATAATATATGACATTGAACAAGGAATTGAACACAATACCTTATATTAAAATTAATAACATACAAAAGATTAAGAGAGGTTGCATGGAGTTTTGTAGAAAATAAAGAGCCAACAAGACCTTTTAAATTGAAAGAATGCCCAAGATCTTCATTTTCAAAGGACTTTCCAAGGTTCTCATATGATGGCAGAGACATCCCTCTTTCTCCTTCATTAATTCTTTGAGAAGCTCCAAGACTATCTTTGGACAACATAGAAATTTCAAGAAATTATAAGTTGAAAAGAAATTATTTTGGCATGGAAACACCCAATATTATGCATGACCATAACCATTGTAATGGAGATTTGAAATAAATGGAATATAAAAATAGTGAAAGAAAGAGCTCTCCATGTGTTGTTGCTCATCTAATGGGCTTAGAAGAGATCCTAGGTAATTCAAACCGAACTTTTGAAAAAAATGGTGCATTATATCTATCACAATTTGAAGGAAAAATTGGTTTAAGAATTTCTCCAGAGACGAGGAAAAGCTTCCAATATTGTAAGGCTATGGAATCTATTGGATACATTTAATAAGCATGATTTCCAAACTCAATGTAGTGATGACAGACCATATTCTGTTGATGAAACAAATGAAAGAGTTTTGGGATCACTGAGTAGATGTCAAAGTTGGAAGTCACCTTGGCTTAAGCATCTTGATGCAATTCCAAAATAAATGAAGATGCATAGATGTCCCATTGAACCTACCCCATGGAGACAACATAATGACTCTTATAGTTACCAAAGAAAATATTTTGAATCTCATAGCTTCTCAGATGCCAAAAAAGAATTAGAGGTCATCCCAAGTTCTTTACAATGAAATTGAAAAGAGGATGAAATGACTTGATCATGAACATTGTGGTAAGGATCTCAAAAATCTCAAACAAATTATGGAAACAATGAACAATACAAGTCTTCTAGATTATACAAAAGAAAAATTCAATCATCATGATAATGGATTTGATTACACACTTAGTTCCAGAATCTCCCTAGAAGGAAAAACTGTTTATAGAGCACATGAAATCCAAGTAAATAAGGCTCCCATAATGATAATGAAGCCTGCCAAATCAGTAAACAACTCAAGTAATTCTTTTTTTATTCCCTTGGAAGGGTTTCAAAATAATCAAAGCAAAGTGAGTTCATTAACTCAGCCTGGAAGTTCAAAACACCAAGAGATCAACTATGGGAAAAAACAAATCTCTCAAGGATCAACAATCAGGTAGGACTAATTCCAAAGGATTTTCAGACCTCTATAATAATGAATCCATTGTTGTACAAAATCATAGAAGAGAACATAATATCGGGACGAAGTTCATAGGAAATTCAAATGATGTTTTGCAAAAGGGAATACTTCATCCATCATCCCCAGTTTCAAGTCCTTCCACAAGAAATCAACAATATTATACATATATTATTAACAGTGTGAAAAATATCCACCCAAGTTTTTCTATGGAAAAAATCCAAAGGAAGAAGCCTTAAATTTAAAGGAAATCAAGACAATCAGGATATTTTAAATCTTCAAAACAAGGAACCAAGCAAATTGGATTAGAAATAGAAAGTCCATCACTCCATATTCGAATAAGAGCTAAAGGAGGTAATGTCTCGTAAGTAGATACAATGAGTGAAATTAGCAGAGATGAAATGGTAGATCAATGCCTTGAAGCACCTAAATCATATGAGATCTGTTTTCACTCGGACAACAACATAAGCTCCATTTCACAAATGGATTATGAATTTACAAGTAAACTGAGTGATGTTAGTGAAGATTATGATTGTGTACTTGATAATGGATACCAATGTCTACCTCAATCAAATGGCTTAGTAGGTTCACATCCCAAGTTAAGGAGAACATTGGAGTTCATAACAAAACCAAGGTTAAGATTGCAATCTTATTTTTTCATACAATAAAAAATATTTTCCAACATTGATTTGTAGCTATCTTATGCACAGACATTAGGCACAAAGATACAAAATGAAGTTCATGTAGATTTGGTAAAATAAAAAAATGAAGAATTTAATTTCGAAATTGATGAAGTTCATTATGAAATGGATGAAATTCATTTGAATCGTTGTGAAGAACTATATCCAACAAGCAGTGCTCCGGCCCTATCTTCGTTCTTGATGTTTCTTCATTATATAAATATGATTCATTTGTATCACCTTTAAGAAATTATCAATCATATTTAAAGGTATTTTTCTACAATTTTGAAAAGCTGTTGTGAATATTGGGTGTGTTTTAGGCTTACCAATCATGGGAGAGTAGAAATCCTCTATAGGGACATGTTTTAGCTCCCCATAGAGACCAAGGATAGAATTGTATCCACGACTTTACACCGAGGCTACCTCACAAGATGATCTACAGTTACCTCGGAAAATAAGTTATAATATCATTTGATGTTCAGATCAAAATATAAGGACAAAGCAGGGTATCTTCTTTTCAAATAATGTTGCAACAGCAAGTCAACAATTGTTGGTTCTGGAATGCAGTGGTTGAATTTTGATATCCTTTTGCAGAAAGTAAGCAAGTAGGGGAAAGCACTAAGAGTAGGCACTGGGTTGATTAGAACGCAACTGAGACAAAGTGGAGTAGAGAAACAAGGGCATGGGGAGTAAAGGAAATATTACTATTACTTGGCAGAGTAAAATTTTATATTTCTTAGCAAAGTAAACACTCAACCATGAGCGGGTCAGTGTAGCACATAGTTCAACAAAACCAATTTAGGCACATAGATATCAAATGAGCACATAGATGCTCATAAATCACCCAAGTTACCAAGATTTTCTTATGAATCCTGCATACTAATTATGAAGGAAATATCAAGTTTTCTACTAGTTAAATAAATAAGGCTACCAACAAGTTATTGCTAAAGTGTACATCCACTCCCTAAAAGGATTACACAATATTTATATATTTTTATTATAAATTTCCATAGAAATATTCACTACATATTTAGGTTATGAAATGAGCATACAATCATCCATGTAGGGGACTTGGATGTCCAAAAATAAGTGCAACAACAATATTGTTGATTTCAAATGTTGATGCTAAAAAAATACATTCACAAATTCATAATGTTTTTACTGATGACTAAATCATCCACATATAATGTAATATTTAATATTTCAACTCTTACATCCAAACATAAATATTGTGACTCTACTCATAGTGCTTGAAGTTAAGATTGAGTAAAAGGATTTCAATTTTATCATATCATACCCTTAAGATCTATTTCCAACAATGAAATATTTCTTCAATCTACAAATAAGAGTACTATCCTTCTTGCATCAACTCCACCAACTCATTTTGTCTTGATAACCAATTATGACTTCTTGCATCAACTCCAACAACTCAGTTTGTCTTGAATCTTGATAACCAATTTTGAAAAATGCGATGCAATTGTTCAAAGAATTTCTATACCAAGGTTATGAATTTCGGATGTCCAAAAACTAATAAAGTTTTGCTATTATGAGTCAACTATTGATCACATCAGGATATGAAAGAAATTCTTGTAAAGTATTACATAACAATCTATGTAAAAATTATGATTTCCATCTAACAAATTTGGTATTTTTTCTTGGAGAATGTTCTATTCCTGCTGAAATTTCTTCATCCATTTACGCTTATTAATATGCTATGAAAAAACGTTTAAAAACTTCAATAATACACCATAAAAATGGAAAATAACATTTCTTTTGGCAACAAAAATCACAAAAAGGGATGAGAAGAGCATGCCCTTTAATAAATGTATACCTGGTTCATTTCTTGGTGGTAGAAGTGATCCATACAGTCCTTTACACTGTCAAACTATTTGAAGTGACCTAGGTCATGAAAACTACTACTAAGCAAGATATGCAGTGAAAATTACTCCCTTTTCTGTTCCATATGCACTGTATCTTACTCCATTTTTTGATCCATATCAATTTTATCGAATATCAACTTAACTAAATCAAAATCAATAACCTTCCAGCTTGCAAGACCATCTTAATCATATTATTCATTATTATTGCAAACTAATGCATCATCTTCATCTCTATGAACCACAAATATTTGTTGAGGTTCAACCTACATAACAAACACAAAAAATTAACCTTTGGAAACAAAAGTAAATTCATATTGTTTATTCCATGATAGCCTATTTATAATGTGGCAATGATACCAACGAAGAAATGGTAAGAGGTTACCATGGTTTAATTTAATATTATAATAGTTGGCAAAACTATAGATAGTAAGCTATAATTTAAATAGAATGGTAGGTAAGTATGTTAAATATTATAATAAGGGTAAGTGTAACCTTGGGATGAGAATTGAAAGGGGGGAAAATACCAGTTATTTATAATAAAGGATGAACTTCTTGAAGAGGAAGTTGGTTGTTGCCAAGGTGCTTGGTCTGCATAGGCTTCCTAATATCTTAATAGTCCAAACTCTATTTTGTATTAAAGGATTATTTTTTAGATCATTTGGAAGGCATGGGACAATGAAAAAGCTTTAAATTTAGATTTGGAAGGCATGGGACATGGCAAGACTAAAATTTTGACTATGGAAGTGAAGCTTATGGATTCATTATTAATGACAATGTTGGGGATGTAGTTGATATTGTGAATCACCCATCGCTTGGTCGATATTCTATCAATCACCTCCAAGGTGATGCATGTCCAAGTAAAGCATGAAATGATAAAAAAAATAACGTAATTACATTAATCGCTCCCTTCATTACATTATCAGACTACCTTTTTAGCATAATTTTGTTTCGATAGCTTAAATTATTCTGTCAACTATTGAAAGGAATAACAACATTGGAAGTATGTGCAACAAAATTCCTACTTGTTGGTAGATGCCTACATCCAGTATACAATTCAGCTCACCTAAAAATGTAGACTCTCTGACCCAAAGCCTACATGATCTCCTTGGGGCTCAGTTTGCATCATCTCTATATTATATGTAGCCTGAGAAGTAGAAACCAAGGTTAATACAAATTTTTTCGAAAAGAAATATAATAAACATAATAAATATGCTTAACAAAAAGTATCGATACCTGTATCACGAATGGAACCTGAGAAGGAATAATCTCTTCAGGAAGCCCTTGATGTGTAGCACATACCTGAAAAATTCAGTAATGTTAAGAGCCACACCATATAAAATTATGTTCATCTTAATTTCACTTGCAATTTAATGTAAAAATTTAGATAGATAATACCTTTGAGACCACTAGAACATATGAAGGTATCATGTCTTCAGGAAGCCCTTCATGTGTAACGCTAACCTCAAAATTCCAAAATGTTAAGACTCATACCATATAAAACTATGTGACATAAATTCATTTTCAATTTGACGTAGAAAACTATAGATATATAGTAATGAATGTGGCACCTTTACATGATCATTTCCATGATCTACAGAATGAGGATCAGGGGCAAAGCAATGTTGATCTAAGAATGTTTTAAACTGCATAAGTTAAATAAATATATTGGCGTAAGATTTTGGAGACTAAATGTATATATACCAAAAAAACATGTTACATGCACTCTAGCTCATCTTATAAATGTGTATTTTAAAATAGATCAAAACATGCTTGTACATACCTCGCCCATGGTGTGCATTTGTTGTCTAATGGCTCGCTCATAGTGGTCTCTACATGAGGATGCATACTCCAGAAGCTCATGTCACTCCATCTCCCTTAACACTTCATCTGGAATACTCACAAATGAACGAAATTCTGCACTAGATGAAGGATGGCTTGTTCCTAAGCCGACTTGAACCCCTCCTAAAGCAGCTGCAATATGTTGTTGTATCTTCTCCCTCATCTGAGATGCAACACTAGAGATAAGGGCTAACTCCTCCGGAAGTGTAACTAGCCTAGGTGTTCGAGGTGCTAAACGAGGTGTTGGAGGCCTAAACCCAACATCTTGCATAACATTAGGTTGTTCGTATGTACAACCTTTTCCAGCTCCATAGAATTTGGACCTTGTATCTGTATAGTTAGGGTCCATGTGATCTCATAATTGAGCATACCACATCCAAACAAAATATTGCAGTTCCGCTTGATTATTTTGGGAACTTCCCGTATACATACTAGAACTTCTCATAAATATACTGTGCAATATTGGGATGATTGAATCTTGCAATCTTCAGACATTTTTTGTCTTTAGGCCGCAAGTCAAATAGTGACAAGGCCATTTCTTTAGTGAGGCTACTTTTAACTTCATTGTAGGAGTGGATACTAGTCGCTGACACTCTCCTCCTATGCATCATGCAAAAAAAAATTGGGTTGATTTTCCAACCCCATGATAAGTCTCTATCAAACTCTCCAAATTGTGCAAAACAATTTGGAGATAATATCGACTAGCAGAAGAGAGATTTCAACTTTGCAATTCATTGCACAATCTCATGGAATGCTCCTGCATCCCATCAATAGTAAGTAAGGAGATGGTGTCTTCCCAAGGCATCTCCTCAGGAATATCACCGGGATGGGTGTAAAGGGGCTCATAGCTCGGATTTCGAGCAACCTCATGAACCCTATGACCTCTCCCCCTAGGAGGGTGACGACCAAAACCTGTAACACGTTAAATTATTGCACATATTAAAAATTAAATAATTTATAAGGAAAATTTTTATTTAACAAGCTTGTCTGGTCATTTGAAAATACCTCGTGAAAAATTATCTTATCCTCTTCGCTCATCAGACTAGGATTGTTCCCTTCCGAGGAATGAAGGTCTCTACTGGCCACTGTAAAAAACATTAAATTGTTTTATCACACAAGTACATGAAACACACCATAAGTCTCACATTAAACATACATCAAAAAATACAATTTCCTTTAGATTTTACTTGAATGAGTTCTATCCAAGTGTGGGATGGATGCCACAAGCTAAGACATTGTTCTCCTTTATCCCTCAACAGAAATAGGGCCAAACCAAACTCCTACATTTTCACCTATGGAGCATAATGTTTTCACATTAAACACATGTCATTTGAAAGAAAAAATCACCTGTTCAACATTGAATATAATGTAAACTTGAACATTTTAACTAGAAATCTAATGTGTACCTATACCGTGTATAATATACCCCTCAGTATGGGATCTAAGAAATTGGGGAAAAATGGGAACAGGTCTATGGGGCTCCTCTTGTTCGATTTGGTGTCTGTACACATGAGTCATATGAGTGCGTCCACCTGTGCTGGACAAAAAAAATTCACATTGATCATTTTTTCAAAACGAACAATAAATATAACCTACTTGAAAACATGACATAACTAAATGTCCAATGTACCTGATAATCCTCCTCTCATGGAGAGGTATCTGGAGGGCTCGCCTGATGCTATTGTTGCTATAGTATCAAATCAAATTTCTTCCCCTCATAGAAAAATTAGAAAACACATTATCAATCGATAGTCATGTCATCAACCAATGGATAACAGGTACTATAGCTCCTTGACATACAAGGGCTCGACAATAGTACATGGCCTAATATCTCATGGCACCAACTAAGGTGGGTCAATCGTTCCTCCAGTTGTACAACTTGAACCTATGTATTAGTGAGTGGTCTCCTTGAGTGTTGTTCTATGTCTTTTGGAGCAATATGACAATTGGTTAGCCTATCGAAAGAGGGCTTCAAGTATACCTAGGGAAATTCCTAATTTTGTAAAGCTACATTAAGGTGAGATTTTGTTTACAGGTATTGTCTTATGTCATAGTACTGAAAGAGATACTAGCAAGGGTTACAAGTGTTTCACACAATTTGATTCCACTTTATTTCCTACGTTTATTGTTCCTCTACTGTAGTATTACCCAGTTATGGATAGATCATCGTGTTATTAAAGGGCATTAGAACACAATCCCAAAATAAATTTTAAATATATATGAGCTTGCTAACCAAAGGAAAGTTCTCCTAAAATAGAAAGAAAATAACTTGTGCAAGGTATGTTTTGAGGCTAAAATTGCAAAATGTTCACAACTTCTGCTATACTTCTTTGATTGGATATTATGACCCCAATCATGAAATGCTACAAGATCATTAGATCTATTGGCACTGGATTGGCATAAATTTTTGCAATCTATAAAAACATATCCAATCAGTTGAATTTTCCTCCTTCCAAGAAAAATTCTAAAAGATGTTGAGTTTACATAAATGATATATCCAATTACTGTACTTCATTTTGGACAATTCGTTTCTTCTAGGATAGGGTATTTTTCAAGAGCAATTTAATTTTGAAATTGGATTCTCCAAGATCTGCATTGAAAATTTCAAACTACTTAGATGTTGGTATACTCTCTTTTCCAAAACAAACCAACAAAGATATATTTTTTATTTTTTTATTTTGTGCCCAAAAATTTTCTCAGTACATGCCCAAGAAATAAATTTGACACAATTTTTCTTTAAATCAACTCCAAAACTTTGGAAAATCACTAAATGTAGTGCAAAATCTAGGAATAGAAGAGAGAGAGATAAACAATAAAAAATATCTCTTTGATTATAATATATATAGAGCTATGTTAATTTTCCACTTCAAGGGTGTACCTTGCAAGAACTATGCTCCAAATAAAATCAAGGTCATTGATAATACATTGCATAACCTTCCACAGAATATATAACTATCCATAGAGAGCCTAAAATACCCAAGGCCATACTTATAATGAGATCATACTAACTAATTTGGACCCTCTTAACAAATTGGGCCCTTTTTGTAATGAGTGACTATTAGCTAGCTATTTAATGGGCCTTCTTGAATGAAGGTTGCCTCATACATTAATAAGTTATATAAATAAGGGGTTTAGGCTATGACCTTCACATGCCCTCTCCATTGGAAATAAACTTTGTCCCTAAGGGTCAAGGTGAGGAAATAGTTGTATATTCCCATGTGGATCTTCTAGTTGCATATCTTTCCACTAGATCAATACTTCACTAATTATATGTCTACACATTTGATGTTTGTGCTATCCAATAGTTCTTGTAGTGTTGGAAGAGTTTTTTATTTATTTCAAAGGGTTTATAGGCTTGCATTTGTTTGATTATTTTCATGCACAAATTAAGTGAATTTGGGTACAAGGACTATCTATATTGGTAGCCATTGCAAGGCCATTTCGTTTGATAGGTGGCACATTTTGTGGGTCCTCTTAGTTAGTGAGATATTAGTTTTTGAAGATTGATGCCCCAAAGATGGGTTTAGGACCAACATCTCATCTCCATGATCATATCAATGCAGAGATTGTTGCTGGAACTATTTTGTGAAAACAAGATGTTGTGATGTACCTTACATGCACATTATTTTATCGATGCTTGGTATGGATCTAATATGAAGTAACCATTATTAATTGTTGATTTCTATGTGATGATAATATAGAGGGATGCTCAAGGTATATTGTGTTAGTATTTGTGCTATTGCCATTGTTAGTTTGTTAGGCATATTGGTTCAAACCTTTACATAAGCTTAAAATATATTGTCTTATAGGGGAGTTCCTATTAGTACTTTGAACAAAATTAATTCTGAAATTAATTCTGATCTCAGCATTCTGAATTTCTCCATGAAATCAAGGACCTTGATTTATAATCGGACAATGGCTATTAAAATTGGGACAAGGAAGCAGAGGATGTGATGGTGTTGGTCGCGGCTGCTGAGGTCAACATCTTGGGGTCAATTCCAATGCCCAACCTTCGCCCTATTCTATCACCAAGGCAAGCTAACAAATACCCATTTTTTTAATGTTTAAAAATCTCAGGTATTAAATAGTTTGGTTCTTTTCAATGTATAGGGAAAAAAAGAAACAAATAAATAGCTATGGTGAGCTCGAGATCGAGCTTTTATAGGGAGAAAATGAATCCTATGTTGCAAGTGTGAATCCATGAGATTAGAACCTGTGACCACTAGCTTGTTTGGCCTAATTTAGGCTTTTCTTAAGGCAAAATTCTGAGATAAATTTGGCCTTGGTTAGGGCACAGTTGATGTATTATTTTCAGTTAAATTGAGACTGATATGAAGTTGTGTTTGTGTTGAAGTTGAGGCATAAATTGAATTACCACATAATACAATTTACCATAAAAAAATCAAATTTAAGACTTATTTGGCAATAGATATCCAATTTATTGCTACCAGGGATGCTTACAGTGGTAGACTCTCTTTCAAGGTGGCTCGAAAATGGCACGGCTTGTGCTCTAGTGTACAAGTTTGTGTAGGCCAGGGGTTTGTAGAATGTCGGGGGAGACAGGATTTTGGAGTTTTTTATAAGCATAAAACTCTCTGACGAGAGTGTAAGAGAATCTAAACTCTCAGATAAGAGTTAAAACAACTCTAGGGTGAGATTTTACCCAAGATTTTAGGTCAATAAAAATCTCGAACGAGAAAATACTTAACTCTCGTCTGAGAGTAGTTTAACTCCAGTCAAGCCCAATCTAACACTTGGGCGAAACATTAAAAATATCTCGGATGAGATATCTAAAAACTCTCGGTCGAGAAATTGAGTTAATTGTTTTCTCGAACAAGAAATTAAAAATTTCACCCAAATTTTGGCCATTCGCTAAAAAGTGGTTCCCAACTTTGGGTTTTCACCCTTAGCCGAGGCTTTAATTTTCTTTATTCCACAAAAAATTCTTTAAAACTACCTTTTCTACTTTCTAGTTTTATTCTTACCTCTTCTTATTAACTTTCCACTTTACTGGGGCTTTTATTAGATATTTTTCTCCCATCTAATAAAATTTATTTTATTTTATTTTTCTCCAAGGATTTTTGGAGAATTTTGGGAAAATCTTAGGATTCTAGTCCATCCTCATGGATTTCGACTTCTTGGTCTCAATTTACTCTGTCTTTACACCATGGTCTTATTTCCACATTTATATATTAATTTCCACAATTAATATATTTACATATTTTATTTCTGAGGTCCCCCTGACATTTTATGTGTATTCTCTATTTATAAAACACAAAAAATAGGGATATTACATAGTCCCCCTCTAAAAGAAAACACTTTCCTTGGTGTTTTCCAATCTCCCCATTTCTTTATTTAATTTGTAATGGTTGTGTTTCTTTCATCATAATTTCCTGCTCCCAAGTAGCTTACTCATGTGTGAAGTGTTTCCTCTTCACTTCCAACCGATCTTGTTTTATCTAGACAAAAGTTCCTTTATTTCTCCACTTGTATCACAATTCAATCAAGTGAGTAGGTTCATATACATAAATTTTTCAATTATGAAATATGAAACCAATTTTCATACCACGAAGTAAAGCGATTTTATACTCTCACTCCAACCCTCACGACTCGGCAATTTTGAGGTGTTTCTTAGCAAAATTGTTGGTGTGCACTAATATTTGTGACATTAATTCCTTAGATATAATTGATCTCTATTTTTGAGTTCAATGTGCATTCCTGTATAACTCCTTTGACGAGCTGAATTTACTCTACTACTTTGATGATTTCTTTCTACAATTTTTTCCCACCTACTGTAGTACTTCTATTATCTGTGCCAATTTGTCCTTTTGTTAACTCTAACTAAGTGGAGTGTAGCTCTTTTTCTTTTTCCATACGAGGTTTTTGAATGACTTGTATCATTGGATATCTAATACTTATATTTGTATACAATTTCTAACAATACAAAAAATCTCCTCGACTATTATATTTTATCTATTTCCTACTTATACCGTATATCTTCTAATTTTTGCTTTGATCCCTCTTTTTGTCTAACTATATGAGGATAATAAGATTTGCTGCAATTTAGCTTTGCTGCACCTTCCTTCAGACTTGATGTTCCTAAAAGTATATGTACTTTTGGAATTTATATCAAAGAGATATATTGTGTGATTCTATGAAGTTAAATATTTCTTTCCTCAATCTTTTGGTCACATGCAATGTGTTATTTTCTAAAAATATAAGTGTGCTATTTTCGTTAGAGTCTCCATTCTTCCCGCAATTTTCTTCTATTTATAATTAAGGAAGGAATTTAATGTATCAACAAGATACTGAAGCTCTAATTTACCTTGTTGATTTTTCAACCCTGTGCCAAGATTGTTTTTTTTCTACCTATTTTTTCATCCCTGTCAAGGTATAATTTCCTTCAAGATGGTTATTATTTTAGTATAACTAGATGACTCGCATAAGGTCCCTGATGACATTATGATGGTATTCATCTATTATTTTAGGGTTCATCATTGACACCTTATAATTGTATACTATTTACTTGTAACAATAAGTTTTGGGCTCATTTATTTGTTATCATAGAATTTCATCTTACTGAAATCTTACCTATTGAGGGTTTTTTTTTTGCAACAATGTTTCTTGCATTCTTTCTCACACTTCACTTTTTCCACTACTATTTTTATGTGTCATAATTTGCTGAAGTTGTCTACTTACATATCAACAATTCAATTTTATTTTCTTTCCATTAGTTTTTATTGAGGAAATTTTCCACCTTGCTTATTTTGCATTTCACTTTATTTGAATAAAGGAATATTTATGACTGGTCTTCACTAACTTTACCTGTTTCTAATTTATCACTAATCCCTCTTTAGAATTTCCATGTCCAATTATTATCCCTTTATTTTTTGTACAATTTACATTGGTTGATTTTTTCATGTAATTACCATTCTCTAAGTATTTTTAACACTATGTTACAATACTCTTATCCCCTTTACTCGAGTATATCAAAAAAATTTCTATTAATACTCATGCTTAATTTTTTCAATTGTTTTAATAGAATACTATTCATTAAGTACTTGCATGTAGGACTGTGAAATGGTTTTTGTAAGTCCAAAGGTTTAATTTTTTACCTTATAATATCCTTTTCCCATTCAGAAGATTGTCTGATAGATTTTTTCTTCCCATTTGATCAATTAGCTCATCTATTTTTGTAAAAGTTAACGAGTTATTTTTATTTAAATGGTTTAACTATATAATTATATAGACATCCATAAGGTATCATCCTTCTTTTTAGAAATTAACCTTAGCGTTCCACCCCTGGGGACATGCTTGGTTTAATATAATTATTGTCTATCTGAAATATATCACTTGTAATTGAACTTTCAGTTCTTATTATTCAGGAGTATTCACCCTATATATCCTTGAATTTTTTTTCTAGACTTTCATTTTTGATTTTTTAAAATTTTCTTAATTGTAGATAAGTCTTCCATAGACTCATTCCTGTTGGTTGTCCCAATTCCCCAACTTGGGCAACATCTTTGGCAGTTTTTTTTATGTTGTCTGTTCTTGTTGAAATGTAAATATCTGTTTAATGTCATTAGTTTTTTTCTTTTGCTGTAACATATTTTCCTATTTACTTAGTGTAAGTATCTAATTTTAAAGAAATTTGCTATTAATTTCCATGGTTCCATTTCATCGATTTCCACTAGCAGATCATAACACTCTATATAAAGAATATTGGAATTCTATATCATTGTTTCCTTACTTTGTTTTGAGATAATTTATTTAGTTCATGAGTGACCTTCTTTCTCTAGTTTTCAACTACCTTTTTCCACTATCTTGAGGCTGATACAATTTAAAATTTGCTACTGACTCAAGTAAAACTACCACAGATTGATTAGAATGTGTACCTTCAATTTCAATCATTGAGAATTGATTTTTAGTTTGTTTGTCTCTTTCTTCTGCTAGATTTTAAGATGGTAAATCCAGTCTTTTTATGGTTGGTAACACAATTATGTTTTTCAAACTATTATTTAGAATTATCACTTTTAATTCTGTCTTCTTTTTTATTAATGTAGTTTTGACAGTTCAAAATTCCTTGTACATTGGCCTTTTCTCCCTTGATGTAAGGCGCATATTGAATAAATTTTGTGGACTTCATCACAATTTTGTCTACAGTGATTTGTCTTGCCTTAGCTCATACTTTTAGTTTCTTTCACCAAACTGTGAATTTTCCTTGTCACTGGTAACAAAAAACTCTTATTTTCATATTTCTTTCATATTCACATACTTGGAAGTAATCTTGTTTAGGAGTCAGGTTTCCACATCCCTTTCCTTTTCTTATTTAAGGACTAGAGATTTAATTTTAGAATTCTCCCTGCAACTACCTTTTCTTCTGCTCTTTCAGCAAATTCTTCCATACTCTCAAACCTCTCTGAGTTGGGTTCTGTTTCATTTGAAACTATAATTGGAGGTAATTTCTTTACCAACCTCTTTTGCTTAATACTGCAGCAACCATTCATAGTTAGTCTTTTGCTGAACTAATTATTGCTACAATGTTATTTTTAACATTTGAGTATTTTTTATCTGGTAGGGCCCCTCTCCTTCCAAATTATACTTTCTTTTCTTGTCAGGAATAACAACAACTGTACTTTTTCTGCACTAATTCCTACACTAATTATTCTATACAAAAAAGAGTAATCACAAATAATAATTTTAAATAAAAATTTGACAACATAATTTTTTTCCTCTATTGCGACCCATAAGCCTAGAGTTTTAACATGGGCTCTGATACCATTTGTAACATGTCCACTTACCTAATTTCTTTTTCTATTTAAAGTAACTTTGATAATGCTCAGAATTTTTTTTCGACACTTTCGTCATTCAATATTGTCAACACAATACAACCTTACTATTAGGTCCCTATATTACTAGTGTAGTCCCTTATTATTGCTAGTGTAACCCCCTTATTGTTATTTTTGTACCCCTGTAACCCCCATATTGTTATTATTGCACCCTTACATTATTATTCTTACGTCAGCTAGGATTACATTGTGGCCCCATGGACTCCTATATATAGAAAGGAGGTTTTTTCATTTGTATCATCCAAGAATTGCTCATTTATGTAATGTATTGGAGGTTACCCCTCGAAGTGGTTTATTTCTAAGGCATTGATCTATCTTTTATTCTATTTTTGGAGTTGGTTTCATAACTTTTGGTATCAGAGCTTTGGACTCTACGGTTTCGCTGCTCCAAATAGGTCATCATGGAATTTTCACTATAACTTTTTTCTATGAAGGTTCAGAAGCTGAATTTTGTACATAGCGAAGACAAAATCCTAAGGAACGTTGTGTAAAAATCTTAGATCTTGGTTCACAATATTTTCAGAGATATGATCTATGGAAGTTAGGATTTTTTTAGGCTCATGAATTCACATAAAATAGGTCATCGTAAAATTTCTGCTATAACATTTTTTCTACGAAGGTTCAGAATCTCAAATTTTTACATAGAAAAGCTAAAATCCTGTGGAAATTCCTGTACAAATTTCTGATCATGGTTCGCAATATGTTTAGAGATATTATCTATGGAAGTTAGGGCTTTTTCAGGGTCTTGAATTTCATCTCAAAGAGGTGACCATGGGAAAATCATCACAACTCTCTCTCTCTGAGCGTCAGATTGGAATTATGTAAAAAGTGGCCACAAGTACATGCACTGTAGTTTCCTATGTATCAGTTTCAGAGCTGAAGGAGGAAACAATGACACATGGCATGTCGTACAAACTCACTCTACTGAACCATTCCATAATTAGGTCATTATGGGAGATCTGGCATAAATTTTCCTTGAAGAATCAAAATCAGGTTAGACCTATGGCATTCGAAAGAAGATTCCAAAGTGCTACTACGGGGCCAAATTTAAGATATTAAAGATCCAAAATCACAAAGATAATTCAATTTCAATATTGAGCTCCTCCAAATGATCTGAAAATGGAACTATTTGTAATGCTATGCAAAGTATCCATTTCCATATAATTTAGCGTGCAAAGTGTTCCCCATGAATTGCAGGTTAAACAAAGTAGTTTTGGTAATGTTTCTGAGTTTTATATGTGAGGATTTGTTATTTAAATTTATTTTTTAACATATCACAGTAGAAATACACAGCAAGTAAAATTAACCATTACTTAACACATCGAATTGTTGAGTTAGTTCACCCCTCCTAGGCTACATCTGTTGTTCCAAGGGTCCCCAGTGGCATGTCCTTGGTCTATTAATTTGCTAAAAATGGTTACACAGTGAAAAACATGCCTAAACAGGCAAAACCAACTATAAATTTGACTTCAAAAGATAGAAAATATCTTAAAATGGCTTTGGTTTCACCTTAAATAGTGAAATACAACCTAAAACAGTGCCTCCTGCATGATGGCCCTAGTGGATCCTTCCTTTTCCCTGAGGTAAAAAATGTTGTAGAACACCTCTGTTCACTCTGAAACCTATTCCAAACTCTCCAGAAGGTCTAAGAAACCCAAATTGACTAAAATTTCATCTTGTTTGGTCGAAAATTGAGAAAGTTATGACTTCTGCAACAAAAATGCCCAATGTCCCCCAAAAACCCCACTAAAAGTGGGAGAACTCTACTTAAATCCTTCAAAATAGTTGGACAGGTGGAATTGGTGGAACTGTGCTCCAAATTAGGTGGTAGCAATAAATTTAACTGTTTATTTTTGGGCATGTTTGCATGCGCATTTTATGGACAGTTAACATGCTGGCGGATAATGTTGAGCCCTCGCCCATGGTCACGGGTCAGAGTTCCTATGTGAAGGAGCTAAAAAAAAGGGGCTTAACCCTTTTATTCCACTGGTGCAAAGGCTTTAAGCCCTCAGTTCATAGCGTTGGTCACAAATCTTTCGGGGCTTAGCCCTGAGGGCTAACCTTCAACTCTCTGCCTGTTCAATATGCCAACAACCCGACTCTATGTTTACTCTGCCCGAATGTTCATACGCCATCGACCGGACTATTTGTTCAACCTCAACCCTACTCACCTAGTTTTTAATTCCTTTTCCCGTAGCATGTTGGTCGTGTCGGCCCTGCCGGTGTAGTCGGGTTAGGGTTAGAAACCCATGAAACTCAAACATTTTTTCATAAAATTTCTACCTTTGGCCTGAGCCCACATGGTAGCCTCTAGGAAGGCCACGTGGCATCCACTGATAGGCCCACAATATATAAAAAAATTAACATTGCCAATAATAATTTTTTTTTGTAGAAATTGACAAAATCAATTAGTCAAAAGTCTTGTTTTGGAGGTCACTGGATGAATTCAAACCTCAGTAACTTTCACATACGACCTCCGTTTTGAGTCCCATTCATGGCACTAGAATCACAAAGATGAGGCCTTTCCGGTCGTTCAGATTGCAACCATTTATGAGAACTTTCATTTTGAGAAATTTTTTAACTTGGACATGATCTCCTGATCACACCTCCCCAATGGAAAGCTTTTGGACCCCAAAATATCTTTGAACTATAGAAACTGAAGATGAGGAGACTGATTCTCCACTCTTCCAACCTTGAACCACTAAAATCTCCATGATTTCATCAAATTGAGCTTCTCATAAAAAGATAAATTCTTCCTTGAATCTGTCGACTGACTATTGCTAACCTTGACTCTGTCATGATGCAAATTTTTGAAACTTGCAGAACAACAATTAAAATTTTCAGAAAACATACTGCTCTTAAAATGGTCTACCTTCAAAGGAAACTGAAAATGTGATTCACCTTGCCAACTATCCTTATGGCGAATTTTTTTCGAATGAGCCATGTACTTGTGTCGATTCCCGACCAAGTTTCCTCACCATACTACTCTGCCATTCTAAAACCAGAAATGATCCATGCTGAAATTTATGCCCTCTTTGCTTGCATGCTTTTCCCGTTCTTGGATATTTGGACCACTTTGCACTGACACTTTGTTCTTTGCACTGATCGACACCAAAGACACTTTCTGCAACATCTTGTCATCTTCTTCCAAAGACGACCTGCTTTTAGACTGAAACATTTCATCAATTACATCAGCAATAACATGAAAAGGATTATGTACTGTTGACAGGAAAATCTGTCGGGCCAACAGCAGGGGATCTCCCTGGTAAAAGGTCCCAATTAGACCTTGAACCGTTTGGAATAGGGATCCTGTCCGGGGTGTGGGTCTGGCTACCACTGATTTCTCCTTTGCTTTGGGTCTCACTTAAACTCTATAAAACAATGGATACACACCTAATGAACTGATACAAGACATATGATTGATGCATTAAATGTACATACGACACTATGAGTAGCAAGAGGAAATAATAAAGCATGAGACCGAAGCAAGTGTTGTTAACAACACTTCATTAGGGTCACGCTTGTAAACTATTCAGACCACAAAGGAAACAATTCCTCATGGCAAGAACGTCTTTCACTTCCTAAAAGTTTAAATGATAACATAAATGCCAATAAACAAAGCCATCAACATTCATTAAGAAAGTGAAATAAACTCAACCACCATTAACATACTCAGCAAACTGTTATGCAATCGTGATATGAATTAAAGATACAATTCCCTTAATCTAAAGACATTCATAAACTGAAAACATAATACTCAATAGCGCTCATACATAAAACAACACCAGATCCACAAAGGGATTTTTCAAAATGCTTGTATAAATGCTTCAATGTATAATCCTCTGGTAATACAATATACTCAGCTCGAGTCCCAAACAAAGGATCCTCTACAAGTTCCCGGAGGAAGCATTTATAGATCAAAGCCTGCCCTTTGGACTCCCTGACTTTTTGCCTTCCCGACTGTTGAGCTGCCTTGCGACCCAGTCCATTCTCCGACTTGCGACCTGAAGAAATCTACGACCTGCGACCCCCTTGGAACTGCGACCTCGCGACCTCCTTGGATTTGCGACCTCGCGACTCAGGTAAATGTGCGACCTATGACCTAGTCACTGAGTCGGTGGGTCGCGCCATCGGGCGTTTACTAAGGGATGCGAGTTAGCGACCAGGTGGCCTCTGCGGCTTGCGACCTCCATCCATCAGCAGATTTTGTAGTAGTATTCCTCATCTCACATTCCTTTCCTTAAAAACCAGCCCTCTTGCTTGCTAGGAAAACTTTGGTTCATTGCGCATAACAGCAACTCCCACCTGCAGTCACATAACTTAGGTTACATGTCTTCATTTACGAATCGTAATGTTAGGGGCCTATTTAATTAATTGCAAGAATGAAAATAATAACGTAGACCCATGTGTGGTCAGGTGTTTTGTTGTAGCCTAGTCTTCACTAAGCTTTGAATGTTTGCAGTGGAAACAATTGATAAGATCAACGATCTTGTGCTTGTGCCACCCGTGCAGAATGCGACGAGTTTCACATGAGACTTTGGATGGGCCTTCTCATCAGTTGCCCCATAGTATTTATGTAGTGTTGGCTCAAGAAATGTTCTGGCATAGAAAGGAGGCTTTTGCATGCATAGACGAACAACATCTTCGCCACATGCGCAAACAAACAGCGTCCCTGAAACAACGAGCCTATACCCTTTATGTATTTTCGAATCAACCCATTTGCAATTGCAATACCACTCTACCGAAAGCAAAGGGTACCAGTCACTATCAAGGCATAAAGGCTTAGGTGTTCCTATTGATAAGCCTGTGGGAGTACATGCATTTTAAACATACGATGCGGAAGGGTATTGACACAAATGCATTTTCTCTTTTACTACCAACACTTGCAAGCTTTCCTTCACTTCCTTGCATACTCCACGCATAGCTAAAAATGTGGCGTATTATTATATTTTGACGAGGCTGATGTATTTGTATGTGCACATTTTTTTGACATATTGCTGGTGTTCTACTAGCAACGTGATTATATGGTCTCCTACCCAATGTTCGATTATCCATTTCCGTGCAATATTGATGCATCCGTGCGCAGCTTACAATGTCCTTTTGCTCCCTTTTCAAAACACTTATTACCTCTCTCAATGCACGTTCACACCATTTAGGAGTGAGAATTTTTCTTTTAGACAGGCGTGGGCATTGCCTTTGAGGGAGGTCAAACCTTTGAGGGGGCGTTTGCATTTTGGGTCGCAGCTTTCCTTGGGCATACCTTTCTGCGACTCAACGACCTGGAGGGGTCGCACAGTCGCATGGTTGCTTTCCTTGCCCAGTAGCATACATCACAACACAGTGACCTGGAGGGGTCGTGCGGTCGCATTTCTGGCCCAGTAGCATTCATCGCTACTCAGCGACCTCGAGGGGTCATGCGACTGCTCTTGTAGAGGTTGCAGGGTCGCAAGTCGCATCTTCAGTCGCTCTATCAGCCATGCAACTTAGCGACCGGTTGTGTTCTGGCTTCCAATGGCCTTTTGGATAATGAAATGAGAGTTTGGTCATAGCGTGAAGCATCAAACCATCACTTGCATGAGATCTTCGCTGAGGATGCCCACAGATAGCTTCATTGGCATTGTAAGCCTTCTTCGACAGGCTTGCATGTGTTGTGGATCTGTGGCAGGACCCACAATTTCTGAATGCAGAATGACATGCGTTATCCTAGCGCGTCTGACCTGTTATCATATTTGTTTTTCAATGAGCATTCTAGCATCCAAATATTCTTCAATTCGCAGAAAACCTCTCTAACGCATGCAATCTTTATCGGTGTTATTTTTGCTAACAATGGGATTTTGTTTTACCAGTCACCGTGGGCAGCTATATACGAGATATGTGGGATATCATTATCGCTGGCAGTAACGAATGATAACGTTGCTTCAATGGCACTGATTTTTGCGTTAATTAAGGACCCGATGCCATAAGAATCGCCCTAAAATCTGCATTCTTTGATTTTGCAAACGTTCATATTGCAACTTCCTCTAGCAAGGCCGTAACTCAGCGCTGCTGACAATGTATGGTTATAGATCATCGAACTTTGTCAACTTCACTCTGTTTTGACCGTAAACAACACCATAAGATTATAGCAGTTGTGCGATCCACATTTTAAACACAACCTTTTGACCACCATATTCATATCTATCCCAAACGTTTTGCCAAAGGTTGAAACATGCGTTCACTTGATATGTCTTCATTTGTTCTGCATTTCTCTTGATTCTAACCGCTCGATGATTGTTATATCATCACCGTCGTTGGTCTTGTATAGGGTTACATTTCACGTTCAAACATAAATTTGGCCATTATATGTATATGCTCCACGTTGAAACGTAGCTTTTGACCACTTATATATATGCCGCAAATGTTCATTACGGATTGAAACTTCAGCATGAAAGCATTTGAGCCAATCGAAATAATTTATGCCCCATGCAATGTGCCCATGCATTTCTGCGCCATGTAAATTTGACTACTATATATATCTGCCCCACGTGGATTGAAACTGCACCATCAACACATTGGTGTCCATTTGTAACTGTCCGTATGGTTATACTCCACCACCTCCTATGGTTTTGAAACCATATGCTTTCGCACCTTGTTTTAATTATACAACATTGATCATTTGCTTTTCCTCCGGTTGTCAGCGCAAATAAATAACAATTTTTATTCCAAGACCACCACCTCATAATATGAATGCTTTTTGTTTTGAAAAGGTCGAGAGTTGAAATTTGCTACTCAAACCACATCGATGGCCACTTTTATATTAACCCTTTCTATCATGTGGTTCTAGAGACTCTCTTTGGATATGCATCAATGTGCCTGGCTACCAAAAGGTGTATGCATTAAACATAACCTTCTAGGTTCAATTTGAAATTCTCCATCTCTTACGGTTTCACATAGACAATCTTTATGGACATGTAAGAGAAAAGGAGACTAGGGTTTTGAGGCCCTTTCGTTCCTCCACATGTAATCCTTGTAGCATAAATAATTCCACAGTATGTAGCCCAGGATTAATAAATGTTGCTTCTCAAAGGTGCGTTGACATATTTGGAACTCTGCCGTTGGCTTTCCACACCAACATGTGTGCTTTCGCCCTGCTTCCCGACATGAGAACGCCTTGAATGAGATCGCCATTCTCTACAGAAATCTTCTGAGTCTACTTTGTTCACTGGGCTATACTTCAGGCTAGGCTTGTCGAAGTGGTGAAATATGTTCCTTTGTGTGCACACATCGACATGGACGGTATTGTGCAGGATCTCCAAAACTTCCTTTTTGAATTTATGCTTATTTTGTCTCCTCCTAAAATAGCAGCATGGGATTGTTTCTTGATCAACACCCCACAAAAATGCAGCTTCTTGGTAATTGTGTCATCATCATTTTCATCTTCAAACAATCTCATCCTCAAGGTCGTCAAGCATCGATAGAGCAACACCATGATGAGTAAGAATGTCATCTTCTCCATATGATAAAGTGTATTTGTCATTCTTAAGCATCCGTGACTGTCTCTCACTCTGGAATCTAATGATAGCCTTATCTGCATCTTCAAGAGCGTCATCATTTTCCCCAGACCGCATGTCCAAGAAAACATTAGCTTTGCCACTTTGTTTGTATTCTTGTAAGAGAGTCTTCTTCCTCGTGATTGACAACCTCCCTAACCATTGTGCTCTTGTTAGTTGGGTTCGAATCTCTTCCTCTCAACACGATGGTGACATTCTTTGGTATATCATCTGTGGGATCACCTGCACGTAACATTATAACACTAATTAGTTTACAGTTACCTTTCAGAGAACGGTGCCCTACAAATAATAAATATTAGACTATGAGCTCAGCGAAGTGATAAAACCAGAGTGCCTGGACAATCCATGATGCAAGCGCTCTTAATGTAAATACACACAAGTTTCCTTCCAAATGTATGCATGGCGATCCTTCGCACATGGCGTGATTGCAACAACCACGCCTGATCATGAGGGCGAGAAAACTCATGAGGGGTTGGGGATAGGTCACTAGGATGTCACTGATTACAGGTTCGGTGAAAGAATTTAATCCTTGAGTGAGCAGAGGGGGAACCCAAAATTTTAAATATACCAAAAATTTTGGGTGTTGTTGTAGCGGCTACAACAAATGGCAAACCACTAGTAGAATCCAACATCTCTGTCAATATCACAACAATAGTCTGAGTCCAGATAGTGATGCAAGGGAATATTGAACAAGTTCTGTGGGTACCCTTTGTATTATTCTATCCCTTTACAGGTATGCCTAATCCTTGTGCCTCAGTTAGGTCTCACTAATCAGAAACACATCAAAGAGAAAGCCCACAGACGCCAGTAGCCTGTCAATGATGTGAAGAGCAAGGCAGTGGGCTTATTATTTTCAAGATTTTTTAAAGTAAGTTTTCGGTGTTGCTCTGCTTCCAGCAGGCCTAGACAATACCTTGGCGGAGTCACTTCAAGAAATCACAAACGTTGCTCCACTGCCAGTGAGCCTGGTCAGTACCCCAGTGGAGTCGTTGCATTACCTCTTTGCGCAGGAAGCCTTTCTCGATCCTTTACCCTTATTTGTTTCATGTGCTTACAACACTTATTTTCATGTGCTCGTGGCACTTATTTTTCATGGGCGGATGATGGATCTCGACTTATTTTAGGAGCAAGAGAGGTTGTTTCTTGTTTTACAGAAACTGAAAGATATCCTGATTTGGGTTTGCCCTCGTGCCAAACCTTCACATCCCATTTACCACAATAGGTGAAGCATGCAAAACAGATCATTTTAGGGTGTCCAAGATGATGTTGGGCACAAGGCTTAGGCTACGGGTATGGGCCATTCAAACTCATTAGGCCTCCCACAAGCAACCGGTTCGTATCTCCCCGGCTAAATAATTTTAGACTCATAGGCATCTTGTTGAGAATGCAACTTTGATGACTTGTCCTAAGAGAAAGCTGCCTCTTGAGATAGCTTCCGCAACCTCACACAAACAATGGGGTTACTGTTTCAACAGTCGGGGCAGAACAAGTCCGCAAGGTGGTATGGTTTCAATGAGGGCTCATGCAGTGAGAGGCGATATGTGGAATATTTTCAAAGCTATATCAACAATCTGCGGAAATTATGTGAGGAAGACAGTGTACGACGCAATGTAATAGATGAGGCTCAAGATGAAATGCACGCCATGTGCGAGAATGATCAACCAGCTGTAGGTGGGAAAGAGGCCCAATACAAGCAGTGATTATCTATGCAGCATCCAGCAACTGAAAAAGAAATGAGTGGAAAATACTTGTAACATGACGATGCCTAAAATATTAATCGTAAAAAAAAATAGAAAACACACTTTTTTTTAAATTATGAAGTAAAAAATTTGGCAAGTAAATCTAATTAAAAACTTTGAACTAACAAATTTTATTAACAGGTCCTAGCTAGCCTACACCTAAGACCCTAGTTTAACCAATGATGCGGTCGGGTCATGTAAAATCAGCTTTCCAGTGCAGCCACCGCATTAGTTCCTAACTTGCAAGAAAGACAATGTTTGCAATCAGAGCCATCATACCAAATGGTGCACCAACAGCAAGACTTACCTGAATAGCATGTGCAGCGGTAAGAAGATCATGGATACATACCAAAGAACATGCCAGAATAGATCGTGTAAGCTAAATCCCACTCTTATCTCGATACACAACAATATTTTCTTGAAATTCAATATTTATAAATGACACACATTCATTCATGCACAATCCTAGGTCTGATGGGAGGGGGGTAAGATATTTCCTGTTTGTAGGCACATCCACCAAATAGGTTTGGTCAAATTGACCGGCAATCTCATCATGGTATTAAGGACCATTAGTTTTATGGAATGGAAACAATAAGTGAGTGCCAGGCGGATTATAAATGCTTGCACATCCAAGTGCAGAAACCCTAGTTTTGAAAACCCTACTTTGGGGTTGCTCCTGGGTTTGGTCAAGGGTATGAGGATCAAACCCCGGACCTTCGAGCGGCGGGTTGCCCAACTTTGATGGTTTGGTGAGATCAACATGCGACTGGATGTGAACATGGATTGTGGTGGGTAGCAAAATGTCAGTGGGCTTTGTATCAATTCGGTCAAATGTTTGCACACTGATAGATTGATAATCCAAAGTATCGGATTCTCTGGATTTGCAAGGGTGGGGTGAATTCGATGCGGTTATGCTGGGAGGAGCATGATACTTGGGGATCGTCATTCGAGAAACGGTCGGCAGAAGCTGAGGCGCTTTTATTTTCTGATGGGTATTTGAATCTTCCCAAGGCGAATCATCGCATTCTGGTGTCTCCACATGGTCGAAAAAGAGATGCGAGTGATAGTCCTCAGCGGTATGATGGAATATGTTTTCAGATAAGCAGAGATCACTGTAACCATTGATTTGATCAAGTTGAGTACCTGGCAAGTTAGGCTCCCTGGGAGTTACCAACTGGGATGGGTCAATAAAGAGGAAATCTTGAGGTTGCCCAGATAGGAAATTGCTCCTACGACTGTCTAAAGATTCCGAGTGAGACCGATCAGATTTGAAAGATTCATCGATTTTGGACTGTGGTTGTGAAACACCATCTGCGTGCTCATGATTGTCGCCAATACTAGTACAAGGAAATTTTGAATGTTTCGAAGGGATTACTGGTGTGGCGGGATTGAGAAACAAACTGGGGAATAATGAATGAACAGATTGAGTCGCAGGGGTGTTAACCATATAATGCTTTTCAACACGTGCATCTGTGTCATTCCGAGAAAACAATGATCTGTCAGGCCTTGTAAGGGAAACAACTGCATCTAGGATAGGAGTCGATTCATAATCCGTATGTGAATCAGATTTATGACTGTGTCTAGGGAGAAATCGAGTGGGCTCGAGGTAGGTTTCATGAACCGAGAGAGATAATGAGCCACTGGGGTTTTCAAAATCTGATTTGTCATGGTGCGTGAAAGACTCAAAGTCTGAATAGCCGTTGACTTGCCGGTTGTCATAGGGAACACTAGGCTCAGGCTGGGTTGCTCACTAAAATTTTTCAAGGGAAACGAGAATCACATAGCTGAACTGTTCACTTAACAACTTCCAATCGACATACTTTTAAGGGAACTCAAAACAATAATGAACGAATCTAATAGAGAACTCATCTAAAGATTCCTGAGGTTCCATTATGATGTCATTTAACTTTATTAAAATGTTCTAAAAATCATACCTATGAAAGGCTTGTTGTAAATCACTGGCGAGTTGTTCAAATGAATGGATGGAAGCTTCTGGCAATGCACAGCACCATTGCTGAGCGCAACCTTCGAGAGTGAGGAAGAAAAGCAAACAAATCAAACCTTCATCTTCAATTTCGTAGCACTCACCAAATTCACAGAAATATAAAAGGTGTAGTGTTATGGACACCCCATTTTCACCATCAAATTTTAACTGGGACAAGTGATACATAAGTTCATTAGGGATGAAGTATCGAGGCTCATAAAACTCTGACAAACATCTTGGGAGAATGATTTGGGAACGAGCCATTACAGATATGAGATTAAGTGCAGGCTCTAAGGGCTCAGCTTGTCATCTGGCCCTCCTTCTAGCGCCAATTCTATTGACGGGAAAATCTGTCTGGCCAACAGCAGGGGATCTCCTCGGTAAAAGGTCCCAATTAGACCTTGAACCGTTTGGACTAGGAACCCCGTCCGAGGTGTGGGTCCGGCTACCACTGATTTCTCCTTTACATTGGGTTTCGCTTAATCTCTATAAAACAGTGGATACACACCTAATCAATTGATACAAGACATATGATTGATGCATTAAATGTACATACGACACTATGAGTAGCAAGAGGAAATAATAAAGCATGAAGACCGAAGGAAGTGTTGTTAACAACACTTCATTAGGGTCACGCTTGTAAACTATTCTGACCACAAAGGAAACAATTCCTCATGGCAAGAACGTCTTTCACTTCCTAAAAGTTTAAATGATAACACAAATGAAAATAAACAAAGCCATCAACGGTCGTTAAGAAAGTGAAATAAACTCAACCACCATTAACATATTCAACAAACTGTTATGAAATCGTGATATGAATTAAAGATACAGTTCCCTTAATCTAAAGACATTCAGAAACTGAAAACATAATACTCAATAGCGCTCATACATAAAACAACACCAGATCCACAAATGGATTTTTCAAAATGCTTGTATTAATGCTTCAATGTATAATCCTCTGGTAATACAATATACTCAGCTCGAGTCCCAAACAAATGATCCTCTACAAGTTCCCAGAGGAAGCATTTATAGAGTAAAGCCTGCCCTTTGGACTCCCTGGCTTTTCGCCTTCCTGACTGTTGAGCTACCTTGCGACCTAGTCCATTCTACGACTTGCAACCTGCGACCCCCTTGGACTTGTGACCTTGCGACCTCCTTGGATTTACGACCTCCTGAACCGGGTAAATGTGCGACCTATGACCTAGTCGCTGAGTCGCTGGGTCGCGCCATCGGGCGTTTACTAAGGGATGCGACTTAGCGACTTGGTGGCCTCTGCGGATTGCGACCTCCATCCATCAGCAGATTTTGTAGCAGTATTCCTCATCTCACATTCCTTGCCTTAAAAACTGTCCCTCTTACTTGCTAGGAAAAATTTGGTTCATTGCGCAGAACAACAACTCCCACCTGCAGTCACATAACTTAGGTTACATGTCTTCATTTACGAATCGTAATGTTAGGGGCCTATTTAATTAATTGAAAGAATGAAAATAATAACGTAGACCCCTGTGTGGTCAGGTGTTGTGCTGTAGCGTGGTCTTCACTAAGCTCTGAATGTTTGCAGCAGAAAGAATTGATAAGATCAACGATCTTGTGCTTGTGCCACTCGTGTAGAATGCGACGAGTTTCACATGAGACTTTGGATGGGCCTTCTCATCAGTTGCCCCATAATATTTATGTAGTGTTGGCTCAAGCAATGTTGTGGCATAGAAAGGAGGCTTTTGCATGCATAGATGAACAACATCTTCACCACATGCGCAAACAAACAGCGTCCCTGAAACAACGAGCCTATACCCTTGATGTATTTTCGAATCAACCCATTTTCAATTGCAATACCACTCTATCGAAAGCAAAGGGTACCAGTCACTATCAAGGCATAAAGGCTTAGGTGTTCCTATTGATAAGCCTGTGGGAGTACATGCATTTTAAATGTACGATGCGGAAGGGAATTGACACAAATGCGTTTTCTCTTTTACTGCCAACACTTGCAAGCTTTCCTTCACTTCCTTGCATACTCCACGCATAGCTAAAATGTGGCACATTATTATATTTTGACGAGGCTGATGTATTTGTATGCGCACATTTTCTTGACATATTGCTGGTGTTCTACTAGCAACGTGATTATATGGTTTGCTACCCAATGTTCGATTATCTGTTGCCATGCAAGATTGATGCATCCGTGCATAGCTTGCAATGTCCTTTCGCTCCCTTTTCAAAGCAATTACTACCTCTCTCAATGCACGTTCACACCATTTAGGAGTGAGACTTTTGCTTTTAGACAGGCATGGGAATTGCCTTTGAGGGAGGCCGAACCTTTGAGGGGGCGTTTGCATTTTGGGTTGCAGCTTTCCTTGGGCATACCTTTTTGCGACTCAACGACCTGGAGGGGTCACATAGTCGCGCGGTCGCGTTCCTTGCCCAGTAGCATACATTGCGACTTAGTGACCTGGAGGGGTCGCACAGTCGCATGGTTGCGTTTCTAGCCCAGCAGCGTTCATCGCGACTCAGCGACCTCGAGGGGTCGCGCGACTACTCTTGCAGAGGTTGCAGGGTCGCAAGTCGCATCTTCAGTCACTCTATCAGCCATGCGACTCAGCGACTGGTTGTGTTCTGGCTTCCAATGGCCTTTTGGATAATTAAATGAGAGTCTGGTCATAGCGTGAAGCATCAAACCATCACTTGCATGAGATCTTCGCTGAGGACGCCCATGCATAGCTTCGTTGGCATTATACGCCTTCTTCGATAGGCTTGCATGCATTGTGGATCTGTGGCAAGACCCACGATTTCTGAATGCAGAACGACATGCATTATCCTAGCGCGTCTGAACTGTTATCATATTTTTTTTTCAATGAGAATTCTAGCATCCAAATATTCTTCAATTCACGAAAAACCTCTCCAACGCATGCAATCTTTATCGGCGTTATTTCTGCTGACAATGGGATTTTGTTTTACAAGTCACCATGGGCAACTGTATACGAGATACGTGGGATATCATTATCGCTGGCAGTAACGAATGATAACTTTGCTTCAATGGTGCTGATGGCCGCATTAATTAAGGACCCCATGCCATAAGAATCGCCCTAAAATCTGCATTCTCTAATTTTGCAAACGTTCATATTGCAACTTCCTCCAGCAAGGCCATAACTTAGCGCTGATGACAACGTATGGTTATAGATCATCAAACTTTCCCAACTCCTCTCTGTTTTGACCGTAAACAACACCATAGTATTTTAGCAATTGCGCGATCCACGTTTTAAACACAACCTTTTGACCACCATATTCATATCTATCCCAAAAGTTTTGCCAAAGGTTGAAAACTGCGTTCACTTGAGATGTCTTCATTTGTTTTGCATTTCTGTTATTCTAACCGCTCGATGATTGTTATATCATCGCCGTCGTTGGTCTTGTATAGGGTTCCGTTTCACGTTCAAACATAAATTTGGCCATTATATGTATACGCTCCATTTTGAAACGCAGCTTTTGACCACTTATATATATGCCACAAATGTTCATTACGGATTGAAACTTCAGCATGAAAGCATTTTAGCCAATCGAAATAATTTATGCCCCATGCAACATGCCCATGCATTTCTGTGCCACGTAAAGTTGATTGCTATATATATCTGCCCCACATGGGTTGAAAATGCACCATCAACACGCTGGCGTCCATTTGTAACTGTCCGTATGGTTATACTCCACCACCTCCTGTGGTTTTGAAACCATATGCTTTCAGGCCTTGTTTTAATTATACAACATTGATCATTTTCCTTTCCTCCAGTTGTTAGCGCAAATAAATAACAATTTTTATGCCAAGGCCACCACCTCATAATATGAATGCTTTTTGTTTTGAAAAGGTCGAGAGTTGAAATCTGCTACTCAAACCACATCGATGGTCACTTTTAATATTAACGCTTTCTATCATGTGGTTCTAGAGACTCTCTTTGCATATGCATCAATGTGCTTGGCTACCAAAAGGTGTATGCATTAAACATAACCTTCTAGGTTCAATTTGAAATTCTCCATCTCTTACAGTTTTGCATAGACAATCTTTATGGACATGTAAGAGAAAAGGAGACTAGGGTTTTGAGGCCCTTTCGTTCCTCCACATGTACTCCTTGCAGCATAAATAATTCCACAGTATGTAGCCCAGGATTAATAAATGTTGCTTCTCAAAGGTGCGTTGACATATTTGGAACTCTGCCGTTTTCTTGCCACACCAACATGTGTGATTTCGCCTTGCTGCTCGGCACGAGAACGCCTTGAATGAGATCGCCATTCTTTAGAGAAATATTCTGAGTCTGCTTTGTTCACCAGGCTATACTTCAGGCTAGGCTTGTCGAAGTGGTGAAATATGTTCCTTTGTGTGCACACATCAACATGGATGGTATTGTGCAGGATCTCCAAAACTTCCTTTTTGAATTTATGCTTATTTTGTCTCCTCCTAAAATAGCAACATGGGATTGTTTCTTGATCAGGACCCCCACCAAAATGCAGCTTCCTGGTAATTGTGTCATCAGATTTTCATCTTCAAACAATCTCATCCTCAAGGTCGTCAAGCGTCGATAGAGCAACACCATGATGAGTAAGAATGTCATCTTCTCCATCTGATAAAGTGTATTTGTCATTCTTAATCATCTGTGACTGTCGCTCACTCTGGAATCTAATGATAGCCTTATCTGCATCTTCAAGAGCGTCATCAATTTCCCCAGACTGCATGTCCAAGAAAACATTAGCTCTGCCACTTTGTTTGTATTCTTGTAAGAGATTCTTCTTCCTCGTGATTGATAACTTCCCTAACCATTGTGCTCTTGTTAGTTGGGTTCCAATCTCTTCCTCCCAATGCGATGGTGACATTCTTTGGTATATCATCTGTGGGATCACCTGCACGTAACATTATAACACTAATTAGTTTACAATTACCTTTCAGAGAACGGTGCCCCGCAAATAATAAATATTAGACTATGAGCTCAGCGAAGTGGTAAAACCAGAGTGCCTGGACAGTCCATGATGCAAGCCCTCTTAATGTAAATACACACAAGTTTCCTTCTGAATGTATGCATGGCGATCCTTCGCACATGGCGTGATTGCAACAACCACGCCTGATCATGAGGGAGAGGAAACTCATGAGGGGTTGGGGATAGGTCGCTGGGATGTCACTGATTACAGGTTCGGTGAAATACTTTAACGCCTGAGCGAGCACAGGGGGAACCCGAAATTTTAAATATACCCAAAATTTTGGGTGCTGTTGTAGCATCTACAACATGTACAAGATATTTTTTCTTAATCATCAACAAAGTTAAATTTTGACTTGCATTGAGAAGCCTTTTCAATTGCATTGCATTCACTAAAGAAGATTCTAGCTTCTTCCGATGTGCTCTCACAACAAACTCCTTGCCATCCTTGAATAGATGATACTTGTTCTCATGGCGATGGAAGATTGCTTTTCTGTCATATAAGTATGGACTACACAACACCACACCTGTAATGTCAAGTGCTACCACATCTAATTCAACCATGTCAACATAATGAACTATTATGGTGAAGTGCAACATGCACTTCCTTGAAACCTATAAATTAGCATCCTTGCAAATCCAATCAATTGGATATGGCTTTGGATGTGGAATGGTCTCAAGTTTCAACTTCTTGACTAAGTCTTCTAAGATGAGGTTTGCTTGAGACCCACTGTCAAATAGTGTGTCTATCTTTGTGTGTTTGGAAATGATCCTCACTTGAAGCAACTCTATCCTCCTCTCTTCATTTGGAGCTTCTATGTGACAGTTTAAAGTGCTAGAACTGGGATTTGTTTCTTTTACAATCTCTTTCAAAGAACCATGGCTATGATTTTAGTTTCATCTCCTGATTCAGACCCTAAGTCTTGTTAACTATTTCAATCATCTTTCCCTTTTCTTTGGCCTTATCTTTGGTTTTAAATTTTTCTGGTTTCAACTCCGGATGAAGTTTCCAGCAATGGTCTTCATCATAGCTTGTTTTGGAAAAAATTTTATAGAATAATTTTCCCTTCTCTTTCCTAGAGTTTTCATTTCTCTTTCTCCCTTTGTCTTTAAATTCACTATCCTCATTCCCATCAAAATATTGTTTACCTCTAGCCTCTAAACGTCTTGCTTGGACACAAACCTCATCTAGACTAGTAGGATTGAACATAAGGATAGCATGTAAAAGATAGTTGTGTAAACCACCTATATATTTCAGCAAAGTCTCTTGGATATGCAAATCAATTCCTAGTAAAAGAGCTCTTCATCTAAACTCTTGGGTGTAATCTTGTACATTTTGTCCCTTAAGTTGTCTAAAACTTTTCCAATTCATAATAGCCTTTTGTAAATGAGCTAATGGATAAAATTGATGTTTAATTGCAGAAATAAATTTAGCCCATGATAAAGTGATATTACCATGTTTTTTAATTTCAACCTTGGTTTTGGCTTCCCACCATACCAATGTTGCCCCCTCCATTCTCAAAGAGGCTAACTGAATCTTGGTGTCGTCTTAATGAAGGTTTTTTATCCTCAAATAAACTTCCAACTGACTTATCCAATTGTCAAGTTTCTCTGCATTGACTTCACCATTAAACATAGGCAACTAAAATTTAACATCAAGCTTTAAAAATGGACTTTTATCAGTGGTTTTGGACTTTTGAGATTGATTCACCGAAGTAGAGGATGACGATGTAGAGGAAGAGGATGAAGATGGGGATGGTGGATCACCATTTCCTCCATGTCCTTGCTTTGACTTATCATCACTTTTCTTTCCTCTTGAAGATCCCTCTCCTTCAAGCCTTTCATTCTTTTCTTGGTAGAGTATCCTCACCATCTTAGTCATGTCTAAGAACGCCTTTCGGAACACTCGTTCTTATTCTTTGGGATCAATGTCTTCAGGAACTTATCCTTCTCTTGAAGACATGCTTAAGACTTCTGCTATGGCTCTTGGAGGTAAATTAGAAGATGGAGTTAATGGTTCTCTGTCCCTCCTTGGTTGAGGATTACTTTGAGCTCTAACCAATTGTCCTTCCCCTCTCTTGAGCTTAAGCCTAGTAAGCATCAAAACTTTAAAACAGTCAACTATATCTTTGCACAAGAACAAATGCAGAGTAAAACTCTAGCTCTAATACCAACTAATATGACAATGGAACTATTTGTAATGCTATGAGAAGTATCCATTTCCATATAATTTAGTGTGCAAAGTGTTATCCATGACTTGCGGGTTAAACAAAGTAGTTTTGGTAATGTTTCTGAGTTTTATGTGTGAATATTTGTTATTTAAATTGATTGTTTAACATATCATAGCAGAAATACACAACAAGTAAAATTCACCATAACATAACACATCAAATTGTTGAGGCAGTTTACCCCTCCTGGGCTACATCTGTTGGTCCAAGGCTCCCTAATGACATGTCCTTGCTCTATTAATTTGCTCAAAATGGTTACACAGTGAAAAATATGCCTAAATAGGCAAAACCAACTATAAATTTGACTTCAAAAGATAGAAAGTAGATAAAAATGGCTTTTGTTTCACCTTAAACAGTGAAATAAAACCTAAAATAGTGCCTCCTCCATGATGGCCCTAGTCGCTCCTTCCTCTTCCTTGAAGCAAAAACTATTGTAGAACACCTCTTTTTGTTCTAAAACCTATTGCAAACTCTCCAGAAGGTCAAAGAAACCCAAAATTGACTAAAATTTCATTTTTTTGGGTCGAAAATTAAGAAAGTTATGACTTCTGCAACAAAAATGTCCCATGTCCCCCAAAAACCCAACTAAAAGTAGGAGAACTCCAGTTAACTCCTTGAAAATAGTCAGATAGAGAGAATTGTTAAACCGTGCTCCAAATTAGGCAGTAGTAATAAATTTAACAGTTTGTTTTTGGGTGGGTTCACATGCGCATTTTTCGGACAGTTAACACGTTGGCAGATAATGTTGAGCCCTCGCCCATGGTCACGGGTTAGAGGTCCTATGTGGAGGAGATAAACCAAAGGGGCTTAACCCTTTTATTCCACTGGTGCAAAGGCTTTAAGCCCTCGATTCATAGCATTGGTCACAAAGCTTTCAGGGCTTAGCCTTGAGGGCTAACCTTCAACTTTCCTCCCATTCAATATGCCAACGACCCGACCCTATGTTTACTTTGCCCAACTGTTCATATGCCATCGACCCGACTATTCATTCAACCTCCACCCGACTCACCCAGTGTTCAAGTCCTTTTCCCGTAGCGTGTTGGTCGGGTTGGCCCTGCCCGTGTAGTCAGGTCAGGGTTCGAAACCCATGAACCTCAAATATTTTTACATAAATTTTCCACCTTTGGCCTGGGGCCACATGGCAGCCTTCGGGTAGGCCACATGGCACCCACTGATGGGCCCACAATATATAAAAAAATTTAAATTTGCCAGTAATAATTTTTTTTGTAAAAATTGACAAAATCAATTAGTCAAAAGCCTTGTTTTGGAGGTCACTAGACGAATTCAAAACTCAGTAACTTCCACATGTGACCTCAATTTTTAGTCCCTTTTATGGTGCCAAAATCGAAGCAATGAGGCCTTTTCGATCGTTCAGATTGCAACCATTTCTGAGCACTTCCATTGTTGAGAATTTTTTTTTAAATTGGACATGATCTCCTGATCACAAAAGCAAGAAAAAAGTGTGTATTTTTTCTTTTCAAATTGCATAAGTCTTGTTTGAAGAATCAATTTGAATTGATTCCAAGGGAATATTGTAGAATAGATATCAATATTGAGTTCTAAAATTCCTTCTAAAAAGAATTCAACACCCATTAAGCCTTCATATGGCTTTACTATGGCTCATGAAGATGAAGAAATGCAACATGACATATCAAAATTACAAGAGCAAGTGCACCAAATTTCGCTCTCGCAAAGAGCAACAAAAAATGAAATGGATGTTTTGAATAAAAGTATGGTAGCTATGATGGCTGGTTTGAATAATGGTATGGAAGAAAAAATGGAAAGTTTGAAGGAAGACATGGAAGGTTTGAAGGAAGGTTTGTCAAATTTTATACAAGAAATGATTCCTAATGGAGAAAATATAGTAGTGGAAACTCATGATGAGAACAAAATAAATGTTATTTGTGATTTCATAAACTCTAATGTTGGATTGAAGAACCACCATATTCCAAATATTGATATGAGGAATTTTGATGGCAAGGATCCCGTAACATGTGTTGGGTAAGTGTTATATTCTTTCCAAGACTAAGCACGCACGGGGGGGTAAGAGGGGGGGGGAAGGGGGGGGTGATAGCCCCCCCTTTGCGTTGGGCACAAGGGGTTCAGGGTAGTGCCCCGACGAAAAAATTTTCGTCATTAATTTCCGGTGGGTAGTACGCGCACATGGTTCTATGCATGGTTTTGCACATGGTTTTGGGGTACGATGGTTTTCGGCCCCTGGTATTTTTGTAGATCTGGTCAAGGGAACTACGGTTATGTTCTAATCCAAGGTTAATGGATTAGGGTTCATGTGTGCTTCGGCATGTATATATATGTGTTGTAACACTAAAAATAATATAATAAAATATCAAGCTGGTCGTCCCGATTTGGGATCCAGGGGAAAATATCGGTGTTTATCTGTTTTATGTGTTAAGCTCTTGCTATTGTTTATTTCCTGTTATAACATTTGTGTGTAGATAATTTATGTTCAGGGTTAAAACCTACAACATGGATACTATATATGGAGCAATATTTTGATCTTAATAATGTGCAAAACACACAAAAGGTATGCATTACAACTTTACATTTAGAACAAAATACATTTGTATGGTATCGATGGATTTGATGCCGTAAAAAAATTGTCACTTTGGTCAATTTTTACGAAGGAAATGATAGCACATTATGAGGATACAAAGAGAAACACCTTCTTTAGCCAATTGATAAATCTCAAACAAAAGGGTTTATTGGTGGAGCACATTGAGGACTTCCAAAAATTGAATATAAGGGTAATTGATATTCCAGAGGAACATGGGATTGATTTATTCATAGGGACCTAAAGGATAACATCCAACATGACATTCACATTTGGGAACGTGATTCATTGGAGAAGGCATTGAGGTTGGCAGGAAAAATTGAATGTAAAATTATGGCGACAAGGAAGCCTACCACTCACATCTATAAAGATGGAAGTGTTGCTACTCTTAGACTTCCAACCACTTGACCCATTGTGTTCTAAGAGTAGCAACACGGGGTGAAGAAATCTGATATACCATGAACGATTTGAAGGTGATTTATTCTATTTATTTCACAAGGAATCCCTCTTCCTTTGATATGTATACTTATTTTTTCTAAGTACTTGGAATTTAAAGTATACGTTCTTAATTTTAATTCTGATTCCCAATAGGATCAGAATTAATTTTACTTATATACTTGGAATATATTTTTATCTTTAATACACCAATATATATATTAAATTTCTTATGGTTAAATCTATGACCATTTATATATAATTTACACATTTATACATGTATATAATCACTTTATTCATTAATAATTTAACAACCCCTTTATA
The DNA here is from genome assembly GCA_034641835.2 of Pinus albicaulis. NCBI lineage: Eukaryota > Viridiplantae > Streptophyta > Pinopsida > Pinales > Pinaceae > Pinus > Pinus albicaulis. The sequence goes on along the minus strand of CM076570.1, from coordinate 1,212,968,519 downwards.
TATATACCTCTCTCTATATAGAGATATATAATGTCACCTTTACACATATATGCATTTCCCACTTACATAAGGTTCTTAGGGTGTATACATATTACACTTCCCTAGGGTTTTTCCATGACATACAACTGTATTACCATAATTATCTTCAAGGAACGGTTCAATATATGCATTATTTTTATCCAATATCACCATACTAATTCCCATACTTACAAAATTATGTATTCGAACACATACATACATTTTACCCCATATATATATTTCATTACATTCATTGCATATATCCACGTATATATTAACCACCTCACATGCACATATCAACAGATATATTAACATATTTGAATGGTACCTATGTTATAATTTTTTTAACGTATTCCAAATGTATATATATATATAGATATTAATAGAATAAAAAATTTTCTCATAAACATCAATATATATAGGTATTTCAATTTCTCAAACCATATATATATTCACCTTTTTGAAGGTTTGATGTACGTATACTGCATTATCACCATGTAAGTTATTGAAAGGTATGTTTGAACTACTGGACTTACGCAACTTGAAAGGTCTACATTTGATACTATGGCCATATCCTCTAATTCCTTTAATGAAATTTGGCATAAATGTGTTTCAGACTTGAGCTACGCCAAAATTATTATTCATCGAATTTTCACCACCTGAAATTAATTCCTTTATCTTTTTGAAATTGAAACCCATTTAATTGGTAGTACCTTCACACCTGAAGGTCACATGGTTTCATACAGTTCGAAGACACACGTATGGTTGAACTTACCCAGCTTCAACGGTGACGATCACTTCGTATCTTATCGCTGATTTGAATGACTTAGAGTTGGATTTCGTGGTGCATTTGTTAATTTTAATTCTATAGATTTTCTTCTCATGCGAGCCACACACAGAAACACTTCGAGTATTTGATGAGGAATTTCAAGGTATCCAAGTGACATGTATTATTACCTTCTCCCCACATGTATCTTCTTCTGCATGCACTTAATGGAATATTTAACATTTCTCCACCACCGTGATTTATTCATTCTTCAGGTAAAAGACCTCACGCCATATCTCTGTTTCATTTTCTTGCTTGGGTCGTTTATTGAATACTGTGTTGATATAGTTAATTATGAAGAAACTCGTTATAGATCAAATGTAGTTAATATATTTATATCATTTACAGGTTGTTTACTGCGTTAGATTTTGGTCGAGGCATCATTTATGTTTCCAGCCAACCCTATGGTAAGATTCTTCATTATTACACTCTTACTCTTGAATTTTTATGCTTCATTTAACTACAGGATGTCTCCCCATTTTTTTTTTCTAGGTAGTTAATTGACTATTCATAACATATGAACATTCCCCATTTTGTAATTGTATGATTTGCACTATGATTATATTTAGTTGGTTGTCCATTCCAATTTTTTCGGATTTATACCCACCAATCCCAACTCTATATTGATATTTAATTTTTTTACATATATATTTTTATTCATAAAATAGGAGTCTACCCATTTCATGAGTTAATTTCTGCAAGGCACTGTACCACATTTCATTTTGCTTATGAGTTTTTAAATTCGTTTTTTTTGTTAAATTGGGTTTTTCCCCAATTTGCTTCCATTCAACTTCTGTGAAATCGTGGGGACCTACCATAACTAGTTTCGGTGCATCTTTCCATAGAATGTTAATAATTAGTTTGTAGAAGTTCCATTACATCTTCTACTCTTCGAATTTCCATTAATTTACAATGACAAGGGTTAACTTAAATCAATGAATTTGTGTTTTCTCAATCATTAAAGTAATTCAAAGTATTATGAACTTTGGTAAATGTATTATAAATATATAATTTAGACCTCCAGCGTCTCTGTCATAAATTTTTCACTTTGTCCCATTTGTTAAAAGTGCTGTATATATAATTATATATAAGTTCAAGTAAACTTTGCACGGACAGAGATAGATCGGTAATAAGAGCCCGCCTCTTCTTCTTATCATACCAACGCTTACCTTAGCCTATGTCTTGGTAATATTTCTTTTGTTTCCTATTATTGAACTTACTCAAGAATTTAGTATTCATTTTCTTCAATTTCTATTCGACATATTTATAATATGGTTCTTTAAAATTAAAGGGAATTTCATTACACTTTTCTTTCCACAATTTTATTGTCTTTCAGAGTGATTTTGAATTTCTCATTTTTAATAAGTTTATAATATCAGTCTGTATAATTAGACCGAATATTATATTTGTGTTGTCTTGAGGGGTCTTGACCCAAGTTCAGTGTGCAACGTTTGCCAACAAACCCCTATACTACTGGCCCTTTTGGCAGTGACCTGCTTGTGCAGGTCAAAGTCTCACTCGAAGTAGTATGGATGGGTGATGGAACCAGGTTTCTACACCCTGAGAAAGGATGGGTAAGGCAAGCAACGCTGCACTAGGTCCTGTAATTCTCAAATTACCTTGTTCTGTGCAGGGTTAATTAGGTCTTTGTTCGCATCCACGTGCACTGGATCTATAATATATGCTTTTATGACAGTAACACAACATTACATAAATAGAATAGAAGAGATCCAGATCCAAAAACACACTTACACAGATCTTTGCAGCTTAAAGACAGAAAAGACACAATACATCAGTTACCAACAATTCACACAAGAGTACTAACAGATTCAGTTCTCTACCAATCTTTCTTATTCATTCATTCATCAATTTTTTCTTACGATTCCCTTCCCAACCTGTGCACACAGTAGCAGGGTCCACACACAGCTGGACTTGGATCTCTGCACACACAGCCAGCAGGAGTCCTTTACCCAAAAACCAAACAGATAGCTTAAAACAAAAATCACATCAATAGCTCATTATTCTTGTTCTTTACAATACAAAATGTTCCTCTATATATAACATCTGGCCTAGACTCTCCTATGGTCCGCAAACCGTGGTTTTCGGACCCTTGGTTTACCCTTTTACCCATTACAATGCTTTCGGGGCTTTGACCCACCCCAAACCCCTGTGCTAGACTAAATCTAATTAAAAATATTCAAAATAGACCACTTTCATAGCTTGTAGGAGACCCTGTTCCAACAGTCCCCCAACACAATCTTGTGACTCGTCCCAACTCACTATGGTGGTGTGACCTCTATTTACGCACACAAGGTATCAAGAGCATGGATGAGCGGAGGGAGCACTTCCTGACTCTGGGCAGTAGCTCGCTGTGCAATGTTGACAAGTGTTAGGGAGGCAGGGCCATTTGGAGTTGTGAGAACCCATTCTAGCAGCTGGCGGAGGCGCGCAATGGTGGACTGAGCATCTTGGGAAAGTTGGAGTGTGGTGTCGATCCATGGTTTCAACCATTTTTGGATGACATGCTTGGTGTGGCAAAGGTTCTCAATCGTGTCCATGATGGCCAGACGCTGTGCGGAGATGCTGGAGGGTGAGGAAGCTCTGACTTGATCCAGAGTAGATTTCACCTGTCGTAATTCCTTCTAGATATGCTGAAGCATAGAATGGTGCCAGACTACTGTCTAAAGTTGCGTAGTTGTTTCGACCAACTACGCACCCTCCATAAGCTGTTCCTGAATAATATTCATTGTGTTTGTGACCAATGAAATCTGCTAGGCCTGTACTTCCGAAGGTATGTCATAGTGCTGTCACGTAGTCTGGTCACGGTGGCGAACCTCTTGCAACACTCTGGTGTATAGTCCTTGTAGGGATATGCGAGATAGCTGTGCAAAATTGATTTGGATGTCCCTAGTGGTTGGATCATGATTGTTAACTAGGGCAGTGTGAGGGAGTGAATAAATATTGCTTCTGCTAGGCAGTACTCTGGAGTTGCAGAGAAGTCGCAGCATGTCCCTATATCTCAGCATTCCTTCTTGGCGCAAAACCAGTCGTGACCTAACTGTGATACTGTGAGCAGAGGATCGCGGTACTAACGTACCCTCCTCTGCTATATCATCCGAGGCCATTTGGCTGGGTTCCGCGGTTGTCCCCGGGGTGCAAAGGTCAGGTACCCCTATCGCGCAGCAATGGTGCCTCTCTGTGCGTGGTTGACAAGCAATTCCGGCTGCAGGAAGCCAATGCCCAATCATTTGATCACACTTAGCATTCCCAGGCCCTCTCAAGATGATTTCCGTGGGTACTGAGCAGACCAGGAATGAAGCATTCGGCGGGTTAGGGTCCAGATTCACAGCAACAAAAGAACGGACGTCCCAGAGAATGTCAATGATCTTAGAAAGATAGTAGGTAGATAACAGAAGCATAGTGGGGAGATAATAAGTAGCTTGGTGCAAAGTTATCCTGCCAACTTCACGCCGTCCGGAGCTACTTAATGGTGGAGTAACCCGTATGTGAAAATTACTATCGATCATTCGGATCAAACTTACCATAAATGGCTGCATTGATGATTTTCCACCAAATTTGCATAACTGTAAGGTCCCTTCCTTATCAACGTGGTAAGGTTGATGGTTTTTATTCACACCTGAGGATTCTCCCACGAATCGTCAGACTTCAGATGACGCCTGTGTGCAGTTTGTGTACCTCAAATTAAGACTGATGCCAGGTACCAGCTCATCAACTTGGCCACCAATATTCTTGAGCAATGCACTTCGCCCGTGGTCGGGACGTCTTGGTATGGTAGGACTGCATCCATCTTCCTCGTGCCATTTGTTACTTGAAGTGTTCGCAAATTATCCCAACTATACATGGGTTTAGGCACCTCCGTAATCGAATGCACACCTAGGTCATCGGTAACCAGGTGAGCCTATTTGGGCGGGGTTTTATCGCACCCTTTAGTATTATATGTCTGCAAGTATCTGCATAGGTCTACTGACCTCAGGGCCCATCGGGTAGCTGGGGTCTCCAAGCGCAAGATCATCCTACTCCAACACTGCTCCAGAGTGAGGAATACTGACCCTCACACAGGTGCTCTACGTAGGGTTATTGGTAGTGTCCTAGGCCTGCGTCCCTTGGGAATTGTGGATTCAAAATTCTTCTTAATATCACCTACGTCATCATGGCAGGGCAGGTTTCTTGCCTTGATAGAGATGCGATGAAAATTCCTGGTGGTCTGAAGACATCGTAGTGCCGAAACCTTGTGCAACCGACCTTGCCAGTTTTCTAGTTCTTCATCAGAGTCGAAAAAACATTCACTGTCCTTTTCCCAGCAGAGTACTCCTTCAGCTGTGGGGTTAACCCAATCTTCATCCTGCGCAGTGAATTTGTAAATGTGATCTATTTCCTTCTCCTCATACGCTGGCTCTGTATACCGCACCCCTTCTGCTGGATCCAGTGGTACTATGACGCGTGTACCTTTGTTTTCAAACACCATGCTACGCTTTTTGATATTGATAACACCTCCCATGTCTATAGCCCAGTCCAGTCCTAGGAGCGCAGGGTAGGGATTTGCATCTTTCACAATTTCTATTACTTCAAAGTCATTTAGGACCCTTACCCCTGCGATATCAACCATGACTTTTGGTAGCCTACCTAGAGGAATCATTTTTTGTTCATTTTCCATTCGTAGCTAGATGGTGGACCATTCTAATTTAGGCTCTCCCACGCATTACCATGTCTGCTTTGGTAATACATTCGCATCCGATCCCAGATCTAAGATAACTTAATCCATCTCGTAGTCACCAATCTGTGCAGTCAACCGCATTTCTCTTTCGGTGTGTTTCTTATAGCTGTACAGTTTGTGTACATCCTTGGTCCCAGGAATCAAATTGGGCCGAGTTGTGCAGGTATTCAGTAGTGTTTCAAGATTTCCTACGGCCTGTGAGTTTCGTAGCAGCTTCAGACATTCCTTTAGAAAGGGCTCCACCCCTTCCTCTATCTGGAGGTGCATCAGCAGCTGTGCGGGGGCTGCCAATGGTCATTGTTCTTTGAAATTCACTCCTTTTCGAGAGGCAAGCTTCTCCTTTGATCCCTAGGTGATAATCCTACTGCGTGTCATGACTTGTACACTCGGATCTGCATTCCTTAGCTTGATTTTAACTCTTTGCACATTCTTCATAGGGGTGGGCTTCTTTTCCTGCATCTTGGATATTAAAATCGGGAAATCCTCCACCACATGGTCCAGCTATCTACAATACTTGCACGACGACCTGGTGGGATTTGGGCATTCTCTGGCGAAGTGTCCTATTTCCCTGTAGATATAATAGATTATCTGCCAACGTCCTCATCCTGCGCTTTCTCCCCGATCTCCTCTGCCTCTAGCCGGCGATCCCCCAAAGTGCGCAGGAAGTCTCGGCAACGCCGGGTCTGATTGTGCCCTATACAAGTTCCCACGATCTATCATCAAACCATAAGTATGGTAGTTATACTCATCATGTCCCACCATCCAGCAGAATCTGCACCATTGTTGCTTTAGTTTTGGGACATACGCACCTATCCGAGGGCAATGGTTTGTATCGTGCAGTCCTGCTACTCGGCAGTCGTCACACCACAATGCAAGTCCACTTGAACCTGGTCGTGATAGGATGGGTTCCCTACTTGCTCCTGGGCATACCAGGCTAGGTCCTCCCACTTGCATGTAATCCATCAGTAGAGGACACTGATCCTTCGTATGGCCAGACACCCAACATCGTATGCACCATAGATCTGTGCAACCATCCTTTCCTCTCTCCTTTCGCAGGTTCTGTATTTCCATATGCATAGCCCCAAGCTATTCCTGGATTTACTGTACCCCTATCGACATATCCTCTCGGGGTGCAGCTTCTAGTTTCATAGCGACTTCCACAACTTTCTCCTATGACTCAAAGGTCTGATGACTCATTGGCGTGCGCAGGTGAGGTAACAACATAGAGATGAACCGTTCCGTATGTTGTCTATCATCATACTCGAATCCTCCTTCCCTGATTGCCCTTTTCAATCATTGATCATCCTCCCATACTGACTCAGGCGCACCTTGTTTTAAGTCCTTTACTCCCGCTACCAGCTGGGAATAATATTTTAGTTTTCAGAACTTTTGCTTCAGAGTGTCTTTGATATCTTGAATGGATGCTCTCCCATTCTGGGCAATGTATTGCATATACTAGTCCAAGGCCCCCTCCTCGAATGCCAAAGACAGCTGTGCCCTCTTTACCGTATCACTCGCCACATTCTGCGTAGTCCAGACGAAGTCTGTGACAAACCAAAACCAGTCCATGTCCTCATCCCCTACCCCCTTGAAGGTAGGAAATTTAAGGTGCGCAACCATATCACTGTTTAGGGGGGGTGGTGGTATAGATGAATTCTTACCTTTGTGCTGCCTGGGTGGTGAGGGATCTTGTGCATCTGGTTTTTGTTGCAGATTATAGGTAGATATCCCGCCGTCGAGGTTGGTTCGATAGTATTTACCATTGCGTGTTGCACTCCCGTCTAGATCCAAGGTCATTCAGTTAATATGACTACATAGAATGCTCTTTTCATGAAGTAATATCCTAATTAGCAGTGGTAATGTCCGAAGAAATTTTTCACGGAACCCTTTAAATAATCTTCGTTCGGCCTCAGAGTATGAGATAAATTGATCAATGGCAAATTCCGTCACAAATCCTCCTAGCACACTATTCAGCCAATTTTCTACCGTGCGTGTGATAGTATTATCAGTCTTTTCTAGCTACCAGATTAGCTCTGGGGTCCACTGAGTGACTCGTTCATCCTTCCAGCACTTCTGGAATTCTACAAGTCTGGCCAGCCACTCCTAGAGCTCAATCGCAAATGTCACAAAGAATATTTCATAGCTCTCTGTAAGGATGTACCTATTTTTACACCTTTCCGCTGTTAACTTCTCACTGCGATTTTCTCTTACTGCAAATTCTTGGATCTTCCTTTCGAACCAGTCTTCAATTTCCTTTCTTTTAGGCTTCCAGTATTCTCTTGTCATTACTCGATCCCTTTCTCAGACTACTTCAGGTCTTGGCAACAGAATCATTTGTTGGCTTGAGGGGTCCTGACCCAGGTTCGGTGTGCAAGGTTTGCCAAGAAACCCCTATACTATTGGCCCTTTTGGCAGTGACCTGCTTGCACAGGTCAATGTCTCACCCGAAGTAGTATGGGTGGGTGCTGGAACCAGGTTTCTGCACCCTGAGAAAGGATGGGTAAGGCAAGTAGCACTGTGTTATGTCCTGTAATTCCCAAATTGCCTTATTTGCACAAGGTTAATTAGGTCTCTGTTCACATCCACGTGCGCTAGATCTATAATTATATGCTTTTATGACAGTAACACAACATTAAATAAACAGAACAAAAGAGATCCAGATCCAGAAACACACTTACACAGATCTTCGCAGCTCAAAGACAGAAAAGGCACAATGCATCAGTTACCAACAATTCACACAAGAGTACTCACAGATTCAGTTCTCTATCAATATTTCTTATTCATTCATTCATCAATTCTTCCTTACAATTTCCTTCCCAACCTACGCACACAGCAGCAGGGTTCGCACACAGCTGGACTTGGATCTCTGCGCATACAGCCAGCAGGAGTCCTTTCCCCAAAACCCAAACAGATAGCTTAAACCACAAATCGCATCAATAGCTCATTATTATTGTTCTTTACAATACAAAATGTTCCTCTATTTATAAAAATCTAGCCTAGACTCTCCTATGGTCTGCAAACCGTGGTTTTCGGACCCCTGGTTTACCCTTTTACCAATTACAATGCTTTTAGGGCTTTGACCCACCCCAAAACCCCTGTGCTAGACTAAATCTAATAAAAAATATTCAAAATGGACCAGTTTCACAGCTTGTAGGAGACCATGTTCCAATTATTTGTCTTCATAAATACAGTTCCCTCAATATAATTGAATTTGAAAGATTATAAAATGATGAGTTTTTTGAGTTAAATTTAACCATACTTACAATCACAAAACTAGATTTCAAATTATTTCCATACTAAATCACTTAGAGTGTATCGAACTCGAAAATTTTGACTATACTTAATACTTATAATATTTTATTCTATCTCTAATTCTGGAAAACCCCTTTTTCCAAATTTGCGTAGTTTCCTCAACTATGTCCAAATCCACTGTATAAAGCTACAACCATCCTCATAGGTAATTCATGACTTATGTCTAATTTATAATCAATTATATTATTCAATTTTATTCAGTCTCTTTTATATTCCTGCACTTAACATTTTATTTATATTATGTACAGGAGGAGTTTCCACTCTGTTGATCCATAGACATGTATAGTTTTTAGGTATAGGAGTCTCTGTCATTTGCTAATTCTTTTCAATCTAGTTATTACTATTCTAGCACTGTTGTACATGTTTTGTTATAGGTATGTTATATCTCCTTCAATCCCACTATAGTTCTTTACAATCCCATGTCGGAATAGTTGACGACACATTTTGTCTTCTTCCAGGTTGGTCATCTAAATATAGAGCGTTAAACAACCTCTCTTCCCCATTTACCAATTTCAACTCAGTGTTGTGTAGTTTAACTTTCATGGATGATGCAATTAAATTTGTAATTAAACCCTTGTAATTATTATCTTTAACTATATAGTAAGGTGTTTTTATCCTCATCTCCATAAGAGAATGTTTATATATGTAAGGATTGTTATATAAATTTAAATATATTTATTTTCAGTACATATCTATTCCTATATGATTTAATAGGCATATAATGGAATTATTTATTAAATGACAACATACAATACTTCTGGTTAAATTTAAATATGAAATATCTATTCCTCATTTCATATTTGTATTTTCATTATTCTATATAAAATTTACATCTGAATTATCTATTCATCATTCAAATATATGGCTATGTCTATACTAGTTATCTAAACTATATTTTGTTCAGATTTTCCTATCTTTTTTCATAATTTCCTATTATTATTATGGCTGAATTTTATTGTTTTATTGGTATTTGTACTGATATTTATCAGATGGACCTAACAACAGATTTATACCTTTACCTAGGGTTTAGAGATTTTGTATGTTGTTCATAACCTTCCATTAATTCTATGTAACCATACAGAAGATTAATTGTACTCAGCTATGGTTAATCTCTGTTAAATACAGATGAAACTTAATTTATTTCTCAAATTAGCACAAACTATTACCAATAATTTATAAATTAAAAGTACAAAACTTTCAACCATAATTCTATAAAATATAACCATTTCTAACTATATCAAAATTTTATAAATGTAATAACAATATAAGACATAACTTCACAGAATGTGCATACCAATTTTGTAAAGACTATTTGCCTTCCAACCTTGAACTTAATCCACAACTCCCCTCCAGCAGAGACCAATTCTTCCTCAATGTAGACAACCCCCAATCTAACTAGGAATAGTTTATTTAAGCTTTCTTTCCCTTAACATGTTTCCATAACCATGTCTAGTTAATTTGGGATGATGTTTCCCTTAGCCTAGGATTTACTCTTGTTTCTTCCGCAAAAGCTTCTTTAAAACTAGATTTTCCACTTTCTAGTTTTATTCTTACCTCTTCTCAATATCTTTCCACTTTAGTGAGGTTTTTATTAGATATTTTTCTCCCATATAGTAAAATTATTTTTATTTTATTTTTCTCAAAGGATTTTTGGAGAATTTTGGGAAAGTCTTAAGAATCTAGTCCATCCTCATGGATTTTGACTTCCTGGTATGAATTTACTCTGTATTTACACCATGGTATTATCTCCATAATTATATCTTAATGTCCACAATTAATATATTGACATATTTTATTTATGAGGTCCCCCTGACCTTTTATGTGTATTCTCTATTTATATAACACTGAAAATAGGGATATCACAACGTCCAATTGAATGATATGCATATTCAAAGAGATTTCACTCACAACTCGTTGTCCAACAATAATATTGAACTCACATTGATTCTCTTAGAGACATAGCGAGTTACTACAACGAGAAATTTTTATTTCTTTCAAACTTTTTGAATATCACTTTACACAAAAAAATCCCATCACATATATACAAAAATAGAACTAACTGATATTCCTCTTCGAATGAGGAAAAAAACAAGATCAAAATTTAGAATTTCTATCCCTAAATAATCTCTAACCAAATACCATGTATTTGATCAATAGGGTGACAAGGGGAAGGCACCAACCTCAAACCAATCCACAAATGCTCCTGAGGAAGTGCTTACTGAAGAACAAATTTATATGTCGATCCATCTGATCCAAATAGTTAAGAAGCTTCTCGTAAAATTAAACAAGAGACTCAGTTTTTTAATTACGATTAGGCCATGGATAGAATATATAAGAGACCAAATTAGAACCATGATGACCAAAATCCGTTAAAATGGGGTGAGAAACTCATTTCATAAAATAATTCTTTATTTTACAGGTTTTTTTAGGGAGTTTGATCCTCATGGTGAGACTATGGGGGTCGACATTGGTAGCAGCACCATTTCTCCACTTGTGAGTGACGCATTAAATACACCTACTGTTAATGAAACTCTTGAACAGGGTGACATGCCATTATCTACACCCACTGAACAACGTACAAAGGGATGTGCACATGATGCAGACCATGATTCCATCACATCTATTCAAGCAAGATTTCCTAGTATGCTCGTGTTACTAGAACATGAACAATACTAGTTAGATTCTCGGTAGATGATGACCTGTTCCCATGAAATTAGAAAAGCCCCCAGGTATTTAAGAAGTGTTTTACATATTAAGTATCATCTAATTCAAAATTTACATATAGAGTGTTATTATTTTCAAGTAATGATAATATAGTTTTGTAGGAAATGATACCTTTTATATGCACTTGAATGAGGCAGCATTGCAACTCTTTGGGCCCACCATTCACAGAAGGTGGAATTCACAAAATTTAAATTTGAAGGAATAACTTATCAATAGGTTGGTTGGCCTATTCAGAGATGGTACCTTCAACAAAAGTGGAGTTATCGCGCAGGTAGGAATATATTTAAAATAGATGTGAGACCAATATAGGGTTCATTTTCAAAAGAACCCTAAGTATGAGCACCCTCCAACAATTTCATAAATTTAGTGGAAAGCCATCCTAGAATATGCAAAGGAGAAAAAACTTTGAAAAGAAGGGAAGATACCACCTAGACCAGGAAGGTATGAGACACTTTTATTAATCTAATTATTATGCTTTCTCATCAATATTGCGACATGTAATTAAGCTTATCAATACCGTAAATATAGCCTCCCAGATACATATAAAGCCATGAAGGTGAGAATACAAAAACATGGCCAAGATCATCTTGGCCCTGGGGGTTACTCAAAACTGGCCACAAAAATTGTAAGAAAAAAAAAATATGCATCCAAATTTTAGATTCTTAATAATTTTAATTTAATATTGAAGAAGAAAAAAAATCTTATTGTGATGTAAAATTGAAGGGCTAATAATTCAATGAAACTCCCATGGATGAAGATCTAAATCTTTCATACAGGCACATATATCAAGTCGTTATTAAACATAGGATTAGCACGGGGTCTTCACATAATAGTTTTTATCCGGCGCCTCAAACTGAGGTAAATAAAAGAAATGAAGGGAATTTATAAGTTAATTCTTGTATACAATCTATTGGTTTTTATTTTTGGCCACAAAGTAATGTGATTGATTGTAAAATGAAGGCAGGAAATGTAAATACATATTTCCCAAGCAATGATGGAAGACATGAGCCTAGTGACAGTGGAGTGCAAATTGAAACTGATGTTCAACTCGATTCTGGTGGTATTTCATGTGAATTATAATTTTTTTTTATTATGGATTAGAATTAGAAATATTTAAATGAAAAAGGTGTATTAATTATAAATATTCTTGGTTATACTCTATAGCATGTACAAGATGAGGGCAAACAAGAGGAGGAACCTATGGCCACATCCGAAAGTATCTTGCTTCCCTCTACTACCGAAGTAGGTAACGAACACTCAACTACATTTTTATTAATAAAACACTTGTATTAATAATTAATATAAATAGGAATTTAGTATTTTATTTATATTTCAGTTTATGCTCCGTTTCCCTTACAAAAACATAAATGTTTCACCAGGTTGGGAGCAAGACATCTTACAGTTGAAGGGGACGATGTCCTTGTCTCATACATGAAAAATTACAAGAAATCGGAGAATAATTGGTTGTACCTGTAATTTAATTAGAATGACCTTGTTTCACCTTCTTTAATTAGATCAAATATTTTTGAAACTCTATGAATGAATGAATGAATGAAAAAATAAAAGTTTACTATATATTTATTTATTTATGACATATCTTAATATCTTTATTTCAAATATTTCCTAGTAGATAGATTGGGTACAGGGGAATTGAGAGTGATGTGAGGGGGTGCGGGTGGGGGGGTAATGGCCATGAGAGCTTCCACCTTTACGTGGTTGGCCATGTTCTGTAGAGAATAAATTAATATTTAGAAAATCTTGGAGTAAAAATCTGAGATCCAATAGTGAGACAAAAAGGGAAAATTTTAGGGGCTATTATTCGCAGTTGGGCTAATTTTCCATGTTTTTTCTTAAAAGAAGATTCAACATTTCCATTTTTTTGAAAATTGATTCACCTAAATTTTATAGTATAAAATTATTTTACCCAAAAAATTGCCAAAAAATTATATATAATAATATAAATTAATTCTAAACCTAATAATTTTTACAAAAATATCAATTTTTTTTTTTTTTTTTTAATTTACATATTAGGGACTAGTAAGATTTTTCAAGGTATCTAAAATTTCATCTTTAAAATTTTCCTTGGTTTGCTCCAATATTAAACTACACCAATTATTTATTTTCGAAACAAAGAGGATCTCATTCACCTATTCGCGCACTCAAGTTTTTTTAATTATTATTTATTAGTGCAATTAAATTTAATAATTGGTCAAATTGAATCTAATTTTGTCTCATTAGTCTCATGAATATGTGTAGGACAATTTGTGTTGATTTGGATGTTGAATAGGAACAACTATAGGAAGAAAATATCTCAAAAAGGTAACATTACATTTAGTGTTCAATTTTTTGTTATTGTTATTAGGAATTTATTTAATGGTTCTTATTATTTGAGAAACATGTTTTTTAGCCCTTTTATATATTGTCATGCATATCCAATTTCTTATAATTAGAGATACTTGTCCTCTCTATCTATTCATTATTGCTTGGTTTTCAAGCTAAATTTTAGGAAAATGGAGGATGCTCCAAGGAATGGTCGTTAAATTTAATAAGGTATTTGCCTTTTGAATTTCTAAAAAGTTTTATTTAAAACTAACTCAGTCTATACCTTCAATGTAGATGTAGCCCAATTACTCAGATTATGGTTTGGGTAAAAAAAATTGGAGAATGTGTAATTGTCATGCGTTTCAATTCAACATTTCGCTCAAATGAAATAATGTACATGGAATGCGAGGTTCAAAAAAGTTGTGCCAGAAGAGGATTGTACTACAATTATATGTAGATTTCATGCCAATCATATTTTGGCACAACATTGCTGAAGCTCGCATCCCATGTACATTATTTCATTTGAGCGAATTCTTAAATTGAAACACACGACAATTACACATTCCATAATTTTTGCTTCCTGAACCATAATCTATGTAATTGTGTTACATCAACATTAAAGGTATAGATGGAGTTAGTTTGAATAAAATTTTCCAGAACTTCAAAAGGAAATTACCTTGTTAAAGTTAACGACCTTTCCTTGGAGGCTCTTCCATTATTTTTTGATAATAACCCGTTGGATATTTGACATACATTTAACAAGTGTCAGATATTTGTCACTCCTCATCAATGAAACAGTGTTGGATATCTGTCTCCCGTTCGACACAAAATATCATTGGATCCATAGCATCTTCGTAGAAGGAACAGAAATAATGTCGTCTATCCGAAGTATACACAAACCGTTAGACCGATCTTTTGGTCGTTGAATGAAAAGTCATAATGTCAGCTAATCGGCATATGATGGTTAGATATTTGATAAACACATCCAGGAGATGGATGTCAGTTATTCGACCTTGGTTAGAAATTAAAACGTTGCCTATTCAACGATTATACATCGCACAAATTCCTGGTTAGCCGATGATTTATTTGGTATCAAGGACGATGGATATTTGATGCACTGGTTCGATGATTTCCTGGTTGTCGAATATCCGAAGAAATCCCATCGACAATAGCTATGTCTTGGATTTGTCAGATATTAGACGAAGTTGAGTCGTATAACTAATGAAGTGATGTCATATTTTCTGTGCATTGAAAGGAATATAACAGAAAATCAATTTGGTAGTCCCTATTTTGGGATCTAGTAGTCCCTATTTTGGGATCCAGGGGAAAATATTTGTATATATTTGTTTTATGCTTCATGTTCTCCCCATTGTTTATTCTGTTTTAAGAATTCGTTTGCAGATAATTTTTGTACAGGGTTACAATCTTCAAAAAGCTTCACCACAAACTAGAAAATAATATTCTCATCCATACAAACACTACATACCACCAAAACCAAATAATATAGTAAATGCATCCAATTAGAAGAAATAATAATTATTATTACAGGAATTTAAGTACCCTTTAACTATAAAACTCCTCATATAAAGGAGCCAAAATAACTTGAAAAGAATGATTTTCCTCCCAAGCATGAACCTTCTCTCCTAGGTCTCCCCTGTGCTGAGATCCCTTTTCCCCTGGAATCAACAACCTTTAGTTGTTCTGGAAAATGCATTCTTATGGCTCACTTCCCCTAGTAGACTTTCCATAAGGTCGTCCCTCTTTTCTAGGTTCTTCCAATCCCCATAGCCTAGGATTTTCCTATACATACATACATACATACATACATATATATATATATATATATATGATTATTTTTTCCTTTAAAGATCTTCTTTGCCACTGCGATGCTTTATTCACCCATTCCCAATGTTGTTTCCCCCATACTTGGTGATTTATTATATTTTTTTCTCCCTATAAGATTTTTAGGAGTATTTTGGGAAATTTTTATTTCCATCCTATCCATCCAGCTTGGATTCTGGATTGGAATAATGATCTTATTAATTCACCTATTTTTTTCCAAGATAATCCTCCAAAGTGATATCTTTAATATTATTTAAATATATTAATTACATCATTTTGGTTATTCCAGGAATTCAATTATGGCTTCCATCCCATTACTAAAAATAGTTCAACTACTAAAAGAGTATTCACATGAACATACGTGGGAATTACATCTCCCCCCTCTAAGAAAAATAAAATCTTCCTCAATGTCTATTGATATGCCACTTCCATTTTGAACAGAGCTAGATAGGTTTCTTTAATGCTATCTTCATGTTCCCAAGTGGCCTCCTCAGGTGTAGAGTTACTCCACTGCACTTTGACCCAAGTGATGACTCAGTTTTGGGGCATGGTATCTTTTATATCCATGATACAAAGTGGCAATGGTAGAAAGTCTCCTTTGAGCTCCAACTGTATTAAATTACGGTCAACCACATGAGAAGAATAATGAACATATTTTTTTAATAGTGATACATGAAATACATTATGAACTTTAATATGACTGGGTTGAGCCAACCGATATGTCAGTGGACCAATGCCGTCCAAAATTTCAAACAACCCATAAAATCGTGGTGCTAATTTGGTACAACTTCTAGTATTGACGATAATATTTCGAGGTTTAACCTTAATATATACATGATATCCAATATTGAAATCCTTATGTGTTATATTTTTGTCTACATAACTCTTTTTTCTTTTTTGAGATGTTTTAATATTCTGTTGAATTCTTCGTACTAGTTTCTTCATTTCATGTAAAGCATCCGGCCCAAGAAACAACATATCCTCAAGTTTGCTCCAACTGAGTGGTGTATGGAATTTTTTGTTGTATAAAGCTTCAAAGGGGATCATTTTTATAGACATTTGATAGCTATTGTTGTAAACATACTCAGATAAATGTATAAAATATTCTCACTGTGGGTCTGTCCATTACATATATTTTAAGCATATCCTCCAAAATATGATTTGTTCTTTTATGTTTTCCATCCGTTTGAGGATGGTATGTGGTACTAAAGTTCAAATTAGTTCCCAATTCCCAAAATAAGGCCTTCCAAAAGTTGGAGGTGAATTTAGCATCTCTATCTGAAACTGTCATTTTTGGTATGCCATGAAGTCTAAAAATTTTGTTCATGAAAATGTTGTTAACTTGTAGAGTCCCAAATGTAGACTATACTGGTATAAAGTGTGCCTATTTAGTCAATTTGTCTACCACTACCATAATGGAGTCATGCTGATACTTGGTCCTTGGTAAATTGGTTAAAATCCATTGAGATCACCTCCCACTTCTAGTCTGGAATGGGCAATGGATTTAGTAATCTTATTGGATGTTGGTGCTCCAATTTTAATTTTTTTCACTCTAATCATTTTTCCAATTAATTTGCTACCTCCTTCTTCAGTCCTATGAAAACCAAAATTTTTTCATGTTGTTACCATCTTTTGGTATTCTAGGTGACTAGGATATGGTCTCTTGTGATATTCACCCAATATCATATGTTTCAACACAACCACATTAGGAATATACAATCTATCTTGATAAATGAGTAATCCTTTCAGGTTCGTAGCATACCCCAAAATTTATTTTTGTTGTACTTTCAGCAACATTTCTTGGTACTAAGGATGTTGATGCAAAACTTGTTTTCCCTATTCTTCAAAATATGTTTTCATGTTGCTTTGAGTGTCTCCTTAATGCATCATGAATTTTGTTTTTTTTTTCATTTTATATGATTTATATAAAATTAAAATTCACTAAGGAAGCCTACCACCTTGCATGTCCTTCATTTAAATCAGGTTGACCAAAGAAATATTTCCAGCTGATATGATCAGTTACCAAAAAAAAATTCTTTCCTAGTAAATAATGCCTCCACATTTTCAAGTCATATATTACATTAGATAATTATAAATCATATACATTATACTTTTGTTCATGTTTTTTCAGATTTATTGAGTCATAAGCTATGATAGCATTGTCTTGTAATAAAACACCTCCATGTCCTTATAAACAAGCATATGTGCACACAGTAAATTCCTTGTTTGGATTTGAAAATTTTAAAATAGGTGTTGTTGTCAACATTTGTTTCAATTTGTCAAATATTTCCTGGCATTTTGTTGTCCCCTCAAACTTTAATCCCTTATTCTATAGGGAGTTAATGGGATAATATAGTTTTGAAAATCATTCCACAAATATTAGATAATATCCAACAATATTCATGAATGAGTGATCTCCTAATAAATCTATTGGTATAGGCAAATTCATAATGCCTTTATCTTTCTCAGGGTCCATTTCCAACCCCTCTTTGGAAATAATATGTCCCAAGTATTGAATTTTGGTTTTATAAAATTTTCATTTGTTGATTTTCGCATAAATCCAATTTTACCTTAAATTTTGTAACACCAATACGAGATTCTCTAGGTGTTATTCTTCATTTTTAGAGTAAATTATAACATTATCTATGAAAAAAAACACAAATATGCCAGGATACTTATGAATAACACTATTCATGAGACACATGAAGGTTGTGGGTGCATTGGTGAGACTGAAAGGTAAAGTTTCGAAATCATAATGGTCATACGAAGTTCTAAGGGTTATTTTGTGGATATATTCATATTTTATGTGTAACTAATGATGACAAGTTCTTAGATCAATATTTGAAAACAAGTTTCTACCCTCACCTAATAAAAAATATCATAAATTTGAGGTAGCAGATACCTTTATTTGATAGTTAACTTTTTCAAATTCCTATAGTCGATGCACATCCTAAATGTGCCATATTGTTTTTTGACAGATAGTATCAAAGCTCCCCTCTATGACACACTCACTCTGATATAACCATTATCTAACAACTCCTGAAGCTGCATTTTTAATTCTAGTAGTTCTAGTATACTCATTCTATATAAGGCTATAGACACAGGTGTAGCAACCAACACCAAGTCGATAGAGAAATATATTTCTCTACAAGGGGGTAACCTGGGAATTTCCTATAGGAAGACATCCCAGAATTCTCTTATTATAGGTAAAGTTTCTAACTCTTTTGTTTATGTTTTTTTCATCTTTTTCCACATGCACCATTTAAAATTGACACTCTTTCCTTATTCTTTTTAGGTGTAGAGATGATATTTTTCTAATAGATACTGGTTTTGGTTTTCCATTTATCAAAATGAGTTGTCCTTGTGGTTCAATCCAAGTTATAGTCTTGTCTAGAAAATTTATAACAACTTTATGTTGTTTTAACCAATCCATAGCAATTAATATATCATATTATCCCAAAGGAAGGATGTTTTATTTTAATTATGTGGAATACCCATTCAAATCCACAAGGCACAATTTTAATTGATATGTTAAATTTCATTTGGTACCAATGGATAACTGTACCAAGAAAGCATTCTAAAATTTTTCTAACTATAATTTACATTTCTCCACAATCTGGGGAGTAATATTGCTCAAACTAGCCCTGGGGTCAATTAAAATAGAAACAATTTTTTGGATAGTACCTTCAATTTCATTCATGGTAGATTGGTGTTTAGCCTGCTGATATTCTAAATGTAGACTAATAGTCAGAATATTTATGACCACATCATTCACCGTAGTAGCCTCATGTACATCTTGAATTTTCTGAATTGATTTGGGATTATGTTGACAATCCTTTAACAAATTTGGTTCACCACAAACCCAAAATTTTAGTGGCTCCTTTTATTTACCACATGTGCCATTTTCGCTCATCTATTCCATGGGCTTTGATCCCATTTGTGATTGATTCCGTTGAATCATATTTCATGTGTTAAAATTCTTTCTTTGGTGATCTTTTACAAAATATTTCAAGTATGCAGGATTTTATGTTTTTATATTCATCCCCATTGTATTTTTCTCCTTGATCTGCCATGGTCTAGAACCTTCATTCAGAGTTTTGAACTATTGGTAGCAAAGTTTGTCTTTCCTCACTACTTCATCCATAGTTCTTAGATTGTCGAATTCAATCATTTCCTTATATGCTACTGGTAAACAATTTATAAATTTGTGCACTTTATCTTTTTCCTCTCTGATATACGACACATACTGAATTAATTGTGTAAATTGTGTCACAAAATCATCCATGGTTAGTTGCACTAATATTAGTTCATGAAACTATTTTTCACAGTTGTCATAATACCTTTCACTCAATTAATGGGATTTAATTTTTTGCTTAAATTCCCCCCATGAAAGTGTCCTTTCATCCAACAAATTTATAATTTTTTTTTCCTTCCACTACTGGGTGGATTTCCCTTGTAGTTGATAGATATCCATTCTAACTTTCAAGTTACTTTCATATTCATACACCTGGAAGTATTTGACCATATTCAAAAGCCATGCTTCAACATCTTTCTCCCTTTCCTCGTCAAAGGTAGGGGGTTTGATTTTCCAGAATTATTGCTTTATTTCCCTTTTCTTCTTATTCTTATTCTACTTAGAATATGTTTTATCAGATTATTCAACACTTTCATATTTTTTTTACATTTTTTAGCCTCCTTTCATTTCAAATTTTCTATTTCCACACTTTTATGGGTGGATTTTTTTGTTAATTCTCTTATCATACATTCTTGATCATTTTCCCCCTTTAGAATTTGTTCATTTGTACTTCGTAGTTGTGTCAATTCCTCTTGTAAACTAATTATAACCTACAAAATTTGAGAATTTGGATTAGAATTAGTCCCTTCCCCTCACAACTCTACATATAATTCCTCCCCTCCTAACATGAATCGAGGCAATTTATTTTTCAAAACGTATAAATATGTTATACCTATGTACCTTATATCACACAAAACCATTATGTTATCAACACCTTTAGTTTAGTGATAAAAAAAAAACAAAACATATTTGTTTATTATTAATAATATTTTTTTATCTATGTTTAGGTGGTCCAGGCTAGGCGCAGTGTTAAACTTGGTCTCTGATACCACTTGTCATGAACCTCCAGGAAACCATAATTTTTTTTTCCATACTATGTAATTACATGGTTCATTAAATCATCATCATAGGATTAAAATAATTTAATATATGTAATTAATCATAGTAGTACCTGTGTCTCCCATGATGGTTATTTAAACATATAGTTCTAAGTTGATCACCTATCATTACTTATATCCTATACCACACATTGTTACATGGAAATTCCACTAGGTTTTTCATATCTTTTAAAGGTTTTATAATCAACACATATGTATTTTTATTAACCTATATTACCTCCACTCTATTGAATTTATTTTGAACAATATTGAAGTGTAATATCAATACATTATAGTTTCACTATTCGGTGAGCATATTGGTTTATTTATTGATAAATTGTATTACATTAACCTCTCTACTATCAAACAACATTAAAATATGAAATAATCAAATGGCCCATTCTAGCTGGCTTCTTGGCCTCTGTATTCGAGGTACCCATCGTACCCTTTTGTCTTCTGCCCCCACTCTCGATGTTACAATTGTACTAAGCCATCTTTTAATCACATAGTCCACATAACAGTGTTTTCTAGGTTCTATATGGGCGTTCCATACTGCTCGAGGTAACCAAATGATGGAGACTAACCCATTAAAAACCCTAATTGAATTTTGAGAGTGTCTTTTTAAACTCTTCCTTCACTAAACTGCTCTATTTTCGGCATTCTCTATTGATGGTTTTACATCGAGGTTTTTTTTTGTGTTCGTGTCGCCATGGAAAATAGGCAAGGTGTTTCCCTATTTACCAATGTCTAATGGACCTTTTATAACCTCCTAAGGGAACACTCAATATTTTGAGTGCAACCTTCCCATTGCTACTCTTTTTGTGAGCTTGGATAATCACAGTGTTTCTCAGGGGGTTCCAAAGATTCCTCTCTACTTCAGAGAGGGACAACACTAAGGTACTTCCATTCCTTAGCTTATATTTATCATGGCTCAAACCTTTTTCTCTAACTTACCATTAATTTAAGTTGTTTATGTTCCTTTTCAAAAACTTATATATTACACAACAATGTATTGCATTAAATATGAGGAAATGCAAAAAAAGAAAACATATAAAACAAGAGGGACACAAATATATCTGGTTCACCCAACTTGGGCTATGTCGACAGAGAAACGATCAATCCTTCCTTTATATTATTTAGCAAAATGAAGAGACACAAACTACAATAGATCTACTGTAATATCCTATACTCTCTCACACAATCCCCCTTTCTGTTTCTTGCTCAGAATACACACACAATACGTATCCACAATACAATACCTTCATATGAACTGAGGGGATTCCTTCTAGGGAAAAACACCCCAAATTAAACATAAATTCTACCTTCAGATCATCCACCTAATGAACGTCCTAGATTGACTACGAAATTTCAATATTTTATGAGGAAGTTATAAATATGTTTTTAGCTTCGTGGGCGTTGCCCCCGAACCCCCTTAGAACCCCTTGATGGAGATCAAATAATGGGCGGCATTGTTGCCCCGTTAATAAAAAGGGTCCAATGCAGGGATACCTATAAATAAAGAAGATAATCAGGATCCACACCTAATAATCTCCCACTTGGGGACTTATTGTAGCAACTCCACCACTTCTTCATTTGATGGAAAATTTCTCCACTTTAGACCTGGTTGTTTCTCATCTTCATCATCATACTTGAAGACCAATTTAAACTGAGTAGAATCTTAGTTTATCCCTAGTTACAACTTTTGCTAACATATCTATAGGATTCTGGATAGTGTGTACCTTTTCCAGCTTCAACTAACCATCTTCCAACACTCACCTTATGAAATGGTAGTTGAGTTGTATATGTTTAGTCTTTGAATGAAATGTTGAGTTCTTTGCAAGATGAATGGAACTCTAGCTATCACTCTATAACCTATCCATCTCTTGCTTATTACCGATTTCATCCATAAACCTTGTTAACTAGATAATTTCTCTACCATCCTCTGTAGCAGCAACATATTATTTTTCCAATGTTTAAAGTGCAACAACACTTCGTATTTTTGAAACCCAACTGACAGTTTTTCCAGCTACAGTAAATACATACCCTGTAGTGCTCCTCCTATTATCTATATCACCTTTCATATCTCTATCAACATATCCTTGTAGAGAAATGTTTGAGCCACCAAAGCATAATGCTTGATTTGTGGTGCCTCTCAAATATTCGACAATCCATTCAACTACAATCCAATGTTATTTTCTTGGATTGTTCATGTAACTACTTACAACTCCCACTACATGTGAAATATCAGGCCTTGTGCAGACCATTGCATAAATTAATCTTCCAAATGTGGATGCATATAGAAATTTAGACATATAATCCATTTCTTCTTGGGTCTTGGGGAACATGTCCTTACTATGTTTCAAATGGCTAGAAAGAGGTGTAATAAATGGTTTTGCATTCTTCATATTAAATATTTCAAATACATTTTGTATGTACTAATTTTGAGATAATGTTAATTTGTGACTTTTCCTGTCTCTAGTTATTCTCATGCCAAGGATTTTTTTTGTAGCTCCCAAATCCTTCATTGAAAATGAATTTTCCAATTTTCCTTTTACCACATTTATCTCCTGCATGTTAGACCCTACAATAAGCATGTCATCTACATACAATAACAATATAATATAGATGCCATCATTTTTCTTTTTCAAATAAATACAGTGATCATAGTGACATCTAGGATAACCTTGTTTAGACATAATCCTAAAAAATTGTAGATACCACTGCCTTAGAGCCTGTTTTAAGCCATTCAAGCTCTTCTTCACCTTGCACACTAATTTTTCCTTCCTTTTGATCTCATATCCTTGTTTTTTCTACATATAGATCTCTTCCTCAGAATATCCATGGAGAAAGGTTGTCTTTACATCTAACTATTCAAGATGAAAATCTTTCATTGCTACAAGACATAAAATAGTTCTAATTGAAGTAATTTTAACAAGAGAGGAAAATATCTCATCAAAGTAAACAAGTTTCTTCTGTGAAAACCACTTCACTGCAAGCCTAGCTTTGTACCTCTGTTTTCCTCGATCTTCTTCCTTCAACTGGTAAATCCATTTATTCTGCAATGTTGTTTTATCTACAAGAAACCTGAATAAGTCCCAAGTCTGGTGATGTACCAAGGAGTCCAACCCTTCTTTCATGGATAGATCCCACTTCTTCTTGGTTTCTACCCGCATTGCAACTTCATAACATTCTGGTTCACCACAATCAGTCAACATTACATAATATAATGAAGGAGAGTATTGTTTAGGGGGTCTACTAGTCCTAGTAGATCTTCTGACACCACTTTTAGGTGTTTGAGGTGCCTCTTGCTATTGTGATGGGTTTTTTCTTTTCAGATGTTGATTATTATTAGTTTGAGGAACCTTTATTTTTTTTGTAATCTTATCAAGCATTGTGTATTATTTGTTTTCTTTTTCCTGTTTTCTTTCGTAAAACTGATTCTTATACATGACATTTTCATTGAATATTATATCTCTACTCCTAATGATTTTGTGATTTTCATAATCATATAAGCGATAAAAAAATCATTAACACCATATCCAATAAAGGTATATTTATTTGATTTTGCCTCAATATTCATTCTATTTTCTTTATTAATATGGACAAAGTCCTCGTGACCAAAAAGATTTAAAAAGGAGTAGTTTAGCTTTTTTCCTATCCATGATGTTGGTTCACAAAGGTGAATGTTATAAACAACTTCGATGCTTCTCATTCAATTGTCAACCCAGGGTAAGTATTCTTATTTCAAGAGTGTGAGAATAGTATATGCAAGAGATATCAAGGAAAACTACTCTATATTACCATGAAGAGGATTATATAATTCTCAAACTTCAATCAACTCAAAGTGAAATGAAATTGTAAAATGTCATTAAATATTCTATCTAAGTAAGCATAGAAAAGAGCAACCTAAGATTTAACGAAACTCTGATGAATTGAACAACAGTCCTACTAAATTGAACAAAAACTTCAATAAAATGAACAACAATTTATTATTTAATTTTGCAATGGAATTCTCTTTGTAAACTAAATAGTTGACATATCTCTGTATCAATTAACAACTAGACACTTTACAATAATGATAGAAATATCCAATTCTTAGCGATGTATAGTATTGAACAACAATCATTCTAAAGCTCATAAAATGGGTATAAAACTGTTGGGAAATGACCAAAGCATATAACAGCTATGAAAGCATTGACTGTAAGCCAGAAAGCATAAACGATACATGGATATCGTTTGAGTTCCTTGGCCGTGGATCTACCTTTCCATCTTCTGCCAGCCCATGGGAGTCAATATGATTCCGTCAGTCTCTATCTGTCAGCTGCCTTCTGGTTATCGTCGATTCAACTGCTTTTTTTTCCTATAAATAAAGATACAATAAGTCAAATTCCTATTGTTAAACATCCCTTTTACTGTTAGTCCATTTTTCTTGATTTTATATTAATATTCCTTTCCTTTACTATTAAGAAGAGGAAAGACTCCTAAAGGTGTACAATAGTTCGAGGTAAAGGTAGGGTGAAAACATACCTTATTTTTGGCCCAACATACTCCCCCGATTACCTATTTGTACGTCCTTGTGCAAAAAAATGATTGAAGTGTAACTAGGTCAGAGAATAGGTAGGGTAGACTTCTTCTTTGTATGCTCTGAAACCATGTTTCTGTCTGGTTTTTACAAAGGCAACGTTTGTGTGCCCTTCTGGAAGTTTGTAGTCATGATCATAACCCTCAGGGGGTTACTAGATGAGAGGGCATATATACCTACACCCTATCCATGTAGGGCCCATGTTGAAGACCAAATTGCTATATAAAAGGAATCTAGATGCAATCGCTTTGAAGTTTCTGTAGCCAAATGGCTCCCTATTTTTCACATTATTCATGGAGGCCATCCACATTTGTTTGGTTGCTGCCAAAGCTGATTCTTGAATGTCTTCTAAATACTCCCACCCATGCTGTATAATGTTTTTATGGATAGGCCCTAGTTTAGTCCTTACTCTCTTTCTTTGCATGAAATTCTTGTGTTGGACGAACAACTGAAGGGGTTTAGTAGGCTCTCCTACAACCCATACGTCTAGGTCATGTTCCCTCTTCTGGAAGATGTTGTAGGCTTTAGCCCACCAAGTCTGGTTCTTAGAAAAAGAGAGGAAAGCCGGGAACTGGACATCTCCTATAAAGGGGTTGGGATTACTGTCCCTGTCCTATTCTAGAAAGAAGTTGTGCATGTATAGTTCACACAAAAGGTATTGGAACTGCTCATTTTGATCATTACAATAATGGAAAAATTCCTCTATGGTTTTAAAAGTCGTGGGATTCCTTTCCCTGACGGCTTTGATCTTCAGTAATAAATACTGTTCTACTAGAAATAGGGCATAGTTGGTGGCTGGTGCCCTGCATGTTAGCACATTAGAGTACAGAGAGAAAACCATAGAGTTTTGTTTCTTGGCTTGTTCCACTTGATCCTATGCTTTCTTCACCTTTTCCTGTTCTCCTCTGAGTTGAGAAAATGTCTCATCCTCTATTGCAGAAAGGTCTATGAATTTCTTTATCAGTGCCCAATACTCTTGTTCGTGTAATAATTCCTTTCTGCATTGTGTTAATTGATGTTGTGCTCAAATTAAATCATTACGCAATTTTTGATTCACAACCTTTTCTATCAGAGGAGCGTAGGCAGGGGATTCCTCTATTTTGGTTTCCTTTTCTTCCGTGAAGTCCCATGAGCAGCGGGTTATCATTTGGAAAAGATCGTTACCTTTGATCAAAATCACCTTTAAAAGGCCAAAGACAAACGAGATAGACAAAGCTGAATATGAATTTTATTCTGTAATAGACGTATTGGGACAGAACTGTCCAGTTGTGTTTATGTATTAACTTTCGATTCAATAAATAATTTTGGTGTTTTGAATAGTCATTCCTTGAGTTTTCTATAGCATTAGACTTCTGGTGGTTTGGGCCCAGCCCTAGGAGTTTCTTCGATAATATCTCTATTATACATTTAATTATGGAACTTATGCTCAATTATCTAATGCATTCTATGAGATATCTTTTCACTTGTTAAATTGTAACATATGATGATATAATTTTCTATTTCATTAAGATAGTGTTACTAATATGCACAGAGGCTTCAGTAGTGTCCACTAGGTTTGTCTATACCTCAATCTCAGTAGTGGTGGCTAAGTTAGTTTGTATCCCAACCTCAACAACGTCTGCTAAGTCAATTTGTGCCTCAACCTCAGTAGTGTCTGTTAAATTGGTGACAAAATCTGTTTGGGTTTCTGTTGTGGTCAATTATTTCTTAGGCTTTCTTCCTTCAACTGCTTCCTCAAATGTTTTACCATTTTCCTTAACTTTTTGTAGGTCCTGCTCATTTTATTTAACTTATTTTCAGTTAAATTCTTTTCTGGCGTAGTTTTAGCAAGGGATGGAGCAGTAGGAACCTTGTTTCTAGGAATGGTGGTGCCTGTTTCAAGGTTGTCAGTGATGGTATTGTCTACTTGTACTCCAGAGTTTACTTCTGCATTACCATCCTGGCTGAGTGAAATGTTATTCCCTTCAGGCGTTAGAGTGACCATTTCCATGCTTACATTTTGTTCTAAGGGGATGGTGTCTCCTGACTAGTTTTCAGATTCAGCTACCCCCTCTTCTTGCTCTTCCCTATTCACCCCATCACTCTTGAGTGAGGAAAGGCCCCAAAAACCTGTATTCATCTTGGTGGGGTAATATCCCGGTGCGGCCAGAGCTGCTGTTGGTGGCAGATTGGTTTGACGGTTCCTCTTGTTCTTCAACTTGCTCCAATGGGCTTCTAGTTTCTCAGGATGGCCTCATTTGCTGTAGAACTCGATCCATCTCTTCCTCATAGTCTTGTAAGGATAAAATTTGAGGGCTTGAAGGTGGTGAGTGGGATGGCCCTACTCCCTCTAGTAATTCTGAGGTTTCTTGTTGTAATTGTAGTCTCTCGGACCCTCTTTGCTTGCTTGGTTCTAAGGTTGAAGCACAAGTCCTTTTCTCTCTTATTCCTCTAGGCATGTTCATTCTAAGGAGCTCAATTTCAGTCCCGATAGGGTTTTCCTCAGGTGTCCACACGGCAGGGTTAACAAAGTTGTCCCAGGATGTCTGCTGCTTTCCTAACTCATGCATGATGATTAACTTGATTAAACCATGGTGACTAATGACTTCTTGGGGGTTCTTAGCCTTTCTCATTTGAACAACAGTGTCATGTAATATAGAATTTAAGAAAGAAGGTAGGTTAACTGAAATCTTTTTTAAGAACAGATAGCAATTTGAGTTGACGGGGTTTTACCACGTCTTGGCATCCATTGCATGTGATGAATCTCTGGATGAATGATGCCAATTCCTGCCACGGTTGATGTAGAGAGGTAGGGCTAATCCATTTTCCTTTTCGCTCCAATGGTTCTTCTCGATCTTGTTATGCTGCGATTTCCTCTCATAGGAGAAGGTTTTTTTCGATCCATCTATCTCCATCTGTTGGTATTCCAGAGACTTCAGCAATAATATCTTCTGTGTCCAGTATAATTCTTCCCCTAAGCCTGGTCTGTCCCTCCTATAGGTTCTGCAGGAATTCAATTGCTATCTCTATATCAAATCCTTGCAATTTGTGTAAGTATGGCAGTCATCCAACTTGTTGGAGGATGGTGCGAGCTACGTCTGAGATTGGGAAGGTCGTAGGTTCATTCTGGAGAGAGTTTCCTCCCATGGATGATCTGTTTTCTTGAGATAATTTCTCCTTCTATTTGTGTCTTCTTTCGGCCCTGTTGGTTAGAATAAACACTGCATGCAAGATAAAGAGAAATTGCAGCCTTCTATCGTAAATGTAGGTAACTTCATATCGTAATTGCAATGATTCTTTGGTCTTACCAAGGTATCCAATATAATTTGTGTAGGAAATTCGCATGCTTAACATTTATGGATATTTACACCCCCTCTCTTGAAATAAGGGCGTCGATGTCCTTAAGTACAAGAGAGATTTGATTAGTCATGAATACATATGGGGGAAAATGTGAGGGGTTAGTAATCATAGTCTGTAGGCGAGAATGGTGTCTGTTGCCTTGGAGCTCAAGGAAAGAGGGGTGATTGTATAAATTATGAACGCATGTAGTGTAATGGTTAGAATTGGAATTTTTCATAAGTGTATCTCATGCGAAAGTGACTGAAGAAGGGAAGAAAGTAGTAAAGCAATTATTATGATAAGATGTCCTTTATTAATGGTATGGTGAGACAGAAGCATGAAGGTAATAGATAATGGTTGGTTGCATCATCCTGGAATTCAAACATGAAAGCATAGTTTATTTATAGTTACTTATGTGGTAAAATAGTATTATCACTAATTTGAGTAGCGGTTTTATCCTGGGAATGGAAGAAAATAGGAGATAAGGGATATGTAAGAGTAATTGGCTATTTGAAACATACTTTCATACCACAAGCCGAGACACTGCTACCAACCGGGGTTCATAGCCTCGACAAGGTTTCTATTTTAACCCGAAGAATGAGCCATAATCCTTTATGTACAAGTAGTTATTTTTCCAATTTTATGGAGAGATCATCATGCTGGTGTGGTGGATAGATAGTCAAGGTGCCACTCAGTAGTGTTATAATAGAGTGATGAGGCTGGCTCATGATGAGGCCTCTTGTCCTTCAAGCAATTGAGAAGTTCATTACCCTAGTGTGTTGGCCATTGTGGGCATGTCACCTAGTAAACTCTTATGATCATGGTAGGCTAGCTCGTGATGAGACCCCCTATTTTCTCTTAAAAATTTACATATAGACATACTACTTCTTTTGAAAAGTGGGCATTTTGTTTTATGAAGAGACCACTGTGCTGGTGTGATAGCTAGATAGTGATAGTGCCATTCATTGAGATTGTAACAGAGTGATCAGGCTAGCTTGTGATGAGACCTCATGTCCTTCAAGCAATTGAGAAGGTCATTACCCTATTGTGTTGGCCATTGTGTGTATGTCACCTGCTAAACCCTTATGATCATGCTAGGCTGGATCATAATGAGATCCCCTATTCTCTCCTAAAAATTTGCATGCCAACATAGTATTTATTCTTTGTACATGAAGGGAGGCTAATTAACTCCTTAAGAGTTAGGGATGGTGTGAGAAGTAAAAAGAATGGCAATACAATTAATACTCCTTATTCCTAAATCCTTATGTTAAAGGGAAATACTACTCGAGAGTGTAGAAAGATATACCATTATAAGACTATGCATTGTGTCACGATAACATGTTTGAATAGGAGATGTCTTAGCTGTTCATTGCATATATGTACCATTTCATCTTCGGAGTAAATATTTCCATTTAAAGCTCCAAAGGATCATCATATTAGTAATGTTGTTTCTTTTCTCCTTTTCAAGTGCCAATTTCCACTCAGAAATGTGTTTTATAATAGGGGTGTGGAATGGGGGTCATCAAAAAGAAAAAAAGAAAGAAAAATCATGCTAGAAGAGGAGAGAAAAAAAATCAGTTGTTCAATCCAATTGAACAACAGTAAATAGACATGCTGAAGGACATGGTTGTTAAATTCGATTGAAAAATAACTTTTCAATTGGATTGAATAGCAGTTGTTCAAATATTTGAACAACAAAAGTAAACACGTGAAAAAACACTGTTGTTCAATTCGATTTAACAACGACTGTTCAATTGGATTGAGCAACAACCATTCAAAGATTTGAAAAACAAAGAAATGTAAAAAACACGGTTGTTCAATTTGATTGAATAGCAACTGTTCAATTGGATTCAACAACAGTCATTCAAATATTTGAACAGTAAAAGAAAAACAAAAAAAAAACACGGGTGTTCAATTTGATTGAACAACAGTTGTTCAATTGGATTGAATAATAGCCATTCAAATATTTTAACAACAAAATAAAACACGCAAAAACAAGGTTGTTCAATCCAATTGAACAATAGTTGTTCAATTGGATTGAATAGTAGCTATTCAATTGGATTGAACAATAGTTGTTCAAATATTTGAACAACAAAATTAAACATGAAAAGACAAGGTTGTTCAATCCTATTGAACAACAGCCATTCAATTGGGTTGAACAACAATCGTTCAAAGATTTGAACAACAACTGTTCAAAGATTTGAACAACAAAAGAAAAAGAAAAAAAACACGGCTGTTAAATTTGATTGAACAATAATTGTTCAATTAGATTGAATATCATTTGTTCAAAGAATTGAACAGCAAAAGAAAACACGCAAAAACAAGGTTGTTCAATCGATTGAACAACAACTGTTCAATTGGATTGAACAACAAGCATTCAAAGATTTGAGCAACAAAGAAAATTGCAAAGGGTGATAAAAAAAAGGATATTTTGATGAATATGAAGAATGTATAACAAAGTAAAAAAAAAAAAAATCAGGGAAATTATATACAATATTTACAAAAAGAAACAGTAAGCTCTTTATATATTTAAAGTTGTGGAGTTGTCACCCCCTTCTGCTAAAATTTGGATAGTAGGATCATTGCGTACTTGCCGGCAGAAAGACTCCTTTGTAAGAGGTTTATGATAGAGGTGCACTATGTGCCCATTGACTTGAAATGTAGAACCGGGCCCATCTATGGTGGTCAAGGTGAGGGTACCGTTGTTGTGTACTTCTTGAATTTTGTATGGACTGAGCCACCTTGTTTGCAAATTTCCTAAAAAATATTGGAATCTAGAGTGATAGAGAAGTTCCCAATATCCTTTCTAGAATGTATTTTTTTTATGAGGTTGTCATGCCACTTAGCTCACTGTTGTTGTATGATTGTTGTGCACTGTAGAGCCAGTATCCTTATTTCATCTAGTTCATTTATTTGCTGGAGTCTTTTAATCTGGGCCTCCGTCAAGTCCAACCCTACCTCCCGGGTCATCTTTAGAGTCTTGACTTCGAATTCAATAGGAGAAATAGGCTCTCTCCCAAATAGTAGCTGGTATGGAGAATATCCAGTGGTGTTTCACCATGTTATGCAATAAGCCCATAAGGCCTCTGGTAGTCTAGTGGCCCAGTCCCGGTGATATGCTAATACCGTTTTAATAAGAATTGCCTCAAGGAATTTATTGGTACTTTCGACCTACCTGTTTGCTTATGGGTGGTAAGGAGACATGACTCTATGGATGATATGGTGATTCTTCAGGGTGGCTGTAATCTTATTACCCACAAACTGTGCCCCTCCATCGGTTATCAATTCCCGTGGCAAACCATATCGCACAAATAGCTCAAAAGGGAGGTTAATTACAGATTCTTCCATGGCTCTTGATAAGGCCACTGGTTCTACCCACTTCGTTATGTAATCTGTGGCGACCAGTATGTAGATTTTCTGGTTCGATGACTGGTTAAATGGTCCAACGAAGTCCAGTTCCCATCATTTGAACAATTTTACTACCAATTGTGGTTGCAGTGGAATTTAATCAACTTGGCTTGGGCGACACATTCTTTGGAAACTATCGCAAGCTTGGACATATTTTTTTGCATCTTTAAAAATTTTTGGCCAATAATAACCCAATTTTAATACTTTGTGCCCCATTATGTGATCTGTGAAATGGCCACCACAAGGTTCATCATGACAGGACTATAGGATGTCATAAATATTGTCTTCTCGGATGCATCTGCGTATATGCATGTCGGCCCCTGTATGGAAGAGGTATCCACCGATCCAGTAGAACCTAGCATTGCATTGTACAATCAATTTCCGTTCCTTTGATGTTACATTCCTAGGAAGCTTTCCTACTACCAAGTAGTTTTCTATGTCTCCGTACCATGGATTTTTTACTGCTACAATAAATAGATGTTTGTCAGGAAAATGATCATCGACCATGAGTGTGTCATCTATCTTCAAAACCTTGGATAGGAAATCTGCAACCACATTGTCCTTTCCTAGACAGTCCTTGATAGTTATATCAAATTCTTGTAAAAGCAACAACCAACAAGTTTTTCTCCCATTTGTGGTTGGTTTATTGGCTAGATATCTAATGGTAGAGTAATCAGTATAAATGAGTACTTGATAGCCGGTTCTATAATGTCTAAATTTATTTATAGCATAAATGACAAGCGAGAATTCTTTTTTAGTCACTGTATAATTTAATTCAGCAGGAGTGAGATTTTTGCTGATATAATAAATAACATAGGGATTTTTGTCTTCTACTTGACCAAGAACTACCCCTATCATTGTGTCAAATGAATTTGAAGAAATGTTGAAGGGCAGCTTCCAGTTATGACCAAATAAGATTGGTGCCATCAAGACCAGTTTCTTTAAATCTACAAAAGCAGTGTCACATTTATTAGACCAATGGAATTCAACATTTCCTATTAATGCATACAAAGGTGCGATTTGTGAGAAGTTGTTTATAAACCTACGATAATACCGTGCATATCCCAGAAAAATGTGTACCTCTATCTATGTATAAGGTGTGGCTAATAAAAGGGTTACTTCTATTTTTGTCGGGTCTACCTATATTCCAGCTGCAGTGATGTAGTGTCCTAGGATTACTCCTTCGGTCATCATCATGTGGTATTTTTCATTTCTTAAAAATAACCTGGTAGAAATACATCATTCCAATACCTTTTCTAGCATTTCTAATGCTTGATCAAAGTCGTCGCCATATGGGGTGAAGTCATCCATGTAAATTTCAAGTCCCTCATTTATTAAATCAGAAAAAATGTTGAGGATGGCTCTTTGGAAGGTTGCTGGGGCATTGCATAGTCTGAATGGTAATACCTTGTAGGAAAATGTACCTGATGGGCAGGTAAATTTTGTTTTATCCTGGCCTTCAGGGGCTATCTGGATTTGATTATAGCTGTTGAACCCATCAAGAAAGGAAAAGAATTGTTTCCCTGCTAATGTATCAAGGACTTGATCAATAAAAGGAAGGGGGAAGTGGTCCTTCTGTGTTGCTTTATTCAGTTCTCTGTAATCAAACTCCATTTCCAGTTCTTTTTAGGAATGACTACTAGATGGGAGACCCATTTGTTGTCTGAAATAGGATAAATGGAATTTACATCCAACAATTTTTGTAGCTCATATTTTACAATATCTTTTAGATGTGGGTTTAGCCTCCATTGAGGTTGTCGAATAGGCCAAGCCTCCTTGTCAGTATAGAAGCAATGGGTGCATAGCTGAGGGTCTTTGCCCTTCATATTTGGGTATTCCTAAGCAAATTCTCCCTGATACTTTTGTAGAACCTTTGTGAGCCTTTGCTTTTGGTTACTATCCAGATTTCCATTGATATTTAAATTTTTCTTGGCTCAATATCAATGGGTTTGCTATTGCGTACAACAGTTGTGGGTATATGTTGATCATCAAGGTCTGCCAAGGGATCCTCTTATGCTTCATCTTAAAGAACTATTTTTAACATTTGAAATTTTAAGTTTCTAGATGTGGATGGTTGATTCATAAAGTTATTGATTACATCGTCTTCAGTTTGATCCTTAAATTCAAGGGCTTCAACTAATGTCAAAGGTGGACAAATATTTTGTTCCCAGTATGTATGTGGATTCTTGTGAATGTTCACCGTGGGTAAAATTGGTTTGGTAGGAGGGTAAATGATAGTATTATTTATGGAATATCCTCTAGCAATGGTCATGCTTCCTGTCCAGCAGCCTATGTAAGCATCGGCTGTTGCCAACCATGGTCACCCAAGAATCAATGCGTGTTCGTCCATCCTATTCTTTGGGTTAATAACTAAAAAATCAGCTGGATACTCCCATGAGTCCACAGAAACCAGGATGTCTTATAATATTCCTTCTGGCCTGATAACTATCCTATTAGCAAGTTCCAGCAATGTAGCTGTGGGTTCTAAAGCTGATATGCCTAGATTTTTGTAGGTCCTTGTAGTTAAGATCTTAATAGTTGCCCTTAAGTCAATCAATGTGTTTGGAAAGGAGTGGCCAAGGATTTGCATAGTTACTATGGGATTCCCTGGCTCCTCATATTTCACCGGTGTTTCCTTACCCAACAATAAGTCAGATAGTGCTCCCACCACATGAACAGTGGGTTCAATTTTTGTTCTTTTCACTTGATTCTTCCCACACAGTTCTTTAATTGTATTAGCATAGATGGGAATGTATTGTATGGCCTGTAGAAGAGGAATTTTGATGCAAAGGTTTCTCAATTCCCCCAGGATATCCAAATCTGGAGAGACTATTGGTTTGGGCAGCGTTAAGCTTTTAGGGAATGGAGGGGGAAAAATCCTAAGGTCTTCAGGCTTCCCTTGATCAACCGTTCCCTTTCCCTGTTCTAATTCTGTTTTGGTCACAATTGTTTGTATAGGTGCTGTCAAAGTTCCAGATTCAAATTGTGGTGGGGTCGTATCTTTTGTTGGTGGAATAATATGTCCAGATCACAGCCTTAGTTCATTGAATATCTTCTATTCAGGGTTTGGATTCTCTACAATCTGAATTAGCTAAACCATCCTATTTTTTGGGTTAGGATTGGATTGAGCCGACAATTGAGGTCGTATGATAGGCTGAGGGTTTTGATGGACTGGGTATGGAGTTGGTAGTGTAGGTTGATTTTGAACTCCTGTCCCCATTGGTAGGTTGGTCATTCCCAAAGGTCGTTGCTAATTTTGAGGCCAATTCATGGCTTGAGAAGGGGAGGCTTGCCACTGGGCTTGATATGGAGTGTTTTGCCAATAAGGAGGGGAACAAGGAAACCTTGGCCAATTATTCCTTGAAGAGGGTTGTGTTGGCCAAGGTGGTATAGGAAATGACTGACATTAGGGGAATTTTGAGGTCTAAAATGGGCCTCCTAAGGAAATTATAACATAATAGTGGAAACAATAAAATAATATTAGATTACATCATCAAATTTTAGAGGGTAAAAAGGAAAAGCTATTTTTTCAACTAGTATTTTTAACTTATCTCCCTATGGGTTTACTCAAATTTCGAGCAAAAACACTCGTTGGATGCATAGTTTTATTTCTCATCCAAGGAGTACCCATATTGCATTCTTTTGATGAACCGTGCTCCATGAAAAATGAGAAAAACATGAAAAATGTGATTGCAATCACGTTTTTTCATGTATTTCTAATTTTTCATGTAGCAGGGTTCATCAAAATTAGGCAACATGGGTACTCATTGGACGAGGAATTAAATTTTTCATCCAAAGAGAACTCCCACTCGAAATTTGAGTAAAACCTTAGGGAGATAAGTTGAAAATAAGAGTTGAAAAAGTAGTTTTATTATTTTATTATTTTTTAATACTTGTACTTTTTTACTCCAAAAATGGTGAATCATCCCCCATGGTTGACATCATCATATTGAATCTTATTGGTTCTTATAAAGTGTATTTTGGTTGTAAATTTTTCTTAGGAGGCCCATTTTAGACCTGAAAATTCCCCTAATGGATGGCCATGTAGAAAAAGATGGTTGATTTTGCCAAGCTACTACAAGGTTTTGTTGGTTAAACTATGGAGAAGAAAAGAACTGAGGCAGGTCTTGAGGCATACCTGGTCGTGCTTGCCATTATCAGCACTAGTTCATTAGGTAGATTGGTTTTGTCTCTTCTTCTGCTTCTTTGTAAACTACTTTTAGCCACGGAAGTGAAGGGAAATGGTCCGTGGCATGGTCCTCAGTGCAGATAACACAGGTATGAACCATTTCTAAGGGGCATTCCCTTTGGGTGTGCTTCTTCCGACAACATGGGAAAATGACGACCAAGTTCTGTTCTACTATAGGTTTATTCTACTTGGCTTGTAGGACATCAAGCTATGTTGACAAAGTACCCAAAATGTTAGTTTTAAAATTTTCTAAAAGCTTACCAAACTATGCACTCGTTACGTTGCCTCCAGACTGCTTAGGATCTTTTTTCGTTGAGTCTCGTCTAATTGGCCTATTTTGCGTACAACCCTGAGAGCACCTTATACACATCGAAATAATCTCATCATATTCTTCTTGGTATATGTCCCGTTTTCCCATTATGTTAATTGTTTCAACCCATTCTTATTTCATTCCCTTAATCATTGTTGCTTTTAAGAGGTCTTTGGATAGTGCATTATATGGATACCTTCGTAGATTATATTGAAATATTTCGACGTATTTTTCTAATATCTCATTGTCTTTTGCAGACATATTGAAGATTTCATATTTTAATTCTCGAGTCTAGCAATAATATTGATATTTATTAAGAAAATTATTTTTCATTTGGTCCCAGTTATTGATGGTTCCTGTTGGGTATGTGTTATATTCTTTCCACGATTATCCCCACGCGCTGTATGTTGCGTCGAGCGTAGCTAGGGGGTCACGAGGGGCGAAGCAGTCCCCACCGTTGGGGTCCGGGGCAGCGCCCCAGCCAAAATCTGTTTTTTGTGCGGACCCACTCATAGGCGGATCCGCCCATGGTTTTGTGCATGGTTTTGCACCTGGTTTTGGGGTTCGATGGTTTTCGGCCCCTGGTATTTTTGTAGATCCGGTCAAGGGAACTACGGTTATGTTCTAATCCAGGGTTAATGGATTGGGTTTATGTATGCTCCGGCATGTATATATATGTGTTGTAACACTAAAAGGAATATAATGAAAAATCAAGCTGGTCGTCCCGATTTGGGATCCGGGGGAAAATCTCTGTGTTTATCTGTTTTATGTTTTATGCTCTTGCTATTGTTTATTTTCTGTTATAAGAATCGTGTGTAGATATTTCTGTTCAGGGTTAAAACCTACATTTGGTATCAGAGTTGTTTCGGCTTCAAGGGGACGCCTTTGTTGTTGAGGGTTTTTTGCTCGGGCCTATGGTAGACCTTGTTCAGTGGGAGATCTGCGGGATCGATTCTTGCGGTGAAAGAAGATGGCGAGCGGCGGAAAGATAGAGATCGAGAAATTTAATGGTCAGATTTTTGAGTTGTGGAAACTCAAGATGGAGGATCTGCTGGTGGATAAAGATCAATGGATCGCGGTAGATCCAGGTACTAAACCAACGGCGATGTCAGATGAAGACTGGAAGAAACTGGATCGGAAGGATAAGAGCACAATACGGTTGTGTGTCTCAGATTCAGTATTGTTGAATGTATCTGGGGAAGCTACGACGAAGAATTTGTGGGAAAAACTTGGGACTTTGTACCAATCTAAGTCTCTGGTGAATAAGTTTTTCCTGCGGAAAAAGCTGTATAACCTGAGGATGAAGGATGGAGACTCGGTGACAGAGCATCTGAACGCCTTCAATACTGTGGTAAGTCAGCTGTCGTCTGTTGATATTAAAATCTCGGATGAAGATAAGTGCATCAGTTTTTTGTGCTCTCTACCAGACTCGTGGGACAGTCTGGTTATTGCAATAGGTAGCAATACAACTACCTTGAATTTTGATGACATTGTCTCGACCCCACAGATCCCTTCTTGTCGGAGGAAATGAGACTTTTGGAGAGATCGAGAATGGAGATGCCTTGTACGTACGAGGACGGTCCCGAGAGCGAGCAAGAATAAGGTTTCGAGTGGGAGATCTAAATCTAGAGGGAGATCTAAATCTCCTGGAAAGTTTGTAAGGGTATGCTGGAAATGCGGAAAGGAAGGGCACTACAAAAGGGAGTGCAGATCTAAAGCTCCTGAGAAAGGAAAGGGATTTGATGATGCTCCTTCTGCAGAGGCAAAAACCACCTCGGATGAAGGTGGGGATGTGTATTTGTCTTCTTCTTCAAATACACATGTAGATCATGAGTCATGGTTGATTGACTCAGGTGCATCCTTTCACTTCACTCCCCGTTGGGAGTGGTTCTGCGAGTATGAGAAATATGATGGTGGTGATGTCTTCCTAGGGGATGATAGGAAGGCCAGAATCGTCGGACGTGGAAAGGTCAAGCTGAAGCTACAAGGTGGAAGGATTAGAACACTTCCTGGTGTTCTGCATATTCCTGCATTGGCCATAAATCTGATTTCTGTAAGCAAGATGGATGATGCAGGTGTAAAAACAGTGTTCGAGAAAGATGCCTGCAAGATGGTTCGGGGAGCACTGGTATTAATGCAAGGAGTTCAGACTGGAACTCTGTACAAGCTACAAGGTAGCACTATTATTGATGGGTGTAACAGTTCTGTGGTTCCTGAAAGTGGGACGGAAAGCCTAGCTGTCTCTAGATAAAAGACCATGCTATGGCATCAAAGGCTTGGACATATTGGAGAGAAGGGCCTTCGGATACTGCATAGAGATGGTATGGTAGAAGGTATGTCTAATTGTTCTCTGGATTTCGATTTCTGTGAACATTGTGTATATGGGAAGCAGAATCGGGTGAGTTTTCTTTCTGGTGCTAAGAGGGCAAACAAGATATTAGAACTTGTGCACAGTGATGTGTTTGGGCCTGTGTCAGTTCCATCACTGGGAAAGTCTGTGTACTATGTTTCATTCATAGATGACTTCTCAAGGAATACATGGATATATTTCTTGAGGAAGAAATCTGAAACTTTTGACAGATTTAAAGAATTTAAGGCTCTGGTGGAAAACCAAACAGAGAAGAAGATAAAGGCGTTGAGGACAGATAATGGTGGGGAGTTCTGCAAGAAGGAATTTGAAGAGTTCTGTAAGAAGTGTGGTATAGCACGGCATAAAACTACTCCATACACACCTCAGCAAAATGGAGTTGCAGAAAGAATGAACAGAACGCTAATGGAAAAGGCAAGAAGCATGCTCAGTGGTACTGGGTTAGGACAAGAATTCTGGGCAGAGGCAGTGGAGACTGCATGTTACTTAGTTAACGGATCACCTTCATCAGCGTTGGAGGATAAGACCCCACATGAGGTGTGGACTGGTAAGAAACCCTCTATTTCACATCTAAGGGTATTTGGATGTGATGCATATGTACATGTTCCAAAGGAGAAAAGGACCAAGTTGGATAATAAATCCGAAAGGCGCATCTTTATTGGGTATAAGGATGGTTTAAAGGGATACAAGCTTTGGAACCCAGAAACAAGGAAGGTTGTGTACAGTCGAGATGTGGTGTTTAGAGAAGTGAAAGATGTTGTTAAACATGAAGTCCTACCAAAGGAACCCGAGAAGATAGAGTTTGAGCTAAAGGAGGATGAATCAGACTCTACAACAGAAGAAGACTCAGAAGATGAAGAGCCACAAACTCCGGCTTTGAGAAGATCATTTCGGGAAAGAAGGCAACCAGAAAGGTATAGTCCATCTGCTTTCTTTTCAGGTTTTGCCTTAACTATAACTGATGATGAACCCAGAACTGTCAGGGAGGCAGTAGATTCAGAGGATGGAAAACTCTGGAAGGAGGCCATGGCTGATGAAATGGCATCCTTGCACAAAAACGATGCATGGGATTTGGTGGAGTTGCCGGGTGGAAGGAAGCCCATTGGGAGCAAATGGGTGTTTAAGAAGAAGATGAATGTAGAAGGCAAGGTGGAGAAATACAAAGCTCGGTTGGTAGCGAAAGGTTATTCCCAGGTGCCGGGAATTGACTTTGGTGATATTTTTTTCTCCTGTTGCCAAAGTTACTTCTATTAGATTACTTTTATCTGTTGCTGCTGCATTTGATTTTGAGATAGAACAGATGGATGTGAAGACAACATTTCTTCACGGGGATCTAGAAGAGGAGATCTACATGAAGCAACTTGAAGGCTTTATGGTGAAGGGTAATAAAGAACTGGTGTGCAGGTTGAAGAAGTCTCTGTATGGGTTAAAACGGTCACCAAGGATGTGGTATCAAAAATTTGATACCTATATACGGGGACTTGGCTTCAGTAGAAGCAAGGAGGATCACTGTGTTTATTTTAAATTAATTGGTGACCGTGTTATTTATTTGGTCTTGTATGTGGATGATATGTTGTTGATTGGAAATGACAAGGAAATTATCCAAGATTTGAAGACCCAACTGTTCTCCAAATTCGACATGAAGGATCTTGGTGCTGCAAACTATATTTTGGGCATGGAAATTAAGAGAGATCGGGCAAAAAGGAAGCTCTGGTTAAACCAGAGGAAGTATGTCGAGACTATATTGCAGAGGTTCAATATGCAGGATAGTAAACCGGTGAATGTTCCTATTCCTGTAGGTGTAAAGCTGTCTGTTGAATAGTGTCCCAAGACACAAGAAGAAGAGGAGTATATGTCCCGTGTTCCATATGCAAGTGCAGTGGGTAGCCTGATGTATGCAATGGTCTGTACTAGACCAGACATTGCACATGCAGTGGGAGTATTGAGCAGGTTTATGTCAAACCCGGGGAAGGAGCATTGGACAGCAGTGAAGCGGGTTTTCAGATATTTACGTGGCACTAGTGATTATGGCTTGTGCTACCAGGGAAGACCAGGATTGGAAAGAATGTTGGACATTCGTGGTTTGTTGATGCAGACTGGGCTGGAGATCTGGACCAAAGAAGATCTACAAGTGGGTATGTGTTTAGCCTATTTGGAGGCGCAGTCAGTTGGATGAGTAAAAGGCAGTCTGTAGTGGCTCTTTCAACTACAGAGGCAGAATACATAGCAGCCACTCATGCAAGCAAGGAAGCAGTTTGGTTGCAGAGATTGTGTTCAAGTATGGGGTTGGTACAGCAAGCTATAAGGATAGACTGTGATAGACAAAGTGCAATTTTCTTGGCTAAGAACCCTACTTATCATTCAAAGACAAAGCACATTGATGTTCAATATCACTTTTTTAGAGATATGGTTGAGGCTAAAAGGGTGTTGTTGGTAAAGGTGGACACTTTGAAGAATGTTGCAGATGCATTGACGAAGTCTGTGAGCACTCAGAAGTTCTCTTGGTGTAGAGAAACAATGGGTGTTGAAGAATTGGACCAATGACTAAGCTCTCCTGTGGCCCCCTGTGGAAAGAAAACAACAAGTGGGAGAATGTTGGGTATGTGTTATATTCTTTCCACGATTATCCCCACGCGCTGTATGTTGCGTCGGGCGTAGCTAGGGGGTCACGAGGGGCGAAGCAGTCCCCACCGTTGGGGTCCAGGGCAGCGCCCCGGCCAAAATTTGTTTTTTGTGCGGACCCACTCATAGGCGGATCCGCCCATGGTTTTGTGCATGGTTTTGCACATGATTTTGGGGTTCGATGGTTTTCGGCCCCTGGTATTTTGTAGATCCGGTCAAGGGAACTACGGTTATGTTCTAATCCAGGGT
Source organism: Pinus albicaulis (assembly GCA_034641835.2). Lineage (NCBI taxonomy): Eukaryota > Viridiplantae > Streptophyta > Pinopsida > Pinales > Pinaceae > Pinus > Pinus albicaulis. Next base: position 1,212,926,522 of record CM076570.1, on the reverse strand, counting down.
TAATGGATTGGGGTTTGTGTATGCTTCGGCATGTATATATATGTGTTGTAACACTAAAAGGAATATAATGAAAAATCAAGCTGGTCGTCCCGATTTGGGATCCAGGGGAAAATCTCTGTGTTTATCTGTTTTATGTTTTATGCTCTTGCTATTGTTTATTTTCTGTTATAAGAATCATGTGTAGATATTTCTGTTCAGGGTTAATGTTGAGCCTCAAATTTGTGCTTTCCTTCACCTCATTTTACCTCATTCTCCCTTGTCCATTTCTATTTTAAACCCAATTGATCAATAAAAATAGTTAAAATTACTTCTAGAATGGTTTACATGACTGACTTGTTGAATTTTGTGATTGTTACCATTGTTAAGCATTTTGACCGGAACTAGCTGCAGAATGCAGACATTCCGTAGCTAACCGGCGATTCTGCAGCTACCTTTATGTTTGAGTATGTTCCAGGTGGCCTCTTGAGGAAAAACGCATATGGGCATGATCCACGTCGTGCCTACATGGTTTGTTGCTCATCATGGAAGAGAAAATGAATTCTGGGTACGGTTATGCACGTGGGAACACATTTGTGAAGGAAGACTCCTACTAGGACTGTCTCAGTCCAGGTGTCTTTTCTTCTTCACGTAGCCACCTCAAAGACTCCTAAGATGATTCGGATAAGGAAAGACATCATTCCTAAATTTTTGTAATTATTGTTACTTGCATTTACTTTATAAACTCTTGAGTAGGCCGAGAGCTTAGTTAGAGATTTTGTGTTAGATTTGCTGCTAGATTTTGTGTAAACTCTGTGTTACGTCCTTGAGGATACAGAGTGTTATGTTCAAACTATTGCATCGTTAATGGAGCAGACAAAGTTATTTTGAAGGCGTGATTTAATTTGGAGTTGAATGCCGTCAAGTGGTAGAGGGCCCCTGCCTCTTGCACGGATTTCTTTTGCGTAAAATAGATAAGTTTTTCTTAGCTGTTTTTACGTTTTGCATTTGAATTGGTAGTTGTTTTGTTTTATCTACTGTAGTCGTATTCATTCCAGCTCTTCCACAAGAAGACATTCTTCCAACAGACTAAAATGATGAATGTTTAATGACTATGGTATTGTAGGATAGGAGTTAAATTTGTATTTGTTTTTTTTTTAACTTAGCTACTGTAGTCATATTCGTTCCAGCTCTTCCACAAGAAGACACTCTTCCAACAGACCAAAATGATGAATGATTAATGACTATGGTATTGTAGGATAGGAGTTGAATTTGAATTTGTTTTTAACTAGATACTGTAGTTATATTCATTCCAGTTCTTCTACAAGAAGACATTCTTCCAACAGATCATAACAATGAATGATGAATAACTATAGTGCTGTAGGAATTAGTTGTAGTTTTTGCTATTCACTATCACAGTTACACTTGTTCTAATCACTCTTCCACAAGAAGAAACTCTTCCAATGCATCCTTAAGAAGTTCAAGACATGACCGTGATAATGAAAGATTTAGTTGTTTGTTTGTACTAAGTATCATCTCTGTTCTTACTCTTAAACGCTTGCCCAAGACATCATAATGACGAGTAGGATATGGATGTGGTAACTTAGTTTTTCATTTGCTTTCTGTTCATTTGCTTTCAATTGCATACCATTACACAGTTAGAATTGTTCTATCCCTTCCAAAAGAAGGAACTCTTCCAAAATATCACTAATGATGAACAAACAGATTGTGTAACCTCATAGAGTAATGCATGTTAGTTAGAATGCTCCGGAGTTTCATTTGCATTTAATTCATGTTCAGTTACTTTGTTTCAAGTTTGATGATGACTTATAGTTCAACATTGTTCTAGTTTAGAAGCATCTTAGGTTCATTTTTAAGTTAACTCATTGCACTTGCATCTCATAGTCACACTGTTATCCTTTGCACAACAGATTACTTTAGTTGTTAAGATTCACAAGATAGCCTTCATTATTCACAAATATCTTTTTGTTCTGAAAACTACAAAGTGATCCATAACCATAGGAACAGAAGATAACATCACTATAAGGTCTGAAGTATCTCTGCAAATTCCTCATCATTTCATAAACAGAGCTCTTCCTCAAAAGAACTACTTTGAAAAGAAACCAATAACTCTTTGAGTATAGGTTCTGAAACATTTAATTGCAGAATAGAACTAGGAATTAGTCATGGAATAGATGAGCTTAGAACAAAATGTTGCATCATGATAAGATTAGTGTTTAACTGTCTAGTTAGAGAACTTGCATATTTAGTGATCATTTCTCAAGTTTAGTTTGTGTCATTTGCCTAAGAAGTCATTATCAAGCTTTTGCTTTCATTTAGTCATAGCTCAGATTCTGCTTTAGTGTTTCCAATTTCATTTGCCATTCCACACATTAGACTTAATTCTGTTTTGAACACCAACCTCTTTTCCATTAGTTTTCCTAGGCACTTTCATTGTAAACATAAAACACCAAAAGACCAAAAAACATTATAAATCAACATAAAAGACCAAAAACATCACAAAACACTACACACAACGCATTAGGAAACAAGCACCTAGGTACATATGGTACACTTCACTTCAGCAGTTTACAAATCCTGGTTGACAATTAAATGAGCTCAGTTTAGGAGACTAGATTGAGACCCAACAGTTAAAACCTACAGTTCCTCCACCGAGTCCCATGAACCAACGTAATGTTGTTCCCTTCAAAGTAGAGGGGAAGAAATTTCTATTTCTGAGGGTCAGTGGTGTAGTCATACCCCCTACATAAGACATTGAATTAAAATAGAAATGTGTCAAGATCTTTCGAGGTCAACCCATGGAAGGTGGGGATGTTTTTTAAGGGAATGGCCTTCATAGGGGCATTAGCAGCATGATCAACAATGGGATACTTCAATGTTGATGTCTGCCTCTGATTCTGGTTTTTATTATTTTCCATTTGATCAAAGATATTCCAGTAATCCTCATATATTTCTTGTTTTGGAGGAATAATCTTAGTAGGATTGGGGGGTGAATGCAGAGGAAGCTTTACAACACTTCCTTGATCTGCGATACCAAGTGTCTTTGTCTCGACCACTCTCTCAGGGGATTCAGGCTCTAGAGATTCTACTTGTATTGCACCACTGGTTTCTCCTTCCCCTTCCTATAAATTGTAAGAACTTCCCTCTCTCGAAGGGTTAGTACTTATGTGATCAGTAGTCCGAAGGCTTTGTTCAGACCCTTTTGTCTCACCGTGAATCTTAGCGTGGGCTACAGATGGTGAGGCTGCCACATGAGGGATTGCAATAGGAATTTGAATAGGAATGGTTCTAGGTCCTATGGATGCCTGGGATTCAACTTTATTAATGTTTCATCTATATATGTTGTTCTACCAAGGATCACCGGTCCTTTGGGTTTTGGATGATTTTGATTTTTTTCTTTCTTTTTCTTCCTAGTCATAAAAAATAGCACCTATTCTACTAGTCTTTGCACAATTACTGAGAAGAGGGATAGAGAGGAAGTGTTTTTCTTGCCGTTATGCAGGCTCTTTTATCTGGATCTTGGGAGGAGGCCCCCAAGATCTAAAAATTTGAAATGGATCTGACAAGATCTGCAAAATTAGAATGCCAGAAAAAAGAGAGAACACAAAGCAAATAAAACCATAAACAAACGTGTTTTATTAAAACAGAGAATAACTGTAGAAACTACATTGTGGTGGACAATCTGTCCTTTTACAAAGTGAGGCTTGTTATTTATAGCCTTTTTTGAGTTACAATACCATGAGTAGATACCATAGGTGGATACCATGCGTCGATACCATGGGTCAATACTATGGGTTGATACCACTTACAATACCATGGGTAAATTCCATGTGTGGATGAATACCATGGGTGGATACATACCATGGATGAATGAATGTCATGGATAGATGTCACTTACAATACCATGGGAGAATAAATACCATGGGTGGATGAATACCATGGGTTGGTGCCATTTACAATACCATGGGTGAATGGATAACATGGGTGGATGCAGAATACCATGGGTGGATGCCATTTTCCATTCGGATAATTCCTCCCTCCTTAAGAAGCAATGGTCCCCATTGCGTGAAGTTCCCTCCTGAGAAGCCTTTGTTGAAAATGAAGAGCCATTGAAGATAAGTGTTTTGTGTATTTAGCCCTTAACTGTGATGAACGAAGATCCGAGGATAGAGATACCCTATAATGCTGATGACCAATTGTGATATTGACAGTGTGCGGCCTAGAAAATGGAATTCAAGAAAGTGTGGGTTTGTGGATGAACCAAACTGATGACAAACTAAGATCCAAGGATAGATATACCCTATAATGTGATAGCAAATTTCAGTTAATTTCAGTGCAGCCGCTAAGGAGAGCTAGTTATCATCTCTCTGCCTTAATAATTTCATTCAATATATGGAGTCTACTTTAGTTTCTCCTTTCAATTTCATTTATAAATTTCATAGAAATTTATTAATGAATGTTTTTGAAAGATCTTACACAAATACTCGAATAACACGACCTTTGGTATTTAAAATGAAATAACTGAAACTATATCTCCCCTTTATATAACCCTTGGTCTTTTTTATAAAGCGCTTCAACCATAATTGGAACCCCTTCGTAATATGGTATTAGAGGTATATAACCCGACGTTCAAACCTTTTTAAACAAATATCTAAACCTTAATGCCTAAACTCTTCGACAACATAATACTTGTCCTATAGAGGAGGGTTAGACCAACCCAACCATAGTATTACAATATAATAACATTGTTTTGAAACCTTTGAGCATATACTTCAACACTTAATTATTAACCCTTTGAAATGTTCTTGAAACAAAGTTCAACCCTTTATTACTTCGGGCCCACCATTAACCTTCAACTTTCACTTGTTAATTAAAAAAATTTCAATGCAAAAGTGTCGACCATACCTTGTGTTATCTTCCGGGAAAGTCACTGTGCGATCGCTGTTTGATCTTCCGACGTTCAGATCAAATGGTTTGTATCAATATCGTGTTTTTTCTAGAACCGAAGGTTAACACCTGAAAATCATGTGATATGGGTGGTATTGGACAGGTGACATGGCGCAAATATATTGGATCGCATTTTTATTTCTAAAACCGCTTTCAGCCCCAAATGCCGTGCGAAACCCAGGGTATTTCCTCCCGAAACCGCTCACTAACAAGTGGAGTTTTGAACAATGTTTAACTTGGGTTTTCATTTTAATTTAATAAATTTATTTGACCTAAATTCTTCGCGTTAACTCTGGGGTTAAGTCCCAATATTATCGCTCCGCCAACAACAAAACAATGCTATTGACTCCAACAGACCGAGGTTCTATAATAACCATCGCGTTCCATACAACCAGGGTTTAACACTTAGATAGAGGTTCGCTATCCTTTACATGAATAGAGAATGGCTATAGTTCGCTCTTCTAACAGATCCCTTCTCCAAACATCTTATGCAAAACAACCACAATCAATTCATTCGCGGAGAACATGAATTATGGGGCAGACTGAAAAATAAGGATATTTTACACAGAATTGGCTTTCATTCAAATCATACACAGAAAGTGTAGATTCTACAGCATTTAGGAGATATGTGCCATTACACAGAGACAGGATATGTACATAGATAGCCAATGAACTTGAAATTTATTCAACAGAGAACAAAGCTTCTCAATCCAATCTTTCGCTACAAAATCCCCCCTTTACACTGTATCAGGGTTTACAATTTATAATTCATTACATGACTCTTAGGTTCCCTCTCGAGGGCTGTTTTATTCTCAAAATTACAACAGAAACCTAATTACATAGTATTGTTTTAATTTTATCAATAGAAGCCAATTAGACTGACACGAATAGGCTATTTAGCTTCTTCAGTTATTATCTAATCCTATCTACTCTAAGTGTAACTGACAGCTAAGGTGTGGCCACCTTTACTGTTACATTTCCTTGAATAATTTTGAACTCTTCTAGCCACAACATGTGGACAAATCTCCTACATTGCTGGCTAGTGTCTAATGCCCCTGCATCAGACTTCTGAGGGCAATTTTCTTCATGGAATCCTGTCCATGAGCTCTTTCACCAAACTGCCTAGTTTCTGCAACATAACTTCAGTCACCCAAGTAGCATCTTCATCTAGTTGGTCCTTCCACTTGATCAGGTACTGGAAATTCTCTTGTCCTCTAGTCATTTTGAACACCTTCTTGTCCAAGATCTTCTCTGGTTGTAATGGTTGTGCTGGAGGTAACTGTTTTACCCATTCAATATGCTCTTGATCTGCTGGTCCTTCATCTGTGCCATCATATTCATACCAGTACAAATATACAACATTAAATATGGAAGATATTCCAACATCAGGAGGCAATTTAATCTCATAAGCATTAGCAGAAAATTTTCTCAGTATTATGTATGGTCCAATCTTTTTGAACTTCAATTTGTTATACTGCTTCTTTGGGAATCTTTCCTTCCTCAAGTGTGCCAAAACCAATTCTCCAACTTCAAAATTGACTTCTCTTCTGCTAAAATATTCTCTGCCCTTATATCTGATGCTGCTTCCTTGTAGCTACTGTTTTACTTGCTCATGTATGGCTTGGATCTCCGAAGAAAATTCTTCACCATCAGCACTCCTCAATTCTGCCTTTCCCAAGTTTCTTAAATCAGATATTCCTCTGGGGTGCATTCCATAAAAAATATGGAACGGGCTCTATCTTGTACTTCGGTTTGGTGAATAATTGTATGCATATTCTACCTGTGGCAAAATATGGTCCCACTATTTGGGATGCTCTCCTACAAGACTTCTCAAAAGATTTCCCAGACTCCTATTTACTACCTCAGTTTGCCCATTAGTCTGAGGATGATAAGCTGAGCTGAAAATTAGTTTAGTACCAAGTTTCTTCCACAGTGTCCTCCAAAAATGACCCACAAATCTAGTATCTCTATCAGAAACAATACTCTTGGGAAACCCATGCAATCTAACAACTTCTTTGAAAAACAAATTAGCAACATGGGTGGCATCATTGGTTTTATAACATGGAAAAAAATGTGCCATCTTGGAAAATCTATCGACTACAACAAAGACTGCATCATTCCCTCTCTGAGTCTTGGGAAATCCTAAAACAAAATCAATACTCACCATATCCCAAGGCCTGTCTGGAATAGGCAATGGAATGTACAATCCTGCATTCTGGCTTCTCCCTTTTGCATATTGAAAAATTTTGCAGCTCTTCAAAAATTTCTCCACTCCAGTTCTCATCTTGGGCCAATAATAAAAATGACTCAGCTGCTCATAAGTTTTATCAGTACCAAAATGTCCAGAAAGTCCACCACTATGCTTTTCTTTAATTAAATTCTCCCTCATGGAACAATTTGGTACACATAATTGATTTCTTTTGAAAAATAATCCCCCTTGCAAGAAATAATCCAACCACTGACTCCTATCTATCAAAACATGGTTACAACATGCTTCAAATGCTTCTTTAAAATTTGAATCTATCTTATAAAGCGCCTTAAGAAAATCAAATCTTATCACTTCAAACTGGTTTTCTTGAACAAACATGTTTCTCCTACTCAAAGCATCAACTACCTTATTTTCTTGGCCACTTATATGCTTCAAAAAAAAATTAAAACTCTGGAGATATTCAACCCACTTGCAATGTTTATGATTTAATTTAGGCTGCTGCATAATGTACTGTAAAGCATGATTATCTGAATATAACACAAATTCCTTAGACATTAAATAATGCCTGCACAATTGCATAAAATTATTTTTCATAAGAGGAGTATTTTCTTCTTGTCTCGTTCAGCTTCTCACTGAAGTATGCTACAGGCCTATCATCTTGACTCAACACAGCCCCAATGGCTTCTCCACTGGCATCATACTTCACTTGAAATGGTTTGTTAAAATTGGGCAAAACTAGAACAGGCTTTTCAGTTATCTTCTATTTCAATAACTTAAAATTATTTTATGCTTTAGCAGTCCATTTGAATGGTTGTTTGTCCTTGTTTATTGTTTCAATGATGGGTGCATTAATGTTGCTAAAATTTCTTATGAATTTTCTGTAAAAACTGGCAAGTCCATGAAAACTTCTTAATTCAAAAACACTTATTGGTGAAGGCCACTCCACAATTGCCTTGACCTTTTCTGGATCCATCTTCAGTCCTTCAACAGAAACAACAAAACCCAAATACACTATATCTTCTTTCATGAATGAACACTTCTTCAAATTTATCAGCAGCTTCTCCTAATGTAACTTCTTCAAGACATAATTAAGATGCCTTAAATGCTCTTCCTTTGTTTTGCTGAAAACTAATATGTCATCCAGATATACTATTACAATTTACCAATAAATTCTTTTAACACTTCATTCATGAGCCTAATAAAAGTACTAGGTGCATTTGATAATCCAAAAGGCATTACCAACCACTCATACAATCCTTCATTTGTTTTAAAGGAAATTTTCCATTCATCACCCTCCTTTATCCTAATCTGATGATATCACTTTTCAAATCCAATTTTGAAAAATATTTTGCTCCACTCAAATAGTCCATTAAATCTTCAACTCTAGGCAAAGGGAATCTATACCTGATTTTTATCTTGTTTATTGCTCTAGAATCAGTACACATTCTCCAGTCTCCATCCTTCTTTGGGCTCAACACTGCAGGTACTGCACATGGACTCAAGCTCTTTCTGATCAGACCTTTGTCTACCAATTCCTGCACTTTATTTCTGATTTCTTCATTCTTTGTGGGAGTCATTCTATAGGTTGCTTTGTTTGGCAGATTTGATCCTGGAATAAAATCTATCTGATGGCTGATATTTCTTACAAGTGGAAATTCATCATGCAAATCATGCACAACAATATCACAATAATTGTCCAGCATTTCTTGTATTTCTATTGGCAAATCATAAATATTTGTAGAAGTAAGCACAACTTTAGGTTTGTAAACTAAAGCAAAGTTCACCTCTTCATCTTCAATTTGCTGTAAGTACTCTTTCCCACTCAGCAGTAAAGTCTTTGGATCAGCTTTTCTGCTTGATGGTTGTCCTTCCTCCATAGGTATCAATGTTTGGTGCACTCCATCCTTAAAGAACTTGTAAGTGTTATTATTCCCATCATGTACTACTGCTCTATCATAATGCCAAGGTTTTCCCAGCAGTATGTGGCACACATCCATAGGCATCACATAGCACATGACCTTGTCTTTGTAGCTGCCCATCTGCAACTCTATCTCACATTGCTCCTTCACAATCAGCTGGTGTCCTTTGTGAAGCCATGACACCTTGTAGGGAGTTGGATGCTCCCTTGTCTTCAATTTTAGTTTCTCTATCACCTCTGTAGAGACCACATTGTCTATGCTGCCACTATCAATGACCAACTGACAGCATTTCCCTTGGATTTTGCACACACTCCTGAACAAAGTCTTCCTTTGTGCTGGTTCAGCAACTTCTTTTGCTTGCTTTAACAGGACCTTATTGACCACCAAAGATTCTCCCTTCTCTGACAGAATTGCCTCTTCAGTTTCAGACAGCCTTGCTGCCTCTTCTCTAGCCTGAGCAACAATTGCATTTCTCTGATTGGTACCCATATTCTCTAGGCACTCATAGTGTTTATGTCCAAATTAGTGACATCTATAACACCTCACTTCTCTTCCTCTGTTTCTGCTTCCTCTTCCTCTGTAGGAACCCCTTCTACCCCTTACATCACCTTCTGTGGATGCATTCTAAGGTGAGCTGCTGCTAGTTCCATCCTTGGTGTTGTAGACCTTCCTCTGCCACCCTGACTTCCCTTTCCTTGGAAAGTACCTCTTCCTTTGGCAGACTGCTTTCTCAGGATTTTCTCTTCAGCTTTCAAGGCCATTTGATAAGCCTCTTCAACTGTATTATAAGACAAAATACCTATCTCATCTTGGATCTCCAACTTGAGACCATTCACATGCCTATAAACCTTCTCTGCCGTGTCCTAGAATTATCCAACTCTTATGCTTACTCTATAAAACTCTTCTATGTATTCTTTCACTGTCATCAATCTTTGTCTAAGATTTTGCATTTGTCTAAACAATGTAAGCTGATAATCACTAGGAAAGAACTTACCTCTTAGCTTTGCCACCATTCTTGTCCAGCTCTTGATTGGCTGTTTACTAGCTCTCCTTCTCTCTGCTTGCACTCCATCCCACCAAAGTGCTGCATGTCCTTTCAAATTTTCCACTGCAAACTTGACTCTTTTGTCTTCACCCATTTCTTCATAATCAAAGCACTTGTTCATCTCATTAATCTAGTCTATCAGTTCTTCTGGATTCAATCCTCCTGCAAAGCTTGACATTTCAAGTTTAGGCTTGAATGTAGACCCCAAAACAGATTTAAGGAGTCTCATCTCATGAGGAATATCAACATTCTGTCCTGCCTCTTATTCAGTTTCAGGTTCACTGCCATCCTTGGGATCTCTTAGATGTCCTAACTCCATTGCTTCCAATCTTTCTTGGAGCTGCTGTAGGGTCTCCAATACTTCTGCGTTGGCAACTGGCCTGCCTCTTCTTCTACCAGCACCTATGGCAACTAGGATAGCCATGCTAGAATTCTTCTTCTGGCTTTGGAATTCGGTTCATTTTCTGCAAAATGTCTTAAAAATAGCTCTGATACCACAAATGATAGCAAATTTCAGTTAATTTCAATGCAGGCACTAAGGAGAGCTGGTTATCATCTCTCTGTCTCAATAATTTCATTCAATACAGGGAGTCTACTTTAGTTTCTCCTTTCAATTTCATTTATCAATTTCATAGAAATTGATTAATGAATGTTTTTGACACATCTTACACAAATACCCGAATAACATGACCTTTGGTATTTAAAATGAAATAACCGAAACTATATCTCCCCTTTATATAACCCTTGGTATTTTTTATAAAGCGCTTCAACCATAATTGGAACCCCTTCAGAATATGGTATTAGAGGTATATAACCTGACGTTCAAACCTTTTTAAACAAATATCTAAACCTTAATGCCTAAACTCTTCGGCAGCATAATACTTATCTTATACAGGAGGGTTAGACCAACCCAACCATAGTATTACAATATAATAACATTGTTTTGAAACCTTTGAGCAGATACTCCAGTGCTTAATTATTAACCTTTTGAAATGTTCTTGAAACAACGTTCAACCCTTTATTACTTCAGGCCCACCATTAACCTTCGACTTTCGCTTTTTAATTAAACAAATTTCAATGCAAAAGTGCCAACCATACCTTGTGTTATCTTCCAGGCAAGTCACTGCACGATCACTATTTGATCTTATGACGTCCGGATCGAACGGTTCGTATCAATATCACGTTTTTTCTAGAACCGAAGGTTAACACCTGAAAATAGCGCGATATGGGTGGTATTGGACAGGTGACGTGGCACAAATATATTGGATCATGTTTTTATTTCTAAAACCACTTCGATCCCTAAATGCCGCGCGAAACCCGTGGTATTTCCTCCCAAAACCGCTCACTCACAAGCTGGGTTTTGAACATTGTTTAACTCGAGTTTTCACTATAATTTAATACATTTCTTCAACCTAACTTCTTCGCGTTAACTCTAGGGTTAAGTACCAATATTATCACTCTACCAACAACAAAACAATGCTATTGACTCCAATAGACAGAGGTTCTATAATAACCGCTGCGTTCCATACAACGAGGGTTTAACACTTAGATAGAGGTTCGCTAGCCTTTACATGAACAAAGTATGGCTATAGTTCGCTCTTCTAACAGAGCTCTTCTCCAAACATCTTATGCAAAACAACCACAGTCAATTCATTCGTGGAGAACATGAATTCCGGGGCAGACTAAGAAACAAGGAGATTTTACACAGAATTGGCTTTCATTCAGGTCATACACATAAAGTGTAGATTCTACAGCATTCAGGAGATATGCGCCATTACATAGAGATATGATATGTACATAGATAGCCAATGAATTTGAAATTTATTCAATAGAGAACAAAGCTTCTCAATCCAATCTTTCACTGCAAAATCCCCCCTTTACACTGTATCAGGGTTTACAACTTATAATTCATTAGATGACTCTTCGGTTCCCTCTCAAGGGCCGTTTTATTCTAAAAAATACAACATAAACCTAATTACATAGTATTATTCTAATTTTATCAACAGAAGCCAATTAGACTGACATAAATAGGTTATTCATTTTCTTCAGTTATTAACTAATCCTATCTACTCTAAGTGTAACTGACAGCTAAGGTGTGGCCACCTTTGCTGTTACATTTCCTTGAATAATTTTGAACTCTTCTAGCCACAACATGTGGAAAAGTCTCCTACATTGCTGGCTAGTGTCTAATGCCCCTGCATCATTATGCTTGTGACCAACTGTGTTACTAATAGTGTGCAGTCTAGCAAATGGACTTCGATGAGAAGGATTTTGTGTGGTTGAACCATAACTGTGATGTTGATTGTTCATGAAGTAGCAGGTGCCTACATAGCTTGGGGTGAGAGGGCCTGTCTCCAAAAAACCCAAGCCAAATGCTACTACACTGAAATTGATGAATGTGAAGCAGGTGCCTACTAAAGCGGGGTGGGAGGGCATGTCTCCAAAGGGAACCTGCTCTGAATGTTGCTCCAAATTTAAAATGAGCATAACTCGATCAATATAACTTAGAATATTTATTACGCCTATTTTTGGAAATGGAATTATCATTATTAATCTTCCCATGTGTTTTAAATCGATATCTAGAGACCCTAGACTCTCATATTCGTGCTCAAACTATCCCATTGTCACAAAATTTCTGAAAAATTAGTTGATTTTAAATCAGTGATAAATCCCTCGTCCGGACTCTGATTCGACTGATTTTTTTTTTTGAAATCGGGTAATTTTTCAAGGGGAGTGCAGATATGTAACCATTTATTTGAAATTTACCACTAAAAACTACAATAAATTATAGGATATCGGCCATCCATGAATTTTTGTCACAAACATTGCTGCAACATTGTTGATTTTGAATCAGCGATATCTCCCTCATCCGAACTCCAATTCGGATGATTTTTTTTTTGAGTTTGAGTATTTTCTCGCAAGGAATCCAGATTTTGTTTTTGTAAATTTTTCACCAAAATTTTTAGATCTGATCTGAAATTTCGCCGCCCAAAACAAATTCATGGAGTTTGCTGAAGATTGCTGCAAAAAATTGAAACTGAAATATGTTTCAAACCCTCATTCCTATGGAGGCATAACCTAGCTTTGATACCACTGATCTGGATCTTGGGATGAGCACCCCAAGATCTAAAAAATTGAAATGGATCTGACAAGATCTGCAAAATTAGAATGCCAGGAAAAAGAGAGAACACAAAGAAAATAAAACCACAAACAAACGTGTTTTATTAAAACAGAGAATAACTGTAGAAACAACATTGTGGTGGAAAATATGTCCTTTTGCAAAGCGAGGCTTGTTATTTATAGCCTTTTTTGAGTTACAATACCATGAGTAGATACCATAGGTGGATACCATGGTTTGATACCATGGGTCAATACTATGGGTGGATACCACTTACAATACCATGGGTAAATTCCATTTATGGATGAATACCATGGGTGGATACATACCATGGATGAATGAATGTCATGGATAGATGTCACTTACAATACCATGGGAGAATAAATATGATGGGTGGATGAATACCATGGGTGGATGTCATTTTCCATTTCGATCATTCTTACATCTCATTTTCAATCCCCAGTTCTTCGCAGCAACAGAGAAAAATAAATGAAGGATATCACTTTTAAACACTCTCCCCAGAAACAACGCCAAAAATGTTGGTTCACAAAGGTGTCTATTATAAACAAACTCGATGCTTCTCATTCAATTGTCAACCCAGGGTAAGTATTCTTATTTTAAGAGTGTGAGCACAGTATATGTAAGTGATATCAAGAAAAACTACTCTATATTATCATGAAGAGGATTATCTAATTCTCGAAGTTCAATCAAATAAAAAAGAAATGAAATTGTAAAATGTTGTTAACTATTCTGTCTAAGCGTAGAAAAGAGAAACCTATGATTGAACAACACTTTGATGAATTGAACAATAGTCCTACTGAATTGAACAACAAATTCAATAAATTGAACAACAAGTTCTTATCTAATTTTGCAATGGAATTCTCTTTGTAAACTAAATAGTTGACATCTCTCTGCATTAATTAACAACTAGATGCCTTACAGTAATGATAGAAAGATCCAATTCTTAGTGATGTATAGTAGTGAATAGCAGTCATTCTAAAGATCATAAAACAAGTATAAAACTATTTGGAAATGATGAAATCATTTAACAGCTTTGAAAGCATTGACTGTAAGCTAGAAAACATGAACGATAAAATATCTTAATGAAAGAGAAAACTATAGCATCATATGTTACAATTTAACAAGTGGAAATATATCTCACAGAATGCATGTGATAATTGAGCATAAGTTCTTTAATTAAACATACAACACAAATATTAGCGAAGAAACTCCTAGGGCTAGGCCCAAACCACCAGAAGTCTAATGCTATGGAAAACTCAGGGAATGAATATTGAAAACACCAAAATTAATTATTAAATCAAAGGTTAATACATGAGCATAACTAGACAGTTCTGTCACGATATGTCTATTACAGAAGAAAATTCCTATTCAGCTTTGTCTATCTCATTTGTGTTCGTCCTTTTAAAGGTGATTTCAATCAGATGTAACAGTCTTTTCGAAATGACAGCCCACTGCTCATGTCTGTTGTTCGAGTTCTTCAGTCGTGGATCTAGCTTTCTGTCTTCTGCCGGCCCATGGGAGTCATTTTGATTATGTTAGTCTCTATCTGTCAGCTTTCTTTTGGTTATCATCGATTCAACTGCTTCGTTTTCCTGTAAATAAAGATACAATAAGTCAAATTCCTTTTGTTAAACATCCCTTTTTACTGTTATTCCATTTGTCCTGATTTTACATTAATCTTCCTTTCCTTTACTGTTAAGATGAGGAAAAATTCCTAAAGGTGCACAATAATTCATCGTAGAGTTAGAGTAAAAAAATACCTTATTTTTGGCCCAACACATGCCTCCATTGGAATACCACTATCCAAGGAGCTTGAAGGCCTTCTGTTTATTAGATAAACAACATTATCTATAGCATCTTCCCAAAATTGCAAAGGGAATCCTACATGCAATCTCATGCACATTGCATGCTCCATGATTGTCATGTTCATCCTTTCTTACACATCATTTTCCCGTGGTGTTCCTGGAATTGTCTTCTCTCTCCGAATTCCATGCTCTGAACAATACCTATTAAAGTCTTTGTTTCATAATTCACCTCCATTGTCTAATCTGGGACACTTCACCTTCTTTCCTGTCTCAATCTCAACAAAGTATTTCTATTTATTGAAAGTATCAAATACATGAGGTGTATTCTGAAAAAAGTAAATCCAAGTTTTTCTAGTTGCATCATCAATCAATGTAACATAATAATGAGAGCCACCAAGAGATGATACCTGATTAGGTCCCCATACATATGTATGCACAAGCTCTAATTTTTCTATCTTATTTTCTTTCCCAACTCTAAGAAATATGAATCTCTTTTTTTTTCCATAAACACAAATGTCACATAAATCCAAATCGATATTCTTCAAACCCGACAACAAAATCTTTAGTGAAGAATATTCATCCCCTTCTCACTCATGTGTCTGATCCTATGATTCCATAAGGATGCATCTGCTCCTGTGGTGGTTAAATAATTAACATAATTAGAATCACAATTGCATAAATAGAATTTACCAACCTTTTCTCATTTTTCTATTACTAGGGCTCCTTTAGTGACCTTCCAGGTTTTATTTGTAAAAGTTGTCACATAACCTTCACTGCCTAACTGCACTGTTGAAATCAAATTTTTATTCAGATCTAGAGCATGCCTTACCACCTTTAAAAGCCATTTGTTTCAATTATTCTATTATACAAGACTTTACCCATTCCAATGATTTTATAGGTTTTATCATCACCCAGTTGAACCTGTCCAAGATATCCTTGAACATAGTCATGAAAATGTTTCTTATCAGGTGTGTAATGGAATGAGACCCCTGAATCTACCACCCAGGAATCAATAAAATTTTCTAAAGAAAGAATCAAATAATATTGTAACACATCACCAATCATATTTGATTCATGATGGTTTTGTTGCTGCACATCTCCCTCTTTTCTTTTCTGAGACTTACAATATTTCTTCAAGTGTCCTTTCTTCCCGCATTTCCAACACATTATGCTTGATATGGACTTGGATATACCTTTCCTTGATTTAATGTAATATCCAGGGTTCTTTCCTCTTGCCATTTTTCTTCCCCTAGTCTGTGCACTTAAAGAATTTCTCGATGTCTCATTGGAGCTTTTCTGTCACATATCCTCACTAAGGATGGGATCAAAATCATCATCAAACTTTAAAGTAGTAGATCCAAAGATGAAGTTACTAATGACCATAACTTAAACATTCCAAATTTCTAGCAATGAGCACAGAAATAATAGAGCCTTAACATCATCATCCAATATTACCCGTACATAACTTAACTGACTCGTGACTGTATTGAATTCATTAAAATTATCAGCAACATATCCACCTTCTCACATATTCATATTAAATAAACGTTTCATAAGAAATACCTTATTTCAGGATGAGTTTTTTTCATATAGTTTTTCCAATGTTGTCATTAAACCCTCTATTGTCATTTACTTCGAAATATTGAAGAGATACCGATGTTGTGAGGCACAACCATATTGTTCCAAGTGCCTTTTTGTCGAGAATATCTCATTCTGTGTCTGTCATATTCAATGACTTCTTTGTTTTTTCACTCAATGGTAGGTATAGATATTTATGATACGAATTATCTTCTATTTTCATCTTCCACAATGGGTAGTTTTGGCCGTTAAATTTCTCGATCCTAAACCTACCATCTTCCACCATTGTTCCCACTGGAACCAGTAACCCTTCTTTTCTACGAGTTAATTAGCCAAATAGACCTTTGGCTCTAATACTAGTTATTAGAAAATTATATATTATATAGAAATGTATCACATAAAATATGTGGAAATACTAACATAAAAAAATATAAAATAAGAGAGATACAGATATATGTGGTTCACCCAAATTTGGCTACATCCATGGAGAAAAAACCAATCCTTCCTTTATATTATCCAACAAAATTAAGAGACACAAACTACAACATATGAGTTTCAATATCCTCTACTCTCTCACATAGTCCCCCTTTCTATTTCTTGCTCAGAATACACACACAATACATAGCCACAATACAATACCCTCATATGAATCAAGGGGTTTCTTTCTAGGGAAAATAACCCAAAATTAAACATAACTTCTACCGTTAGATCATCTACCTATTGAACGACCCAGATTGACTACCAAATTATAATATTTTATAGGGAAAATTTACATCTATTTTTAGCTTCGGGGGTGCTACCCTCGAACCCCCTGACATTGAACAACGATGGGCAACGTTGTCCCCCCCAACATCCAATGCAATGATACATCTAAATAAATAATATAGTCAGGCTCCACACCCAACATTTATTGTATTTCCTATAAAATATTTGTGGGTTTAGTGACACCCAGGTGATGCTGGTGATTCAAGGGAAAAGTTGCACAAGGGTTCTTTTATCTCTACTCCTCACTATGGAATTTAACTTCCCTTCTTCCGAACGATATCATTGCAAAAAAGAGTCTGACTACGACACCCTTTCGGTGTGTTTTCTTCTCTCATACCCCAATTCTGTGTTCCTTGTACCCCCTTATTAGTTGTCTTATTTATCTTTGCACCTCTGTAACCTAAGGGTTTCTTGGTTAACTGTTTTTATATGGTATTTCTGTGGCAAGTTTGATTTGGTTACCTTTATGGGATTTTCAATTCAGCAGCATTTCTTAACTGTCTTCATCACTGGAATTGACCATCAAGTAAATCCCCCACTTTTTCCACCTGTTATACCCATTCTATGGTGTGTGGTTATGTTGTGTCCCTTCTTGGTGAGATAACGTTGATGACACTTAAAGAGGGTGATTTTGATATAATGATATAATATTATGCATGAAAGACTTATGGACATGTTTATATGCTATAGACTTGGTTTGGGTCACCTTGTTGCTGTATGGTTATGATAATATCTATGGTTTTGTGTATAAGAAGCGATTTTGGTTAAGGGCATATTAGCTATGTTTTCTCTTTTTATATCCTAGTTTTGACATAGGTGTATGACATGGATAGTGATCCAGGATTGGGACACATAGATCCATGTATGCTCATGGTTATGTGGAACATATGGTTAAATTATGATTTATGGATAATACATAACTTATGATTATATATATGTCTAACCTTATACTAAGAAGGATGTGGTAGGGGGCCTCATCCTTTTCCAACAAGGATGTTAAATTATGAATGACTGTGGAAGTCATTTCTTCAAATCCTAAATGACTGTGGAAGTTATGCACCATTATTGGTAAAATGTGATTAAGTTAATTTCATTATGAAATTCATATGACTCCTTTGATCTATGAGGTGATGTTTTAGGTCTTCGACAAGGCCTTGCCAACAAACCATCAAATGGGTAAAATCTCACAATCAGTACCATAAGGAGAAATGCGGAGTTTCAAAGCGCAGTAGATGAGAAAGCATGGAAATTAGGGCGTGAAATCCTAAATCCAAGAAATATAAAGACGTGGAGTCTTGTATATTTAGGGCACAGATTCCTAAATATTTAAAAAGATCAAGTTATGGAATCTTAGATCTTTGGAGTAGACCAGGGCCCAAAGTCCTCAATCTACTAAGGCATGGAGATGCATGAAATAGGGGTGCAGAATCCCTATTATCCGAAAGAAAAATACCACTCATGGATAAACTTCCTTAATTAAAATCTCAATTTGACAATTATGGAATGAATTTCTAAAAATAGAAAGTCATGTCTACCATCTCAAGCATGACTTTCCAAAAATAGTAAATCTCCTTGCATAAATTGGTAATCAAGCATAGTTGAAGGAAATTAAATTAAGTTGTCATTAATCAATCCTAATAGTTCAATATTGACTTAATCCTCAATATTCTTAGTATTATCATTATCTTCTATGAGACTATGATATTTTATTAAAAGGGAATTACAAATTAACTTCATCTATTCAATCAATTCATACCTCTCTGCTTCATGAATCTCATGGCTCTATGTAACTCTCTCTATTTTAAATATTACATTACACCCTCTTTTATGCACTCATCAAAGAATGACATATTCCTCCTACACTCATTAAAGACATGTCATAAAATATTTCTCTTACACTCATTAAAGATATGTCATAAAATATTCCTCTTACACTCTCTTTAATGCATATGTTACACTCTCCTTAAATAAGGCATGCATACCTCTACTTAATGGCATAAGTTACACTCCTCTAAATGGAATACAATGCATTCATATTACTCCTCCTATATGACAATAATTTTTTGCTCCTCCTATATGAGTCTCATGTATTCTGACTTGGGGAGAGGGTGATGCTAAGAGTGGAAGAGACTTGAGGAATATTGTGAGGGAGAGATATGGAGAGTATCCAATTGCTTCCGAAACAAATCTGAATTCCTTACTAATCTACTAAGTATCTATCGAGGTTGAACATGAGTGGTATTTATAGGAAGTGAAAAATATATTTTTCCTTGCATCTCTCTCTACTGTTGTATTGTGGTATTGGTTATGACCTTTTGCAGCTTGGTGGTTCCAGGGGGAGAAGTTCTTCTTGGATATGGTTGGGAGGAGAAGCGAGTGGTTCATGATGAGTTGGTAAGGATATTGGCGTTGGAGCATACTCTTATTGGAGTTGTAGCATACATCCATCCTTTTGGAGTTGTACAAATTCATTATTAGGTATGTGGATCAAATTATATTATGTATTTTTGTAGTTTATTTCATAGTTTTTGTTTGTTTGGTTGTTTTCTAAAACTTAAATGTATATGAAGTGTTGCACACCAAATGTGAGAAAATTTAGTAATGGTTGTTGAAGTATTTTCTTGTATAGTGTTGAATCGATTAACTACAAGTACTAATGGATGAAGCATGTAGGTTGCCATGAATTAGATGGAAACATTTTAATGGCTTAAATTCTGTTTTTCCTCCTCTTTATATAGCTCTAGATAAATTTTCATACTATGTATTTGACAGAAGTCATAAATGAGATTGTAGGGTTTTTGGGTTGTTGTTGTTTTAAAGAATCGTGTTTTTGGGAAACCCTGTTGCAATTCTGCTCAAATTCAGGGGGTATCTGTGCCAAAGGGCCATTTTACCCCAACTTTGATTTCAAAAATCAAGTTTTCGGACATCGATTCCCAAATCAGCTTTGTTTTGCAGATTTGCTGCTGCATGTAGGAATCACCTGTTGTTTTGTTTTGCTGTTTGGTTCTTCTTATATTGGATCTGCCTGATAATTTAATGATGAATCTAATATAGGCTAACCACTTGGAAATTTTTTTTAAAGTCCAAAATGGTTAAAACATTGAAATTTAAATAACTTTATGGCAACTTGTTATATGACTGCCAACTGTTTGTCAAAATTCCTTAATGGTTGTACCTTACAACTTGTGAGCTATGTGAAAAATTCCTAAATATTTATATTAATTTATTGGCATAGATTCAACAGTTAATATGGATGATAGTCTACTTATATCTTGAGTTCAATTATTGACATTGCTCATAAAAAAAATGAAGTCATGTAATTTTGGATTCATGTTAGCTAATTGTTGTGAAAACACCTTAAAGAGATAATGGTTGTAAGTGTTTGACAAAATGCCTCAATGGCTATACATTTCATGCTTGTAAATTGTTTTTCATAATGTTTCAATGGTTGCATCTAATTATGTTTATGAAATGTCCATAAAAAAAGGGCTTAAGTGAATTTAGGATTTGCAACTAAGGTGTTTGTAGTATAATAAATCCATTGAGTTATAGGGTCCTGCTGAAAATTCATAATTAGGATAAGCAATTTGTTGTAATATTACCTCACATATGAATTCATAATTATTAGATACCAACCCTATATAGATTTAATTATTCTTTTAAGAAAATAATTCATAAGCATGTTATTTAGAACAAAATCAAATTAGTCACTCTTGAACACATTTAATTACAACATAATTAACAATTGGCTTATTGTAAAATGTGGTTCATAAAGGTTGACAATTATTCATCCCACTACATAATTTATATTTTGAAGCTGATTTTAGTCTTGAAAAGCAAGTATTATGGTTATATGTTTTGGATCTTCATAAAACTTGAACCTTGTAGCTTTGAGGATAAGTTAGTAAAATTTAGGGTGTAGTGTAAAGGACACCAATAACTTTTAAGTCCTACAAAAAAAAAAAAAAAATATCGCATTTTGATTCAATATTCCTCTATAATAATTATGGTAGGTAAGTTGGGACCTTACATATGGTATCAGAGCGAGTTTCAATGCTAGGGCCTAATGGGCTAACATGCTTACTTGTAGGTCGATGATGTATGAATGTTGATTTTGCATCCATGTTGAGTTGTTGTATATCTTGAATTGGAAGCATATTGGTTGCATAGATGATATTATTATCATTATGTCATTTAGAAACTCATGAAAAAAAAAAAAAATTCCTTATATTCCTTTATATTTTTGTTAAGACATATTATCAACAATATGTTAAAATGCTTAAAGACATGCTGGGAAAGGATGTGGTTGAGAAAGTTGGGGTTAAACCCAAGTATGTGAATGAATTGATTTTCAATCGATGAGTAAGATAGGTGGAGTGAATGCATGGTTTCATATATTTTTAATGCATCATTTTCAATGTGGTATGGGTTTAGTAGCCATTTTTACTAGCTGAAATCGTATCTACCAAGAAGAATATTGGCTTAATATGGACTATAGTGTGATTACCTTGGTGTGTATGCTTTGGGAATGAGTAACAATTGTAAGGTTGAGATTCCATTAGTGTGATGATTGAGTTCATCATGATAATTTTGAATCTTTTCGTACCTACACTAAAGGAAATTTAACTAAAAGCTACCTTAAAGGATGTCACTTTTAACTGTGAATGTAGATTCAAGAGTAATGTATGTGAATTAATTAGATGTGTTAAAATATGATTTTGGAATACATTATTAATGAGTAAGAATGAAATTTCTCTGATTTATTTGACATGATTTTGTGTATTTTGGGTTTACATTAGGCATCAAATAACTTTAAATTACTCAAATACTAGGTTGAGGTATGACCTTCATAATAAACAAGAGGCTTACATGATTGGTGCATGAAGGTTTGTGGAAGCCATTTTAAGGAACACTTGAATGTTATGTTTTCCTTAAGCTAATGTATGGGTGTGGAATCCATACTAACATATATCTATGAGAAAATGTATGAGTGTGGAATCCATACTAGCATATATCTATGATCTAATGTATGGGTGTGGAAACCATACTAGCATATTCTATGAGAAAATGTATGGGTGTGGAACCCATACTAGTATATATCTATGAGATAAGTGACAAGGTAATGTATGGGTGTGGAATCCATACTAGAATATATCTATGAGATAAGTAATTCTTCTAGTTAGAATATTTTGATGGAAACTGATATTCATGATTAAGGAGTGATTATGTGTAATTAAAGTTAAATTTATAGAGATTTGTAACACAATTTTTCTTGAGCTTTAAATCCATTATTTTATTTTTATTAAAAATTAAGATACTAAGATTGGTATATTGAACACCATTAGGTGGTTTAGATGTTTGGAATAATTTATTTTGATATATGGAGTCAAGTGTGAACTAGATATCTATCCTCTAGTATTGTAATCCTTTTGTATGTGTTGAATTTAGGTAGAATTAAAATGACTTTCAAATTCTTGAAATGTAGAAAAAAATTATTGTGATAAGTTGATGAAATAAATTTTATATTGGCTTAAGACAAATTAGGTATAGGAAAGTGATAATAGTCTCTTTAAGGATTTTATCAGTTGAATATTGGTTGCATTCTATTTAACCAAATTAATTAGAGAAATTATGAGAATTGAACTCATGTATTGCTCTAAACTATTGTTAGTTAGGAAATCGCGTCAAAATTCAATTTTTTTATAAATTGTGAAGAGAATAACATGTTTAGAAGGTAAATTTTTTATGTGGGGAGAACTTGTTTTATTTGGAATTACAGAAAAATAAAGCATGTGATTAATGAAAAGCTTAGTTGAGTTCTTGTTTTACAAGAATATGTGCTTGTGATATTTTTTGAGGGATAAATTGAAAGAGAGTGAGATTTCATTTTGATGAATTGGAATTCTTGCATGATCTAGAAGCCTAAGATGATTGTATTGTATTTGGAATGTAAGAGATTACTGGATTTAGGAATTTTGTGTTGAGATGTATAGTTGTATGAGTATTTATTAGTCCTACAAAATGTTGTAATAATTTGAGAGGGTGGTAATTCTCAAGGGTTTAAATTTAGGCTAGAAATTCCCTTGTGATAGTATAAATATTATTTAGATTCAACAAGATTCATCACATCTGAAATGTGTTGTTTTTATAGCTTGTGGTTATGTACATACTAATAGTAAGGAATAAGACATAAAACCAAATGAATTGACTAATTACTGAATAGAAATCATGATTGATTTCATAGTTGGAAAACAAATTGACTTATAGTTATCAAGGTAGATTCAATAATATAGATACTATATTTTCATAATTGTGAGAGTTGTTCTTGATTACAAGACACTTCAAAACGATATCATTCATTTGCTTTCGGAATGAAGATCTTCTAACAGAGTCATTCATAATTGATTCTCAAGTTATAGAATTGAATAATAATTAAGATTATGGAAACTAAAGGAATGGTATATAATACATAAGTCAGTAAATGAAGACTATATCAAACCTTAGCTTGTTGGTTTATTAAAAAAAAAAATGGTGCCTTGAACTTCAAATTGTGATTTTTCCTAAAGAGTAAACTTTAGTTAAAAAAATAAAATAAAGGTGGATCCTAGAGATTTTGATTTCAAGGATGTCTTATGGAATGAAAATGGGAAACTTGGATTGAGAATACATAAATCAAGTGGGATGTAAGAGTGGGTTCTATATATGACATCTTGTTTTGTAGCATAATTTCACTCACAATTGTATGTGGATGATTTTATGGTATTGTATCCAAATTTGATTGTGATATGGGATGGACCATCATTGTTGCTTATAAAACCAATGTGTGATATATTTATAGCTTGAAAAGCTCAAAATACTACAAAACCCAGAAGATAAAACATGTAGGATTCATATAGACTATGAGAAATAAAAACATGTAGAATATCAAATTATTATAGATAACTTAAGTAGATGTCATATCAATTACATAAAACATTATTTTGATATGGTATTATAAATTGTATGGTTGGTTTTGATTTAGAAATATTTGGTATTTTATATATCAAGACATGCATAATATAGCATGGATATATTTTCTACTTGATTAAGAATGGTATGTTTCAGTTTTCATTGAGTTGCTTCCAATTTAGAAAACATTAAACTATTGATTGGCATGAAGAAAAATATATCAAATACATATACATAAGGTAGGATAATAAAAAAGATCTAAGTATATTATGACTATAGGAAAAAACTTCGGGCCAAGTTTAATCCAAGAGGGGGAGTAAGTAGTGCCCCTTCTTGGTGAGATAACATTGATGACACTTACAGAGGGTGATTTTTATATAATGATGTAATATTATGCATGACAGACTATGGACATGTTTATATGATATAGACTTGGTTTGGGTCACCTTGTTGTTGTATGATTATGATAATATCTATGGTTTTGTGTATAAGAAGCGATTTTGGTTAAGAGCATATTAGCTATGTTTTCTCTTTCTATATCCTAGTTTTGACATAGGTGTATGACAGGGATAGTGATCCAGTATTGGGACACATAGATCCATGGATGCTCATGGTTATGTGGAACATATGGTTAAATTATGATTTATGGATAATACATAACTTATGATTATATATATGTCTAACCTTATACTGAGCAGGATGTGGTAGGGGGCTTGGTCCTTTTCCAACAAGGATGTTAAATTATGAATGACTATGGAAGTCATTTCTTCAAAACCTAAATGACTGTGGAAGTCATGAACCATTATTGTTAAAAAGTGATTAAGTTAATTTCATTGTGAAATTCATATGATTCCTTTGATCTATGAGATTGTGATGTGTCAGGTCTTCGAACAAGGCCTTACCAATGAACCATCAAATGGGTAAAATCTCACAATCAGTACCATAAGGAGAAACGCGAAGTTTCAAAGAACAGTAGATGAGAAAGCATGGAAATTAGGGTGTGAAGTCCTAAATCCAAGAAATATAAAGACGTGGAGTCTTGTATATTTAGGGCGCAGAGTCCTAAATATATAAAAATATCAAGTTATGGAATCTTAGATCTTTGCAGTAGATCAGGGCGCGAAGTCCTCAATCTACTAAGGCATGGGGATGCATGAAATAGGGGTGCGAAATCCCTATTCGCTGAAAGAAAAATACCACTCATGGATAAACTTCCTTAATTAAAATCTCAATCTGACAATTATGGAATGACTTTCTAAAAATAGAAAGTCATGTCTACCATCTCAAGCATGACTTTCCAAAAATAATAAATCTCCTTGCATAAATTGGTAATCAAGCATAGTTGGAGGAGATTTAATTAAGTTATCATTAATCAATCCTAATAGTTCAATATTGACTTAATCCTCAATATTATTAGTATTATCATTATCTTCTATGAGAGTATGATATTTTATTAAAAGGGAATTACAAATTAACTTCATCTATTCAATCAATGCACACGTCTCTCCATGAATCTCATGGCTCTATGTAACTCTCTCTATTTTAAATATTACATTACACTCTCTTTTATGCACTCATCAAAGAATGACATATTCCTCCTACACTCATTAAAGATATGTCATAAAATATTCCTCTTACACTCATTAGAGATATGTCATAAAATATTCCTCTTACACTCTCTTTAATGCATATGTTACACTCTTCTTAAATAAGGCATGCATAACTCTACTTAATGGCATAAGTTACACTAATCTAAATGGAATACAATGCATGCATATTACTCCTCCTATATGAAAATAGCTTTTTGCTATTCCTATATATGAGTCTCATGTATTCTCACTTGGGGAGAGGGTGAAGCCAAGAGTGGAAGAGACATGAGGAAGATTGTGAGAGGGAGAGATATGGAGAGTATCCAATTACTTCAAAAAAAAATCTGAATTCCTTACTAATCTGCTAAATATCTATTGAGGTTGAACATGAGTGGTATTTAGAGGAAGTGAAAACTATCTTCCTCAGTTTGCCTTGCATCTCTCTCTATTGTTGTATTGTGGTATTGGTTGTGAGATTTTGTAGCTTGGGGGTTCCAGGGGGAGAAGTTCTTCCTGGATATGGTTGGGAGGAAAACCGAGTTGTTCATGATGAGTTGGTAAGGATATTGGTGTTGGAGCATACTCTTATTGGAGTTGTAGCATACATCCATCCTTTTGGAGTTGTACAAATTCATTGTCAGGTATGTGGATCAAATCATATTATGTATTTTTGTAGTTTATTTCATAGTGTTTTCTTGTTTGGTTGTTTGCTGAAACTTACATGTATATGAAGTGTTGCACACCAAATGTGAGGAAATTTAGCAATGGTTGTTGAAGTATTTTCTTGTATAGTGTTGAATCGATTAACTACAAGTACTAATGGATGAAGCATGTAGGCTGTCATGAATTAGATGGAAAAATTTTAATGGCTTAAATTCTGTTTTTCCTCCTCTTTGTACAACTTTAGATAAGTTTTCATACTATGTATTTGACAGAAGTCATAAATGAGATTTTAGGGTTTTTGGGTTGTTGTTGTTTTGAAGAATCGTGTTTTTGGGCAACCCTGTTGCAATTTTGCTCAACTTCAGGGGGTATACGTGCCCATAGGCCATTTCACCCAGACTTTGATTTCAAAAATAGAGTCTTTGGACACCGATTCCCAAATCTGCTATGTTTTACAGATTTTCTACTGTATGTAGGAACCACCTGTTGTTTTGTTTGGCTGTTTTGTTCTTTTTATATTGGATCTGCCTGATAATTTATAATGATGAATCTAATATAGGCTAACCACTTGGAAATTGTGTTTAATGTCTAACATGATTAAAAAATTGTTTGTCAAAATTCCTTAATGCTTGTACCTTACAACATGTGAGCTATGTGTAAAATTCCTAAATATTTATATTCATTTATTGGCATAGATTCAACAATTAATATGGTTGATATTCTACTTATATCTTGAGTTCAATTATTGACATTACTCACAAAAAAAATGAAGTCATGTAATTTTGGATTCATGTTAGCTAATTGTTGTGAAAATACCTTAAAGAGATAATGGTTGTAATTGTTTGACAAAATGCCTCAATGGCTGTACATTTCATGCTTGTAAATTGTTTTTCATAATGTTTCAATGGCTTCATCTAATTATGTTTATGAAATTTCCATAAAAAAGGGGCTTAAGTTAATTTAGGATTTGCAACCAAGGTGTTTCTAGCGTAATAAATCCATTGAGTTATAGGGTCCTGCTGAAAAGTCACAATTAGGGTAAGTAGTTTGTTGTAATATTACCTCACATATGAATTCATAATTATTGGATACCAACCCTATATAAATTTAATTATTCTTTTAAGAAAATAATTGATAAGCATGTTATTTAGAACAAAATCAAATTAGTCACTTTTGAACACATTTAATTACAACAGAATTAACAATTAGCTTATTGTAAATTGTGGTTCATAAAGGTTGACAATTATTCATCCCACTACATAATTTATATTTTGAAGGTGATTTTAGTCTTGAAAAGCAAGTATTATCGTTGTATGTTTTGGATCTTCATAAAACTTGAACCTTGTAGTTTTGAGAATAAGTTAGTAGAATTTAGTGTGTAGTGTAAAGGACATCAATAACTTTTATGTCCTAAAAAAAAATAATAATAAAAAAATTATCACATTTTGATTCAATATTTCTCTATAATAATTATGGTAGGTAAGTTGGGACCTTACAAATTATTAGTTAATTATTTTAGTGATATTTACTTTTAATTTATATACATACACACATACATACATACATATATATGGAAGAAAAAAGTTTTTGGTGTAAATATACTTGTTCACAAAATACCTACACTCTACTTTCTTAGTGAGTACTAATGTCTCCTTTGCAAAAATAATTCATTATGACTTTTAATTTCGAAGTATTTCTTTATTCTTCCCGGGGTTTTTGTACCCAGGGTTAATGTGGATAATTCCAATGAATGGAAGAACTTTTATTCCTCCAAATTCCCCTTGCTTGAGGTAAAGGTTTGAGGCACCAAACAATTTAATTTCTTTTTTATGTGCATTATTAATTTCTATAGCCCACTGATATTTTTATACTCGGCTCTAAGAACTTGTAGAGTATCAAGAATAGTTGGATGTTATATCATTGTATCATTTTATTTGTCTACAACATAACCCCATCCAATTTTCTTCAATATTTACCAAGTATCCATGAGATATATGTTATAAATGTGTAGCTTGTAAGGAACTAAAAAAAATTCAATCCTACAACGTGATTATTGCATGTTTGACTTTGATTATTGTAGTTAACTTACAACAATTGTTAAGATAGTTATTCTTAATTTAATTTTACTTCCATCCCTCTCCCCGTGTTAATGGATTTTTATGAATAATGACATATTTTAGATATATTCTATTTGTATTTATTAAATTTCTCATGCCAAGAATAAACTTGAATCTTGGTAATGCCATACGAAATTGAATTGAAATATTTGTTTATCTAGATTATTTGCTATACCCGTTGTATGCCTTTCGTCTCTTATTAAGCATAATTTCTCTTTTTTATAAATTCGATTTTAGGATTCTCTTGTTCTTAACAAGAAAATTCAAGTCTAAATTTCAATTAATCTATAATTTTTATGGAATTATAATATTTCAACCCACTCTTGAGACAATCACCTAATGTCTCTCATTCAAACATGTTATATTGCTATGCAGATTGAACGAATTATGCTATATTAAATGAATGGCTCGAATATGATGGATATTAGTAATAATCAATGGTGTCTTAATATTCATTTTAATTCTTACAACGGTATGCTAAAGAACATCTAGTAAAACATGGTTTTTTTTTCTCTTAAAACATGGTATGTCCGCCATTTATAACTGTGCATGCGCCGAGAAGTCATAATTTGTGGATGTGTTGACATTATCTATTTTAACGACAGTCATACCCACCAAATTGTATTTTAGGTAACCTCAGTTTAATTACTATACACGCTACTCCGACTTCTACTTGCACTTATCGGTATTTATATTTGCATACATCGTAGTTTACTAACTTGGTCGAATAAACTATAATATCCCAGTGTTGTAACTTAAATTTCTTTCTATTCCTAGATAATAAATCTAGTCCCTCGAAATTTGTCTGCATATCTTTATTGGAATTAGGTAACTGAAATGAAGTAGACAACCTTGTTAAAATCTAAAATTTTGTACCATAATAAATAAACAGTTTACATGCTAAACAAATATAGCAGCATATTCAAACAAAATACCAATGTCGCTTCTAGGTTAGAAAGCTTCACCACAAACTAAAAAATAGTATTCTCATCCATACAAACACTGCATACCACTAAAACCTAATAGTATATTTAATTCATCCAGTAAGACACCATAGTGATTATTATTACAGGAATTTAGATGCGCTTAACTAGAAAACTATAGTAAGCAACTGAAATAACTTGAAAATAAAAATTTCCCTCCCAACTGTGAACCTCCTCTCCCCGGATTCTCCCGCACGTTGAGATCATTTTTCCACATAATAAAAAACCTCTTGTTGTTATGGTAAAGGCATTATTATGCCTCACTCCCCATAGTAGACTTTCCATCATAGCGTCCCACTTTTCTAGATTTTTCCAATCCCTAGGATTTTTCTTATTTTATATATATATATAAAAACATTATTTTTTCCTTAAAATCTAATATTTTCCATTGTAGTGCTTTATTCACCAATTCCCAGTGTTGTTTCCTCCACACTTAGGTGATTTATTTAAGGTTTCTATTCCCATCTAATCAATCACATAAATTCACTCTTAGGGATTTTTAGGAGTAGCTTGGGATAATAATGATTTGATTAATTCACTTATTATTTTCCAAGTTAATCCTGCGAAGTGATATGTTTAATATTATTTAAATCTATTAATTACATAGTCATGGTTATTCCAAAAACTCAATTATGGCTTCTATGCAATTACTAAAAATAGCTCAACTACTAAAAGAGTATTCACATAACCATAGAGGGTTATTACATCTTCCCCCGCTAAAAAAAAAAATAACACTATCCTCAATGTTTATTATTTTGCCACTTCCTTTTTGAAAAAAGTTGGATAAGTTTATTTCATACTATATTCACGTTCCCAGGGGGCCTCTTCAGGTGTAAAGCGCCTCCACTACACTTTAACCCGAGCGATGACTCGATTTTGAAGAATAATATCTTTCTGATCTAAGATACAAAGTTGTTCTGGTATAAATTCTCCTTCATGCTCCACCTATATCAAATTTCGGTAATGAGAAGAATCATTAACATATTTTTTTCAATAATGATATATGAAATACATTATGAAATTTAATATGATTGGGTAGAACAAACTGATATTCCACTGGAGAAACTTAGTCTAAAATTTCAAATGGCCCAGAGAATCGTGGTGCTAATTTGACACAACTACTGGTACTGAGGGTACTTTTTCGAGGCTTAACACTCAGATATACATCATATCCAATATTGAACTTCTTATGTGTTCTCTTTTTGTTTGCATAACAATATTTTCTGTCTTGAGTTGTTTTAATGTTTTGTAGAATTCTTCATACTGTTTGATCCATTTCCTGTAAAGAATACAGCCCAAGAATCAACCTATCCTTAGGTTGGCTCCAACTTAGTGGTGTATGGAATTTTTGGTCATACAAAGCTTCAAAGGGGCTCATTTTTATATAAGTTTGATAGTTTTTGTTGTAATAAAATTCCACTAAATGGATGAAATATATCCACTTTGTGGGTGTGTCGATTACAAAAATTTTGAGCATGTCCTCCAAAATCTTATTTTTTCATTCATTTTTTCCATTCGTTTGTGGATGATATTCTGTACTTAAGTTCAACTTAGTCCTCCTGCCCCCAAACAAGGCCTTCCAAAAGTTTGAGGAAAATTTTGCATCTTTGTGTGAAACTATCATTTTTGGTTTTCCATAAAGTCCAAAAATTTCTTTCATGAAAATGTCGGCAACTTATGTAGTCACAAAGGTAGATTGTATTGGTATAAAGCATTCTTCTTTAGTCAATGTGTCTACCACTATGATAATGGAGTCATTTCGATACTTTGTCCTTGGTAAATCGGTTATAAAATCCATTGAGATCACCTCCCACTTCCACTATGGAATGGGAAATTGATTTAGTAATCCTACTGAATGTTGGTGCTCCACATTTACTTTTTGACAATCTAAGATTTTTTCCAAATAATATCCTACATCATTCTTCATGCCTAGCCAAAACATTTTTTTCTTAACTCCGTTACCATTTTCTAGTATCCTGGGTGACGAGGATATGGTCTCTTGTGATATTCATCTAGTATCACTTGTTTCAACACAACATACAGTCTATATTTATAAATGAGTAATCCTTCCAGGTTCATAGCATACCCCAAAATTATTTTTTTTTGTATTTTTAGCTTCATTTCCTGGTACTGAGGATCTTGTTGAAAAGCATGTTTCACCTTTCTTCAAAATTTGTTTTCATGCCGCTTCTAGCACTTTCTATAAAGGAATGGGCATGTCTACTTATTGCATCAACAATTTTGTTTTCTTTTCCTTTTATGTTCTTTATATCAAATTCAAATTCACTAAGGAAGGATAACCGCCTTACCTATCTTGCATTTAAATTAGGCTGACTAAAGAAATATTTCAAGCTGATATGTTCAGTTACCAAAACAAATTTATTTCCTTGTAAATAATGCATCCACATTTGCACAACATGTATTACAACAAGTAGTTCTACATCACATACAACATAATTTTGTTCATGGTTTTTCATCTTTCTTGACTCATAAGCTTTGACAACATTTTATTGTAATAACACACCTCCAAGCCGTTCTAAACAAACATCTATGCACACAGTAAATTCCTTTTTTGGATATGAAATTCTTAAAATAGGCATTATTGTCAACATTTGTTTCAGTTTGTCAAATATTTCTTGACATTTGGTTGTCCACTCAAAATTTACTCCCTTATTATGTAGGGAGGTAATGGGATAAACTAGTTCTGAAAATCCATCCACAAATATCTGATAGTATACAACAATCCCCATGAAGGAGTGAAATGTTGATACATCTTTTAGTATAGGCAAAGTCATAATAGATTTAACTTTCTCAAGGTCCACTGCCAACCCATATTTGGAAACAATATTTCCCAAGTGCTAAATTCTCGTTCTATAAAACTGACATTTGTTGAATTTTGTATAAAGTTGATGTTTCCTTAAAGTATGTAACACCAATATGAGAATATCTTGGTGTTATTCTTAATTTTTAGAGTACACTAGGACCTCATCTATGAAAAATAACACAAATATGTCGATATACTTAGGAAGAACAATATTCATGAGACACATGAAGGTTGCAGGTGCATTGGTGAGATCGAAAGGTAACACCATGAACACATAATGGCCATAATGAGTTATAAAGGTTGTTTTGTGGATATATTCACCTTTTATACATAACTGATGATAACTAGTTCTTAGATAAATGTTTGAAAAAATAGTTTCTCCCCTCATGTGATAAAAAAGATCATCAATATGAGGTATGAGATGCTTATTTTTTATAGTTAACTTATTAAAATATCTATATTCGATGGAAATTATAAATATGCCATCAAATATTTTGAAAAACAATACCAGAGCTCCCCACGGTGACACACTCAATCTGATATAACCTTTACATAACATATCTTGAAGCTGCATTTTTAATTCTAGCATTTATGGTATACTGATTCTATATGGGGCTATGGACACAGGTGTAACACCCACCACCAAGTCAATAGAGAAATCTATGTTTTTATGAGGGGGTAAATTGGGAATATCCTCAGGGAAGAATTCCTGGAATTCTCTTATTATAGGGAAAATATCTAACTCTTTATTTTTTGTTTATTGTTAACATTTTTCCACATGCACCATATAAACTTGACACTCTTTCCTTGCTTTTATTTTTAGTTATAAAGCTGATATTTGTATAATAGAGACTAGTTTTGGTTTTATCTTTATTAAAATTGGTTGTCCCTATGGGTCAATATAGTTTACGATCTTCTCTAGACAATTTATAATAGCTTTTCATTTTTATAACCAATTCATACCAATTAATATATCAATGATCCCAAAGGAAGGATGCTTAATTTTAATTCCATGGAATGTCAATTCAAATACACAAGACACTATTTTAATTGATTTGTTACTCTTTATTGTAATTTACATTTCTCCACGATCTGGGGACTAACATAGCTTAAACTATCCAAGGGTCAATTAATAAAGAAACAAATTGGTTTTGGGTAGTACCTTTGATTTCAACCATGGTAGATTGGTGTTCAACCTACCAATATTCTAATGTCACACTAAACCTCAGAATATTTTTGGCCACATGATTCACTGTAGTTTCCTCATGTACAACTTGAATGTTTTAGATTTATGTGGGATTATGTGGAAAATCCCTTATCAAATGTGGTTCACCACAACTCCAACATTTCAGTGGCTCGATTTCTTTACCACCTATACTCTTTTTGCTAATCAATTCCATGGGATTTGATCTCATGTTTCATTGATTCAGTTAGCTTATATTTCCTTTTATAAACTTCTTTCTTTGGTTATATTTTCCAAAAAAAATCAGATATGCAAGCTTTTGTCTTCCTACATTCACCCCAAATTTTTTTTGTGTTGTTATTCCATGGTCTGGAACCTTCATTCCAGTTATTGAACTATTGGTAGAAAAGTATGTTCCCGACTGCTTCATCCATACTTATCGTGTTGTCGAATTCAATCATTTCCTTATACACTGATGGTAAAAAATTTAGAGATATCTTCACTTTATCTTTCTTGTCTTTGATATATGGCTCATACCGAAGTAAGTTTGTAAATTTTGGCATAAAATCATCCATGTTAAGATTCACTAACCTTAGTACATGAACTATTTTTCATAGTTATCATAATACATTTTTCTCAAATGACGAGATTTGATTTTTGCTGAAATTCCTTCCATGAAACTGTCCTTTCATCCAAAAAATGTATAGTTTTTGTTTCCTCCCACCACAAGCTGGCTTTGCCTTGTATTTGATAAAAATCCAGTCTAGATTTCAAGTTACTTTCATAGTCATACACCTGAAAGTATTTGAAAATGTTCAGAAGTCATGCTTCTGCTTCTTCCTCCCTTTCCTCGTCAAAGGTTGGGGGTTTGATTTTACAGAATTCTCCAGGTAATTCCCTTTTATCCTTATTCTTATTTTACTTAAAATCAATTTTATTAGATTATTCAACAATTTCAAATTTTCTGATATTTTTTGGCCTCCTTTCATTTCAAATTTTCTGTTTCCACACTTTTGTGGATGGATGTTTCTATTAATACTCTTATCATATGTTCTTGACCCCTGTTCGCCTTGAGGAGTCGTTAATCACTACTTCTTTGCTGCACCAATTCCTACTATGAATTCCTTATAACCTCCATAATAAGAGAATTGGGATTAGAAGTAGTGCCTTCCCCTCCCAACTCTACATACAATTCCTCCCCTCCTGACATGAATGGAGGTGATTTATTTGCAAAAATGTATCAATGTGTTGTAATTATGTACCTTATATCATAAGGCACCATTCTGTTATCAACACCTTTATTTTAATGATAAAAATAAAACAAAATATATATGTTTATTAATATTTTTTTCTCTATGTCTATAGTGTTGCATAGTAGGCCCAGTGTTAAACTTGGGCTCTGGTACCACTTGTCATGAACCTTCAGAAAACCATAATTTTTTTTTTTTTCCATCCTATGTCATTACATGGTTCATCAAAATATCATCTTAAGAGCACAATACTTCAATACATGTAATTAATAATACTAGTACACATGCCTCCCATTTTGGTTATTTAAAGGTATAGTTCTAAGTTGATTACCTTAATTTCACCCTTTTGTACTTATATAATATACCACACATCGTTATGTGGAAATAACCCTATGTTAGACATATCGTTTAACATATGGTTTTATAATTGGCAAATTTTTTTTTTCCTAACCTATATTATCTCCAGTCTATTGAATTTATTTCCAATAGTCTTGAAGTGTAATATCACTACCTTATAGTTTTGTTATTCAGTTGACATTGTTTTGTTTTTCGATAAATTGTATTACATTAACCTCCCTATTATTGAACACCATTAAAATGTGAAATGACTAAATGGTGAATTCTATATGGCTTAGGTTTTTTATTCTAGGTACCCATTGTACCATTGCCACTCGATCTTGCACTTTTAGCATTACAACTGTACTAAGCCACCTTTCAGTCAAGTATTCAGCACAGGGTTTTAGAACCGAGGTTTTTTCCTACATTCATGTCACCAAGGAAAATGGGCGAGGTGTTTCACAATTTACCAATGTCGAATGGACCCTTTAAAAATTGCTCAGGGAACACTCTATATGTTGAGTGAAACCTTCCCATTGATGCTATTTTTTATGATATTGGATAATCACAATGTTGCTCATGTGGTTTCAAATATTCCTCTCTGCTTTGGAGAGGGACACCGCTTAGGTAATTTCATTGCTTAGTTTTTATTTCTCATTACTCAAATTCTAGTCTATAACATACCAGTAATTTAAGTTGTTTGTATTCTTGTTACCATATTGAATCTTAAATATTGGTGGGTCGAGTGATACCCAGGTGATGTAGGTGATTTAGAGGCAGAGGCGCATAAGGGTTCTTTTATATCCACTCCTCACTATTGAATTTAACTTACCTTCTTCCAAGTGACATTGATGTAGAACAAATTCTAAATATGACACCCTTTCGGTGTGATTTTATTCTCTCTTACCCCAATTTAGTCATCCATGTACCCCCTTATTAGTTTTGTTGTTTTCTTTACAGCTCTGTAACCTTATGCTTTCATGGTTAATTGTTTTTATTTGGTAATTATGTGGCAGGGTCCATTCAGTTACCTTGGTGGGATTTTCAATTCATTGACATTTCTCAACTCTCTTCATCGTTTGAATCAACCGTTAAGTAAACCCCCCACTAATTCCACCTATTATACCCATTCCATGGTGTCTTATTATTAGTTAATTGTTTGAGTAATATTTACATTTAACCCTATCTATATATATGGAAAAATAGAGTTCTTGGCACAACCAAGCTCATTCACCCAACAAATACATTGTACATGTCATCTATTCATCTTCACTGACCTATGGATTTTTTTTATAGAACCAAATATTTATTTTGTACTAGTTCCTTTTCGTCATTCTTACTTGTGTTGGCCTTCGTTTGCTTGAGTTTCAGGTAAGAAGATCCTAATCGCGATATCCGACTTTTTGTAATGTCTTCATTGACTAATATGCACTCTCTTTACTAGATAAGGTAGGCTACAAGTTTTCTAGGTAAATGTAACTATATATTTCGACACTGCTGTTCCATTATACTTCCTCACTAAGTACTGACATCTCTTCTACAAAAATAAATCATTATTCTTGTTAATTTTAGAGCTTTTATCTATTATTCAAGGGGTTTGTACCCAGGGTTAATGTGGAAAATTAGAGTGAGTGGAAGAACTTAAATTCATCCTAATTCCCCTTGGTTGGGGTTAAGGTGTCAGACACTAGAAAATTTAATTTATTTGTTTTGTACATTATTAATTTCTAAATCCCACTGAAATTTTCATACTCGGCTCTATGAACTTATAGAGTATTAGGAATGGTTGGATGTTCTTTCAATGTATCTTTTTATTTGTCTACAACATAAAACCAACGCGTTTTATTCAATATTTACCAAGTATCCATCATATATCTATTATAACTTTGTAGCTTGTAATGATGTTAGAAACAAATCAATCCTACAACGTGATTTTTTCATGTTTGACTCTGATTATTGTAGTTAGCTTACAAAAATTGTTAAGATAGTCATTCTTATTTTAAGTATGGTTCCATCCATGTCCTCGTGTATTTGGATTTGTTTGAATAAGGACATATTTAAGATCTATTCTATTTGTATTTATTAAATTCTCCTCCCAAGAATAGAATTTCATCTTTGTAATTCCATACGAAATTGAATTTAAATTGTTGCTTATCTACATTGTTTTCTATACTTGATGTACGCCCTTCGTATCTTATTATGCATAAGTTATCTTCCATATAAATTTTATTTTAGAATTCTGCTGTCCCTAAATATACAGTAAAGTATGAATTTTAATTAGTTTATAATTTTTATGGAATTATAATATTTCATTCCACTCTTGGGACAATTACCTAATGTCTTTGACTCAAACATGTTCGTTTCCTATGTAGATTGAATGAATCATGCTAGATCACCTAAATTAATTGTATATGTTGGATATTAGTTGTTAACACTAGAAAATCGTACAGGAAAAGAAGACATTATTTAATGTCAGGCAGAAGGATTTACAGGGCTGAGGGACATTAGAGAATCTAGAAAGTATTTAAAAATCTCTAAGGTCTGAGGAAAAATAAAATTTCAATAAGTCATAAATGCTTTTGCGCCTAAAATCCTTTGATAATAGTGCCTTTGCATGTCTTTTGACCCAAAAAGTGCGCAATCTTGGGAGTGGCAGAAGTCACTTTTCGGGACCACAAAAAACACACTCCAGGACATTGATTCCACACTTGAAGCTGCCTAAGGACAACCACCAAAGCCTCCTTAAGACATCAAGGGAGCACACAATGGAATAAATTTGGAGCACAATGGAATCATCCCCCTCTCTTGGGTCACCATCCACAATGTACCAAGAGAGGGAAGGAGGATTTTAATTCTCCTATAAAAGGCCACCAAGAAATGAACAACTTGAGAGCACATTGTTATGCTGGCCATAATTGCCCCAAGCAATACCAACAGTGTGTGATCCATAGCAGAGATAGAGGGGACTCAATTTTTGGCCATCCAACAACTTCAATCCACCATAGTAGAGAGAGGGAGACTTTGCATCGAGGCAAGATTGGAAGTAAATAAATCCTTACATTAGGACTTAGAACCCCCAGCTCTAAGGGCCCCTTGGCAAGTGGGTTAAAGTTTCATCCTCATTTCCTACCAACACTCAATAAGAGGGGACGTAAGTGCCACCATTTGGATTATTGTAGTTGTTTGACTCTATTTAGAGCTTTTGTGCTATTTTTTTTAGTTTTTATTCTTGAATATGCTTGTTATTTCTCTATCTAGTATGTTTATGTTCTAGCATGTTCCACTAACTTACTTGACTGCATATATTTTTTGCCAATGGACAATAAATTAAGAGGGTAAAATATATCCCTTAAGTTGGTCTGATTTCATACATGCATTCACCAAACACACTAACACATTAGTAATATTCAATGACATCATAATATTCATTGGAATTCTTAAAACTGTATGCTAAAATACAGTTAGTAAAACGTGGTTTTTTTCTCTTAAAACATGGTTTGTGCACCATTTATAACTGTACATGTGCCCATAAGTCATAATTTATGGATATGTTGACACTGTCCATTTTAACGACAATCATACCCACAAAATGTTATTTTAATTAGCCTTTAATTTTATTAATATACATGTGACTCCGAATTCTACTGGCACTTATTAGTTTTTATATTTGCATACATCACAATTTTCTATCTTGCTTGAATAAATTATAATATCCCAGTGCTGTAAATTGATTTTTTTTGTATTCCTAGCTAATGAATCCAATCCCTCTAAATTTTTCCACGTCTCTTTATTGGAAGATAATTCAAAGGAAGTAAAAAAATTTGTTAAAATATAAAATTTTGTGCCATAATAAATAAAAATTTTACATGCTAGACAAATATAACAACATATTCACCCAAAATACCATTGTAGCTTCTAGTTTAGCAAGCTTCACCACAAACTAGATGATAATATTCTCATCCATACAAACACTGCATACCACTAAAACCAAATGATATAGTACTAATCCAATTAAAAACCATAGTAGTTATTATTAGAGTAATTTAAATACCCTTTAACTAGAAAAATGGCCACATTAAGCAGCTGAAATAACTTGAAAAGATTGGTTTCCCTCCCAACCATGAACCTTCTGTCCTAGTTCTCCCCTGTGCTGAGATCCTTTTTCCCCTAGAATCAACAACCTCTTATTGTTATGGTAAAGTAATTCTTATGCCTCACTTCCCCTAACAGACTTTCCATAACTACGACCTACTTCTCTGGGTTCTTCCCATCCCCATAGCTTAGTATTTTCCTACTTTTATGTAAAAAAAGGGATTAATTTTTACTTTAAAGACCATATTTTCCACTACGGTTCTTTATTCACCCGTTCCCAGTGTTGTTTCCCCCACAATGGGTGAGTTATTAAATTTTTCTCTCCCCATCTAATCAGTCACATAAATTCACTCCCAGGGATTTTTAGGAGTAGTTTGGGAAAGTTTTATTTCCATCCTATCAATCTACCTTGGATTCCCAATTGGAATAATGATGTCATTAATTCACCTGTTATTTTCCAAGTTAATACTCCAAAGTTTCATCTTTAATATTATTCAAATATATTAATTACATCATCATGGTTATTTCAAAAAGACAATTATGGCTTCCATGACATTACTAAAAATAGTTCAACTACTAAAATAGTATTCACATGAACATAGAGGGGTATTACTATAGTGGAATGAGGAGGTGAGTTTCTCCACAATATTTTACCAAAATTAAGGAAAGTATCATAATATAATTGAAACTCCACATGACAGTGACAACAACAAGTGTCACGTACAGTGATAGGCTTAACATACCATGGTCTTTTTGCACAAAAGTACTGATTGAGACATTATTACTCGATTATCTTCTTTGAAATTATTTAAAAACACTATCTGAGTGGTGTCCAAGATATGTTTCTCATGATCTCCATACTGATTTTGTGCTATTCTTCATTGTATCACATCCCTTTGTTTTGGTGAAACACACGAATTTTTCACCCAATATTCATATATCATTTTTGTAACATTTTATCCAAGTCTATCTTTGTATGGTTTCCTACAAATAACTGTCCAATAAGAAATCTTATCATTTACATATATTTGCAATCGAAATTTTCTATGCTTGTGCAATGTTTTTCGTGAAGTCCCTAATGCTTTTTCTATAGGTTTTATCAATTTTTTCTTTAGTACTTGATAAAACCATTGCTATTTGTATCTCTATACATGCATCTAGATCACTTTTTTTCTTTATCTTCAAATTTATTTTAGAGCACTACAAATAATTTTAATCACATTTTCCGTCATATTTTTATCTTTTGCTAATTTTCGAATGCCCAATAGTGTTGTAGCTTATTTTAATTTCTTGAATGTTAAGAGGCCACCATAAATTTGAGCTTGTACTATCACATTTTCATCTTTAAAGAACTTATCAATAATGAGCTTAACATGATATCGTATAACATGGTTATATCTTTTATCTCCATATGTCCTAGTGTCGATATTTTCTAACATATCAGCATCGATATTGATTTAATATCTACATATGAGAATTTAATATAAATGAGTATAAATATACATTAAATAATTAAATTAAAATATAGAGTTCATGAAATTGAAACTAGTAAATATGTATAATTTCAATAATATATATATATATATATATATATATATATATATATATATATATATATATATATATATATATATATATATATATATATATATATGGGTCATTCAACATCGTCTTCACTTGAATCTCTTTTAACATATTCAACAACATCGTTCAATTTCTTCTCCGCTTTGCATTTCCACATTTTCCACCTCATCATCAATGTTATAAGGAAAATATCTCTCCATTTAAGTTGTACAATTTTTTTAAAATTAGTTCATAAAATATAAATTAAATTTCACAATACACTATTAAATTTTAAATATCATTTATAATATCTACATTTACGTACCTAGTCAACTTCTTGTTGAGATTGATTTTCCCTTTCAATATTTAAGAGTTCTTCCTTCTTTCTTTGGTAATAGTTTCTCAAGTATTATCCCCATGCCTCAATGTCTCTAATTTGATCGTATCTTTTTAATTCTCCATGATAAGTCAATATATATATATTTTTACAATCAAGCCCAAAAAATTCACTTACAAAATCAAGCCCCAAAAAGTCACTTTCAAAATCTAGCAAAAAAAATTACTTTCCAAAAAATAGATTCAAAAAAGTTAGCTATTGAAATGTGGCACATGAGGAATATGAGTGAGAAAATGACGTTTCAACTACATTTATTTATAGCTTTTGGCTGAAATGATTACATTGTAAGGTCGCATCATTTCAATTTCACAATCGACAAAAAAAAATGGATAAGTTTTTGCACTGAAAATTTTAGAATTTCAGCTGAAAACCATTTTTTCGTTATATTTAATGCCTATTAGGGGAAAAAGCATTTTCAGCCAAAACATTTGTTGTTTTCAGCCAAAAAATGGTTTTCATCTAAAAACCTATAAATTTGCATCAAATATAGTGGATTTACCTTCATAACCAACACCACCATTTTCAAAATTAAATCTACTTTCATTAGATATAAGTTTTATGAAATTTCATAGGTATTTACTAATTTTAATTAATTTTCTAAAAAATTGTTTGCAAAATTTTTATTAAGGTCGTTATGATTCAGTGAAATAAAAATTTTGTATCTTCCAAAACACATTGTGAAAAACTATGGAAAATTTATGGTACATTACTTTGGTTTGTCCTCTTTAATCGGTAGTTTTTATATTTTTTACTTTTAACTAATATGATGAGGAACATGGTTCTTTGTTAAATATCTTCAAAATCAATGGTTTTTCATATTGGTTCAATTCTAAAATTTCTAGTAATTATTATATGATTTTTCGATTTCATAAATATAGCTATATCGAAGTAGAGTATGTCTATATTTTTGTAGCACAATTTATTTTTCAAAAAATAAGGTTAGCATTGAATACATTAGTGTCAAAAAACATGAATTTTTATGAATCCCTTGATTTTTAAAGAACATAAAGTCAAACAATTGGTAAGTTTACATATCAAAATTAATAAAAAAATTATGAAAAATAATTAATAGAAAGCCAATAAAAAATTTCGAAAAGATTTATTTCTACTGTAACACGAAATTCTAAATAGAAAAATTACTTTTACTTGTTGAGGGGTCACAAAACTGTAGGTGTGTCCGTCGACTGGGCACTTGTGGCCTTATGGTCCCCTAGCAAGAAGGGAGTCAATTCCAGTAATTTTCCCTCTGCTAATTCGGGGGTAAAAAAGGGGTGAGAGTCTTACACCTAGGCTCCTTGCACCATTTTGGTTGCCAACTAGGTGGAGGGTTTACTCCAAGAATTATCCTTCAACGCTGCCAGGGACCAAAGGGGTGTGCATGGCCCTTATCCCTAGCATAATTTTTAATATATATATATATATATATATATATATTAATCTGTTAATTAATTTCCAAATTAATAAATATTATATATTTTTCTCTATTGATAATACTCAATTTAATGCTCCCCTCTCCTTGACATGAGTCACCCCACAATGTAAGCTCCAAGCCCTCCTCTATTAGGAATATTTCCTCCTTTGGCCTTGAATCATCTTCCCATCTTCTCTTAGAGACAAGATGAAATTTCCTATACCCTAAAAAAATCCTTATTAAAGAAATTCTCTATTCCAGTGAGCTAGTGTCTCAAAACATTCCTTCACATAATGTGGAGGAAATCCAACAAGAGTGTGGCAATGATCTCTGATAGGGTAAAATCCCTAAAGTACCAATTTATCCAGGAATGAAATCGAATCCTTAAAATTCCTAAATGATAACGTCGACATTCCCATCCTTAAGGTGAATATGGGAAATACCTTTGTATTTATGAACTCCAAAGACTATGAAGCCAATAAGCTCAACCTTCTCTCTTCTTTCCTACAAAATCCTTACAAATTACCCCATCAATTCCATAACTCACATTTTCACTAAAGCTATAAAATCATATTATATTAATGTCTCCATCCAAT
Source organism: Pinus albicaulis (assembly GCA_034641835.2). Classification (NCBI taxonomy): domain Eukaryota; kingdom Viridiplantae; phylum Streptophyta; class Pinopsida; order Pinales; family Pinaceae; genus Pinus; species Pinus albicaulis. Next base: position 1,212,883,163 of record CM076570.1, on the reverse strand, counting down.
AGTGTCTTATTCCCCATACTCCCAAAACCCCTAGAATCTATAGACAACCGAAAATTCATAAACGTAAAGTCCCTTTTTAACCCATAGTTATTTCCATAGGAGCCGGCACCTATGCTATAAGTCGATATCTTTCCTCTAAGTTGCAATAATTTATTGGGCCCACTCATTGTTTCATTAAATATTCATTTGATTTCTTTTGTAATACTAAATATATTCATGTTGATGATCATAAGATTCTTGTTAGCTTTGATGCCATATCTCCTTTTACTAAAATCTCTGTTTCTGAACCCATTCAAATGATTTATAAAACTGTTGGTTCAAAAACCCTTAACATGATTAATATATACCTCCCATCCACCTTATTTTCATAGAAAGGAAATATTTATGAGAAAACTGAAGGTACATTAATGGGTTCATATATTTCCCCTATTGTGACTAACATCTTTATGAAATAATTTGAGACTAAAGCTCTGGAATATTGGCATCTTATGTCTAAATGTTGGTTTATATTTTTCTATGATACCCTTGTTATTTGGTAACATGGTAGACCTACAATAGATTCCTTCCCCTCCCATCTCAAAATAATTTCCCCTCATATTCAATTTATAGTGGAAATTGAATATGATAATTCTCTACCTTTTTTATATGTTATTATCACTCAGATTCATGATGGTTCCCTAACCCATCTAGTTTACAAAACGAATACCCATACTAATTTGTATCTTCATGCCGATTCTCACACCACAAATCCTAAAAATATAGCATTCTTAAAACCCTTATCTTTTGTGCTATTAAAAGTTATTCTCCCCAATTTATTCCCTTAGAGAAAGCCCACATATTCCAATCCTTCAGTGCTAATGGTTATTACTCTTCTTAGATCAATAAATATTTGAAGATGATAAATAATTCCAAATCCATTAAATTTCCATCCTCTCATCCTAAGGGTCTAGTTTCTCTCTCTTACATAAAATGGACTACTGATGTTATCTAAAAAATCCTCCAACAAAAGAAATTTAAGACCATTTTTAAACCCAATAAAACTTTGATGTAGATGTTCAAATCAAATAAAGATAATTTTGAACCCATGTTGAATTGATGGGTTTACCGGAAGCTCTGTTCATGTGAAAAATCATAAATTAGGTAGACAAGGCATCCCTTCAAAGCTCAGGTTACTTAACATATTGTTGACACCAATCCTCTCCAACTATTGAATTTTGTCATATTTGAGCCCTCTTTTAATTTGAAGCATCTATATTTTTTAATAAAACCAAAATTATCACCTCTATTCCATTTTACAACTCCATAATCATTAGAGAGGCTTGATAAATGGAATAGCACCTAAAAAAAATTAATCAAGAATATGACTATAAATTAAGTCATTCTTAGCAACTGGTTATCCACTATCTAACTCATTAGTTCCTACTTTCCCTCTCTCTCCTGATCGTTCTCTCTTCACCTTTATATTCTCTTCCCTTCATGTGTATATCCCACATCCTCCCCTTTTGTTTATTTAATTATACTTAGTTAAAATAATTTAATAATATAATTAATTTATTCATATTTGTTTCTAATTCCATATATAGTTTTAAACATTTAATTTTAAGATTTTTTCTCATTCTTTGCTTTTTTTCCTTCATTTTAAGGCATTTGTGAATTGATTATTTCTGTTCTCTCTCATTAATTAATTTTTTCTCTTAATATTTCTTTCTATCAAAATTACCATATCCTCCTAATTGTGCTCACAAGTGCTTTACAACCCAATATCGGGTAGATGTCAAGCGTGAGGTGCTTTACAACCCTGTATGGGGTAGATGTCAAACGTAAATGTTTAACATTTAACATTTAACAAATTTTACTCCGAGAGGAACTCTACAACCCTGTATGGGGTAGATTTCAAGTGTAAATTTTTAACATTTAGCATTTTACAAATTAATATTTAACATAAAGTAATAAATAAAATGTTACAAGTAATATAAAGTCAGATGCCTGTAAACATTTACATGTTGGCTCAATTAATAATAAAAGCTTAAATTTAAATTCAATTTTTTATATCTTTATTTTGTCAATAACTTGTGAATGAGATTTGTTACAATAAAATTATCTAGTAGCCATTTTTTGAGGTAGGAAAAAAAGCACCTGATTTTGAAAAGTAGTGATGCATAGTCAATTTTTTTTGGAGCATAGTTTTGGCACTCTAATTTTCTGAGGAAGTTTTTTTAAATGTCATGATTTTCATGTCGATTTTGAAGGAGTGATGTAGAATAATTTGTTTTTTTAGCATATTTTTGGAACTTTGAATTTTCTTTGATTTTTTTTAAAAATGTCATGTTGATTTAGAAAATGGTGGTTTTTTTGGCACTTTAAATTTGTTTATTTATCAAGTATGAATGTTTGTTTTATAATGTTAGTGACTTTCATGCTAATTTTCAAAAGTGTTGATGCAACATCAATCCCTTTTGTTTAGAGTGGTGATTTTAATCATGCTAATAAAACATTTAAAAAAAAAAAAACATGACAAAAAAAAAATCAAATATAATAAAATAAAAAAATAAACGAAATAAACTAATAAAAGTGTAAAAAAAAAAAAAACAAGTAAAATTAAAAAATTTACCCATAAAAATAAATAAAACAACAAAAAATTCGAAAAAAAATTTCATAATTAAAAAAAAAAAATTAACCCAAAAAAAAAAAATTCAAGATAAAAAACAACATAATTAAAGAAAATGATAAAATAAAATAATTAAAATAAAAATTTCAATTAAATAAAAAATAAAAAAATAAAAAATAATTAAAATTTAGAAAGGACATAAAAATAAAAATTTTAAAACAATAAAACTTTAAATTTAAAAACTTATTAATGAACACAAAAAAACAAAGCATATATATATATATTCAAATAATAAAATGAACATCTTTTTTTTTTTAATTAAAAAAGATAAAAAATTAAGAAATAAAATAAAACACATTAGTGTATGAGACCCCCTTGTTTGTGGGACAGGGGACCCACCTCTACGAAGGCATACATTTTGTACCACCCTCTAGTTTTGAACCTGTGACCTGCGAGGATGGTTATATATATATATATATATATATATATATATATATATATATATATATATATATATATATATATATATATATATATATGCATTTTACCACTGATCTCATGTGGCCAACCTTCGGCCGAGCCCTGCGGCCTTAGGGCAACAATAAAATGATTATTTTTTCTAATTAATTTTTTATTTATTAACTTTTTATTTATTTAATAATCAATTTTTTATTTTATTTATTTAATTTATTTATATATTTTTTAAATTAATTTCTTCTTTTTAATTTTTTTTAATATATTTTATTTTATTTTAATTTATTTTTTAATTTAATTCTTTTAATTGTAATTTTTTTTAATTGTTTTAATTTAAAAAAAAAACAATTTTCGTTATTTTTTTAATTTAAAAATGTATTTTTCATATATTTAGATAACTTTTTTTTTTTAAATTTAAAGTATTACTTAAATTTGTTTTTAAATTTTAAATTTTTATTATTTTAAAAAAATTATTATTATTATTTTTATTTTTATTTTTAATTCAAATTATTTTTGTTTTAATAGCTTATTATTATTATTATTATTTTAAATTTTTTATTTTAATTATTTTATTTTATCAATTTTTTTAACTATGTAGTTTTATTATTATTATTATTATAACTTAACAAAATTGTTTTTGTACCCGGATGCGGGTGTTTAATTTGGATATGACGGGCGAGAATGGGCAAGGCAGCGCGTGGCATGCCCACATGGCCACCTGCAAACAACATTTATGCCCGATTTATATCGCTCTATTGCGCGCTTCTCCCGATGCCGTCACCCTACGCGACATTTATGCCAGTGGGGAAGCCAAGATGATCAGTCTCATAACTTGCCTTCGCTCGGCTCATCGTCCTCATTTGGCATTTCGGTGTTTGGGTTTCTGGTTTTCTCTACTCGCAGGTCGCAGGCTTCCATGCCGATGCTCTTCAGGCCAGTGGCTTCCCGGTGCTCTTAGGACGCCGAGCTGCCAAGCCGACGCACTTATGTGGGTCGAAAATGCCATTTGGGTTGTTGTTTTGATTTGCTGCTAGACTTACATTTGTCTCATAGTCCCTTTTTCCCCCTTCTTTCAGTTGCAGTGCCTGGCTTCTTGGCCCCATCCCTCCCTCTGCTATCTTCTGCTTATCTAATTCCTTCGCCTCGTCGCTGTGACGCCATGCCCAGGCTTCGGTATAGACTGTGATGCCGGCCCGACGCTTCCAGGGGCCGTGACACTAGCAGACACTACTCTCCCTCCTCTAGTTCTCCGCCATCTTCCTCGGAAAGCCTCCGGAGCCGCTCCCCCCCTACGCGCAATCGTCGTGGAAGAGGCCGTGGAAGGCACTCCAACCATTCCCCTCTACGAAGTCCTGATGCCTCTAGGCCGCCTCTGGCTCCTCGCCCAGCTGTCTCTGCCACTCTCCATAGCCCCTCCACTGCAATTTTTCATTATCGCTGCGAATCCAATCGCCCCCTGGTTATCACCACTGTCACAGTGTCCTTCAAAGAAATCCCTGGTGCCACTCCGAACCCCCCCGGCCACACTCCCTATCCATCCGCCCGCTCCCCCGTCCACCTCGCTTGGCCCTCAGCGCAAGGGCAAATGCTCCGCCCACAATGCTGGGGATAGCAGCTCGAATGTTCTTCAGGAAGTTGGTTTGCAGGTTGCAGGATGTGAAGCGGGCGTAGACACACTCCAAAGAGGTCCAAGCCACAACGATGAGGATGCTGGATGGTGCAGAATTGAAGAAGAATCGCCCTGAAGCGACTATGGTATCTAGCGTCTACGTCCTGGTCCATGTAATTCTTCTTAGTCTCTATGATATTTTTCTATTTTTGCTGGTTCTAGCCTCTAAAGGTTTTGATATGTCCATGTTATAGGCCTCTGTCGAAGCAGTATTAGAACTTCTGTCGGGTCGGTTCTTGTCTAATTTTTGCATGTCAAGGCTGGTTTCCTCTTTTGAGGCAACTCTCAAATGTTACACGAGCCGGTTTCCCCTCGATGGCGGTTCTTCTCTTGCTATTTTGCTGTCTGATTGCCTCTGATGGCCATGTACTCACTGTATATTATGTTTCACTAATAGAATTAGATTTACTTCGAAAAAAAAAAAACAAAATTGTTTTTGTTTTTTCTTTTAGTTTTTTCCTTTAAATTTTGGTTTTTTTTCCAATTTTTTCCCTTTTTTATTTTTATTTTTTGAATTTTTTGAATTTTTTATTTTTATTTTATTTTTTATTTTTACAGGTGATATTTTATTTTTAATACCATGCCTAAAAATCATTGGAATTTTATCTTCATAAATGTGATATGTTATCTTTAATGTCATTCTTGGATTTTTTTAGGATTTTCTGAGACATGATAATAGATTACCTTTAATAACATGCCAAAAAATCGTTGGAATTTTAAGACTTGAAATTTTATCTTTAATGTCATGTTTATCGTTGAAATTGTAAGGTTTTTGAGAGTCATGATATTTTATGTTTAAAGACATTACTAAAAATTGTTGACAATTTAGCTCAAAAAAAGATGTTATTCCAACGTTAACATTTTTCATTTTGAAGGTGTTTTTTGCACACAAAAAATTGATGACGTTATTCTAACATCAACATTTTTCATTTTCACATTGTTTTTTGTGCACACAAAAATTGGCAACATTATTTGACCATCAACACTTTTCATTTTGAGACTGTTTTTTGAATTAAAAAAGTTGGCAACATTATTCGACCATAAACAATTTTTGTTTCGAGGGTGTTTTTCAATCCTTTTTTTAGGAAGAAAAATGGTTTTTAGCATAATTTAAAAAAATGTTGAGATTTGGTCCTTAAAAAAAGTGCCTTCTTGAAGACACACTTTTGTTTTAGGGTTGTTTTTCATGTTTTTTGTGTTTTTTTGGGCTAGAGTTTTCATTTTGAGGTAATAGTTCCTTTTTGATCAGTAACTTTGTTTACGATGGGCTAATACAATGGTTTATCAATACCACATGCCCAAAAACCATAACTTGTTTCACAATCAAAATATGCCATGATTCTTAACAATGGATATGCACCCCCACTTTACAATAGATATTTTTAAGATGTAAATATGCTTTATTACAATACTATGGGTGAATACCATGGCTTATCAATACCAAATGCCCAAAAAACATAATTTATTTCAAAATCAAAATATTTTATAAATACGTTATTTTAAAATTATTTTTTAAAGTAAAATTTCTATTCATAGTTTCAAAAGGAAATACCTTAGATGAAAAACACATGTATTCTCACCTCGATTAAGTTTGTTAACTATCACCGAAAGCATGTGACAATGAAACAAAAAAAACAAAGAGAGACACAACCCACAACTTCAAGGGCGATAGGCCCAAGTAAATAGACAAAACATATAAAAAACATATATCCATGGTAATTGTCAGAGGTAATGGAGGTTGGGTTATCTGGACTTGTACCAGGAGGTGGAATAGGTCAAAAGGAGCATTGGACATGCTCCTCGAAATGGGCCATCCATGCCTCCAGTTTTGTGACCTTTTTCTGATATAATATTATGACCACGCCATACCACTATAACGCACTCCTTGGTATGACATTGGAAGTAAGGCACATTGTTTAGAGTTGCTACCAATTCAGCATGTTCCTCCTATATGACCTACTCTGAATTATCTAGTTGATCCAAAATTGTCTGAATCACATCTCGACAATGCTCCATGAAGCAACCTTGTCACTAACCACGACCACCCTAATGAATCAGCAAATGATGTCTAGAACCACCACAATGAACCAAACACCCTCGTTGCATAATAGGTGGAGCGAGTCAACCCCAACTCCCAAATGACCCCCCACGTCTACTACCATGAGTTATTGATGTCGCACATCCAAAATGCCTAAACCGACCACCACATCTTCCTTCTGGAACTAAGTGGATCAAACCCTTTCCACTTAGACCTTCTAGACTCCTTCCACCACTTCCAAACACTAGCTTAAGATGAGTTTGAGACTTAGACATGCCTAGCCTGCTCTAATTGGGCAAAACCTAGGCAAAGGAATCCTTTAGGCAAGGAACTGACTACCGGCTAGAAACCCCAACACCACCTAAGCGAGCCGAAGACCACCCTTCCAAAAACTTCCAGACACTCCATCCAGGGTTCAAGATCACCACTAGAGCTGGCTAAGACTCCTCTCCCTTCGGTGTCGGGCAACCATAAATTATAGATCTATTTACCACCATGAACCAACAACATACACCTCCCTTGAAGCGAACCCTCATAAGTCTAGTAAACCAAAACCATGCCAAATTTGCTAGTGGCACCACCTCGCAGCCTAGGACACTGAGAAAATATTACAGAGGTGAACCTCAATAGTCCCTCTCCACCAAACGAAAATTATCAAATATATTGAAAACATACCATAGAAACTGGAATCCACATCAAATTTCCCCCGTAAGATGCACATACAATGATTTTCTTGGAGACTCACACTTGTTGATTCCAATTCAAAAATTAAGATATACCCATACTCACCATTAAGGGAGGAACCTCATACAACTATGTCAACCCGTCAGCCATCCTAGAGCACCACTGCGACACCCTCCTCTTCTCCCAACACTCCACACAGAAGCTCCAAAATTCTCTCTGATACAGAATCACCATCGAACACCGCCACCACCATCCATAACGTTGATGTGCTCACCACCCTCCACAAGATTCAATGTGACTTGAGTTTTCCCACAGCAGTGTTTACTGTCTCTCATACTCAAGGTATTATGGAAGGGTCATGAGAAAAACACCCCCTCCTGTAGCCACGTGCTTACCATGGGCGCCCATGTGTTCCCTTGGGAACATCCTCCTCTCCATTCCTCACCCCCATCTAGGAATATGTTATTTTAATTGAATTTTATACATCTTTTCTAATTAAAACTAAAACTAAAAAAATTATAATTACTTGATATATATGGGTGTATACGTGAAGCTCGGTTACACTTTTGTGAGAATAGGGGGCCAAAAAGTTTTTTCAACAATAGTTCGGCCGAACATTTTCTAAAGTTTGGCTAAAATTTGTAAGAGTTCGGCCGAACTTTCTTATAAAGTTCGGCCAAACTTGTGATTCCGTTTAGATTGATGGCACACTGACGGCGCGAGCAAACAAAATTTTTGCCGGAGATTGGAAAACCGGCAACAAAAGTTCGGCCGAAATTCTAAAAAAGTTTGGCCGAACTATGAGTTCGGCCGAACTTTTACTTTTAAAATAGTTCGGCCGAACTATTTTCTATAAATAAATCGCCCGCGAAAGTTTATGGTTTACTGTTTCATTGCTCGTGCGGTTTTATTGTAGTTTATCGTTTTCGTTGTGTTCGCGCTGTTGCTGCTACTGCCGCGATGGTGCTCCTGCCGTCCGCGCTTGTCGACTTCGTCGGGTAAGTCTCCATATGCCTGCGAAATAATTTTTGTGCGTTGAAATAAAAAAGGTGTCTGCATTTTATTAAAAGTCTGTGTATTAAAATGTCTGTGTTTTAAATGACTGTATTTTAAATTTGTTTTAAATGTCTGTTTTAAATCTTGATACAAAACCTCTCTTGAAGAATATATACTATATAATGAACTTACAATACTTGTGCTATATAATGAACTTACAATCTTTGTGATTAACGAAAATTTCATAGAATTTCTTTAAGAGGTTTTAAAGAAGGAAAACCAAGAATCACTCCACCCACTTGTGTAAATCCACCTGCAAATGTCACTTGCAGTGTATCAAACCCCTATCGAATTTCTTTGTATCATAATGACTTTTACTTTCAACAATTTGAACAAAGCTACCGAAATAATGATTAAATTTGTCTCAATGTGCCATTTAACTCTGTTAAAATACAATGGCATATCCCTTTTATGAGATTTCATTCCGCCTTACTATGACTCTTGCTCTAAAAAATATATATTTCTTTCCGGTTAGGATAGTGAAGCATGCCATTATACAACGCCTTTGTGTTAGGAAGGAGATTTGTTGGCTGAGACAATGTCAGAAATTCTACAGAATGTATTGATGTAATTTATTATGTTGATATTCAGAAGAATTCACCATCATTCCCTTGGACATTCATAGTCTGCATCTATACGTATTCTTCTGCATTCTTCATTCTTGCAGCTGCTATCCATTAAATGTCCGAGAAAAAATATTTTCTTCACCGTCCTTGAATTTCTACCTACAAAAGTTTCTGTCATTACTTTTAATGCACGTGAGGGAGGGAAGAATAATACAGAGATGAGATATTACTGAAAAACAAGGACATGAACTATAGGTATCGTCCTCCTTGTTTAGCCATCATTTGCAACAAAATTTCCAGGACATCTTTAACAAAAAGAAAAACCTAAAGCATTAAAGCTTTCTTTTCCGACGAGGTGTTCATTCTGAAAGTAGCTTCCTAATGGTTTAACCCTCTTGACAAATGAGTACTTTTGTAGAACTAAATAATCAGGTGGAACCTTTATTATATGATCCATTCATTTGCAAGACTTGCTTTTTGTAACACCCCCAATTTAGGTGTTTGAATTTCAAAGCTAGACATTTGAACTTTAATCCTAAGGGGAGTGGACCCCAAAGGATAAGTATTTTGTGAATGTAATTAAATAATAAATTTGAGGAAATGAATTAAATGAATTGTGCAGATTGACCAAAATGAGATTTATGAGATCAATTGCTAAATCCATGAGGATGGATGAGGCAAATATATCCCCACAATCTTTCAAAAATCCTTCAAAGAAATTATTTCTAAATTTAGATTTTTGAGGAAAAATCTGAATTCCCCAATGATGAGGAAAGTAGTTGGGAAGAGGTAAAAAGCTGGAAAAGCTGAGGAAAAGCATAAAACAGCTTTAAAGAATCCCTAAAATGGGAAGCCTAGGCAAATAGGAAGAAAAGCATCATGATATTCTGGACGCAGAATTGGAAACATGCTTTGGGGAACAATAGCTTAAATAAGCTACTCCTAAACAGATTAGTGGTTGGTCTGTGGTGGAGGTGATTTCAGCTCGGGGGTGAGTTCTGGGAGACAAAAGGACTCTAAGGTTGGGAGGTTGGTCGATTGCATGTGTGGTATGTATTTGAAATTACTGAATGTGTTTATTTCAGATAGTATGAATTGGCTACATATAAAAGTTAATTGTATATTAGAAAATAAATGCTACATTTAAAAGAATTAATCATAAGGTATTCACCTTTATAATTCTGCATAATTGTAGAAATTAAATCTGTGGTGAAGAATCCAACAGAATCTCTAAACCAGGGTTGGTTTAAATCTAAGGATACTTATTTCTCCACAGTAAAATTTATGATTTAACCTTAATCTGCTTCTGTTTCATAGAATGGTACTAAAATATAAACACATAGTAGAGAGCAATCTGAGATTTCCTGTATTATACTGGAAAATAACAAAAGATGAACTGAATTTTTAAATTGTGATTTAAACGGTGCATTAAAGAATGAAAGGAAAAATTGTATAGATTGACCTCAGGGTCAGCACACCAATTATACATAACCATAACCTCAATAGTAAATAAAATTTGCATGTAAGCACCAATTTCTATAGCAGAAGAAAGCAACTATTAAATTGTATGGAACTATTCTAATATTAGAGAACATAATTAATAGACGAAAGAACATTAAAGTAAATAACCAACATGCAGATTCATCACAGCATGGCATATTGAAATATATGTATTATAGTCTATTTTGTGAACCCAAGTCAAGGGGTTAAAAATGGTATATTATAAATACCAAGGTCTTTTAGAAAAAAAAATAGAGACACATATTCGTATACCATCTGTAGATAATTTAGACACATATCTTGTGTAAAGTATTAACCAGGGTATAAAACAGAAAGGGTGATATGTTATACTATTTCCAACCATTATGAAAGAAACTCAACTTCTACTACTGTCAAAACTACACACTATTGTGGCATGAGAACTACAGGCAAATGTACTGGACTAAATATCTTACCACTATGAACATAGTATGTACAGAACAATAATAAAATGAGTAATCATAAGAGTACAGGATACTGATTTATAATATGGAGAAGAACAATACACTATTCACTAAAATATTACCAGATTCAGTAATATAGTCTAACGACTGTAGGATATGGAAGCTCCAAGGTAATAAAATACGCATAGAAATCCATTAAATCAAAAAGGGGTATTGTGAAAAGTAAGGTACAACAGATATATAAAATCCAAACATTTATATGTCACTGTAGCCTAGGAAGAGTTTCATGACTCTCCGAGAACTGATATAAGTACATAAGTAGTATTGGAAATTAACATTTACAATTGTAAAAAAAAATTCTACAAATTTAGCAGTACAAATTTTAAGCTGTAGAAGGACAGACTTCCTCTAACCAGAGTTCGGTGAATACCGACCTGCGAGAGGCAAGAGGAGTCAAGGTTAAAGATGAAAGAAGTCATTACTCTCGTTGCTCCAGAGAAAGAGTAAGGCGCAGGTTGTAGTTACCTGTAACAAACAAAACCCAAAATAAATACGATGTATAGTATGACGAGAAGAAAAATTAGGAGAACCAGAGATAAAAGGATAGCTAAGAGAGGGAATGGCTACCTGGCGAGAGAGAAATTTAACTTCATATATGCCCTGTACATATAAATAGAAATTTTCATCAATACATATAACCTGAAGGTGGGCATTCAAATTCAAAGGGTGAGCGCACCAGAAGTATGGCGCCCTACACAGGTTGAAAACCAAAAACGAATCAGGAAGTCGAGAGTAGTATACCTCTGGCGCCATGCGAACGTCTCTATAGAAAACCTCGAGGACTGTAAGACAGAAGGTCAGCTCTGACACCCAAGAGCATGCGTTCTATTCCAGCCATAGATGGAACGTGAAGGGAAATAGTTAATATTCATACCATGAATTTAACCTACGCAAACCGAATCAATTGAAAACGAAGAAATCAATTATCTGCAAACATAATAGAACCTATTATGAGAACGACGCACAGTCTTGAAAAATTGACCGATGAAATTAAATCTCGAGCTGAAACGATGGCAATAGATCCGTCTAAACCCAACAATTTCAGCACTGACGAGAAGCGAGAAGCGTAAACCCAAACTAGAAAGGGGAATCCCATAGAAAATAGAGATAATAGGGCGTGAATTCTAAAATCAATGAGAATTTACATACTTGTGTGGTCCCTTGTAGCGCAACGATATGCAAAAGACTGGTCTGAGTCCCACGCAGTTCATATGGCCACAAAATTCCATTGTCATTCAACAAACCAAACGAAGAGAAAGAGAAAAGAACTGATAAACAACATGAAAAAAATGAATTTATATCAACATCATCTGAATCGATTAATGAAACCCTAATGCCAGGATGAATCGGCATCATTCACGTGGCAGGATCGCAAGGGTTAGGCCATGGATCGAAGGGTTAATGAGAAATGTACCATATACGTTCAAAATTTAATACAACAAGCCCTGAAATTAATGTTACGGCATTTTGGTCGAGCCATCACCATAGCCTTGGCAACCAGGTAGGCTGACGAAGAGAGTTAAGAGTTACGTGGAATCAATTTCACGTGACCACGAATGGACAAGAACCCCTTTTCAATCATTACGACGAGACGGGGAATAATGAATGAGCTTACGTGGAGCCAGCGTTCCATCTCCAGTTTAAATATCGTCGAACCAATCTACCACAAGGTATTACGTGGAGGCCAACTCAATGATTCGATTCTTGATGTCAATAAGGAGGAGAATACCATAATTGAACATAAGTGCGGGGTACACATAGCGACCAATATAGGTATTAAAGCCCATTTAAGGATCATAGGTCACCAACTATTGGAGACCAGGTAATAATCAACAAAAAAAAATTATAATAGAAGTGATTAAATATAGGGTTATTGACATATAACGATGTGGCAATCTATTTCACATATATTCATTTAACATTTCGAATGTGTCGAGTGAGCAAAGGTTGATGTTATACAATTAAAGGTGGAATGAAAAAGGGCTAATGAGTAATAAACCCATAATTGTTATGTTAAGTATGGGTAGGTTTTGTTATTAATATGTCCATTACCCATTTGGGTATAAATATATTAAATTCCTAGATGATGGAATATAGTTGATTCATGGAGATGAAAGCTTAAGGGTGGAAGACAATTATGACATGCTCAATTAGGCAAAGTAATAGTATAAGACCTTGCTAAAATCAAACTTAAAAGATTGAAAAAAAAAATTGGGAAGGAAATCGGGAGGTGTGACAAATGGTATCAGAGCCCAAGTTATAAAACTGGGCTGGTGACATTGTGCTCACGGTTGCTGTGTGTTCACTGTATAAATTGATTTTGTGAAAAAAAATAAAAAATTATATTTGTATTTTCGTTGATCTGTGTTGTGTAGTGTACAGTGGTGCTGAAGTGGCAGAAGGTGGCGAAATCTATGTTGATCTGCGTGATGAGGATAATGCACCAGATCCAAATGCGCCCATGATGGCTATGTTGCGGGAGTTGCAACAAGAGTTGGCTGAGATAAAAAGCCAGAATGACAGATTGTCATTAGCCAGTGAGGAGCAGGAAAAGCTCATCAGATAATTAACTTCACGGAATAGCCAAGAAAGTGAAGCTTCCAGAAAGAGGAATACTGATGAGTCTGATGAGGAAGATGATGTTAGGCATCAGAATAAACAGAAAAAGGTATTACAGGGGGAGGAGAAGGAGGAGGATGCTGAAGCCTGGTTGCTAAATATGATTAAGTATTTCCAAGTCTATGAATATGAAAGCAATTTGAAGGCAAGATTAGATGTTTACCAGCTACAAGGTAAGGCTACCTTGTGGTGGGAGGAGACAAAAATGGTTCATGCCATTGATGAAAAGACAGTGACCTGGGAAGATTTCCAGGTTAAGTTCAAAAACCGCTACCTAAATGAACGTTATTATGATGATAAAGCCAAATAATTTCATGAACTTAGACTGGGACAACTCACTATTGATGAGTTTGTTACTAAGTTTACAAATCTGCTGAGATATGTACCCTACATAAGGGAAGAAAAGGAAAAAGTACAAAGGTTTCTGAATTGTTTGCCTGCTGTATACAAAGAGAAAATTGAGTTTGACAACCCAAAAACAATAGACAAAGCTGTTAGGAAAGCGAGATTATGTTACCAACAGTTCAAAGGAAAAACTGAACAAGGGAAAAGTTGGGTAAATAGGAATGAGTTCAAAGGGAGGAAACAGAAACCAACCTATTTGAAGAATTTTGGCAGAGATCATCAGCAGACAAAGTTTAATAAACCCAAAGAAAGTCAAACTACTCAGTCCCAAGTTGCCTCAAAACAAATAGATGGAGACAGTAAGAAGGAGGGCACCGTGAAAATGAGAGAACCCCTAAAATGTTGGGGATGTGGAGAACCTCATCGGTTGAGAGATTGTCCCCATAGAAACATTCAGATGATTATGAGAGATCGAGAAGCCACTACAGTAAATGACATAGCAAGAAATATACCAACTATCAGTGCAGCCTTGGAAAATCGGCAAGCAGAACATCAAGCTACCATGGTTGAAATGGAGGGTAAGATTTCTGACCAGTCTGTTACAGTTTTGATTCATCTGGGTGCTTCTTTGAGTTACATTAGTCCAGAAATTGTAGGAAAATGTAATCTTAAACCTGAAAAATTTCAGCAGTCATGGTTGGTTCAGCTGGCCACTGGAACCAAGAGAAAGGTAACACATAAACTGCCCCGAACAACAATGAAATTAAATTATTCTCAAATAGAGGTAAATTTGAAAATTTTTCCCTTAGGTTCATATGACCTACTGATAGGAATGGACTGGCTAGAAAAGAAGAAAGCTTTGATGAACTGCTGGGATAAAACGTTACATTGTGTAGATGAGGAAGGGAAACCTTTTATTCTCCAAGGAAAACCAAAACCTATCTCTGTAAGACAAATTTCAGCATTGCAATTAAAAAGAACAGCTAGAAAAGGATATCAAGTTTATGCAGTACATGTAGAAGAAAACTTGCTGGATGTATTACCAGTGATAAGGGAATTTAAAGAAGTTTTTCCAGATGAAATCCCTCATCTTCCCCCCAAAAGAGAGATTGACTTCTCAATTGATCTGGTGCTGGGAACAACACCTGTCTCTCGAGCGCCTTATCGAATGAGTCCCCCTGAACTAATGGAACTGAAAATGAAATTGCAAGAACTATTAGATAAAGGGTATATCAAACCGAGTGTGTCTCCTTGGGGAGCACTGGTGCTGTTCGTGAAAAAGAAAGATGGAACTTTTCGGATGTGTATTGATTATCGTCAATCGAATAAGTTGACCATTAAGAATAGATACCCTTTACCTAGAATTGATGATCTTTTTGATCAAGTGAGAGGAGCTTCAGTATTTTCGAAGATTGATCTAAGGATTGGTTATCACCAGCTTAGAATTAAAGAAGAAGACATCAGCAAAACAACCTTTCGAACCAGGTATGGTCATTATGAATTTGTAGTCCTACCTTTTGGTTTGACAAATGCCCCTGCCACATTTATGTGCCTAATGAACAGTGTGTTAAACAAGTACTTGGATAAATTTGTCCTTATGTTCATAGATGATATCTTAGTCTACTCAAAAAGTGAAGAGGAACATAAAGAACACTTGAGGATAGTATTGCAAACTCTGAAGGAAAACCAGTTATATGCCAAGTTTAGCAAATGTGAATTTTATAAAGATAAGATCCAATATTTGGGTCATATTATTTCTGAACAAGGCCTTGTTGTTAACCCTGAAAAGATAAAGGCTATAAAAGAATGGCCTGTACCAACTGATGTTTCAGCAGTGAGATCATTCATGGGAATTGTAGGCTATTATCGCAGATTTGTGGAGAGGTTTTTTGCCATAGCACATCCCATAACTTCATTACAAAGGAAGGGTGTCAAATTTTAGTGGACTGAAAAATGCCAAAACAATTTTGACCAATTAAAACTAAAAATTACTACAGCCCCTATACTGAAGATTGCAGATCCTAACAAAGACTTTGTTGTATGTACAGATGCCTATAGAGAGGGGTTGGGAGGAGTCCTTTTGCAGGAAAATTCAGTTATTGCCTATGAATCTAGAAAACTGAACATACATGAACAGAACTATAGTGCCTATGATTTAGAATTAGCAGTTGTTATCCATGCTTTGAAAATGTGGTGACACTATCTCCTTGGAAAAGAATTTACATTGATGACTGATCATATTAGTCTCAAGTATTTATTTTCCCAAACTGATTTGAATGCTAGGCAAGCCAGATGGCTGTCTTTTCTCACTGAATTTGATATGGACATAAAACATATTAGAGGGAAAGAAAATAAAATTGCTGATGCATTGAGCGGAAATGCTTGTCAGAATATCAATAGCATTGGAAGTAGTGCTCAGATTGATGTAGAAGACTTAGTGAAAAAGGAAGCAAACCAAGATCCAAATTATGAAGTTTTACTGGTAAAACAACTGAAGAAGGAGACAACTGAATTCACTCAAAACCAAAAAGGACTGATCTGCTATAAGAAAAGATTATATATTCCAAATGTGGAGTCCTTGAAAAAAGAAATTCTAGATGAATATCACAAATAGCCATATGCAGGACATCCAGGATATCAGAAAATGTTAATAGCCTTGAAAAAGAAGTTGTTTTGGCCAGGAATGAAAAGAGATGTAGCAGAATATTTAGCTAGATGCATGGAATTTCAACTAGTTAAAGTTGAACATCAGCATCCTGCTGGTCTTTTAAACCCCTTGCCGATTGCAGAATGGAAGTGGGATACAGTTTCCATGGATTTCATAACAGGGTTACCCAAAACCAAACACCAACATGATTCCGTAATGGTGGTAGTAGACACTTTAACAAAAGCTGCACATTTTATACTAGTGAAATCTACCTTCGAAACAGCTCAAGTAGCGAATGTGTTCTTGAAGGAGGTAGTAAGACTCCATGGGGTTCCAAAGGTGATTGTTTCTGACCGAGATGCTAAGTTTACAACAACTTTTTGGAAAGGACTATTTGGAGGGATGGGTACTAAACTGAATTTTAGTACTGCTTACCACCCTCAGACAGATGGTCAAACGAAAAGAACTAATCAAAATTTGGAGGAAATGCTGAGAATCTATGTGATGGATAGACCCTCAAAGTGGGAAGATTACTTGCATTTACCTGAATTTGCCTATAATAACAACTACCAATCCTCCATCAAAATGAGTCCGTTTGAGGCACTGTATGGAAGGAAGTGTCATACCCCATTGAGCTGGAGTCATCCAGAAGATAAACTAATGTTGGGACTAGATGCTTTACAAGAGATGGAAAGAATTGTCAAACAGATACAAAGAAACATCAAGACAGCACAAGATCGAAAGAAGAACTATGCTGATAAGAAAAGAGTGCATTGAGATTTTAAAGTGGGGGAGCATGTGTATTTGCGTATTAAACCCAAAAAGAGCACTCTTTATGCTGGAAGTTGTGCCAAACTTGCTCCTATATACTGTGGTCCTTTTGAAGTATTAGAAAGGGTGGGACCAGTGGCTTACAAGCTGGCCTTACCACCCCATGTTTGAGTTCATGATGTGTTTAATGTTTCGTTATTAAAAAGATATGTGCATGATGCTGCTCACATAGTTGATTGGAATGTTGTAAAGGTGGAACCAGAAGGGGAGTTTCTGCTAGAACCGCTTCAAATATTGGAGCGGGAAGAAATTGAATTGAGAAACAGAACAGTAGCAAGAGTAAAGGTGCAGTGGAAGCACTTTACTGCTGAAGAAGCTACCTGGGAAAGAGAAGCTGAAATGATGGAAAGATATCCATTTTTTTTGAAAAATGAACTCTAGTATTTGAGTAACACCACTGAGGATGGTGTTTATTTTCAGAGGGGGAATATGTAACACCCCCAATTTAGGTGTTTGAATTTCTAAGCTAGACATTTGAACTTTAATCCTAAGGGGAGTGGACCCCAAAGGATAAGTATTTTGTGAATGTAATTAAATAATAAATTTGAGGAAATGAATTAAATGAATTGTGCACATTGACCAAAATGAGATTTATGAGATCAGTTGCTAAATCCATGAGGATGGATGAGGCAAATATATCCCCACAATCTTTCAAAAATCCTTGAAAGAAATTATTTCTAAATTTAGATTTTTGAGGAAAAATCTGAATTCCCCAATGATGAGGAAAGTAGTTGGGAAGAGGTAAAAAGCTAGAAAAGCTGAGGAAAAGCATAAAAAATCTTTAAAGAATCCCTAAAATGGGAAGCCTAGGCAAACAGGAAGAAAAGCATCCTGATATTCTGGATGCAGAATTGGAAACAAGCTTTGGGGAACAATAGCTTAAATAAGCTGCTCCTAAACAGATTAGTGGTTGGTCTGTGGTGGAGGTGATCTCAGCTCGGGGGTGAGTTCTGGGAGACAGAAGGACTCTAAGGTTGGGAGGTTGGTCGATTGCATGTGTGGTATGTATTTGAAATTACTGCATGTGTTTATTTCAGATAGTATGAATTGGCTACATATAAAAGTTAATTGTATATTAGAAAATAAATGCTACATTTAAAATAATTAATCATAAGGTATTCACCTTTATAATTCTGCATAATTGTAGAAATTAAATATGTTGTGAAGAATCCAACAGAATCTCTAAACTAGGGTTGGTTTAAATCTAAGGATACTTATTTCTCCACAGTAAAATTTATGATTTAACCTTAATCTGCTTCTATTTCATAGAACGATACTAAAATATACACACATAGTAGAGAGAAATTTGAGATTTCCTGTATTATACTGGAAAATAACAAGAGATGAACTGAATTTTTAAATTGTGATTTAAATGGTGCATTAAAGAATGAAAGGAGAAATTGTATAGATTGACCTCAGGGTCAGCACATCAATTATACATAACCAAAACCTCAATAGTAAATAAACTTTGCATGTAAGCACCAATTTCTATAGCAGAAGAAAGCAACTATTGAATTGTATGGAACTATTCTAATATTAGAGAACATAATTAATATAGGAAAGAACATTAATGTAAATAACCAACATGCAGATTCATCATAGCATGGCATATTGAAATATATGTATTATAGTCTATTTTGTGAACCCAAGTCAAGGGGTTAAAAATGGTAGATTATAAATACCAAGGTCTTTTAGAAAACAAAATAGAGACACATATTCGTATACCATCTGTAGATAATTTAGACACATATCCTGTGCAAAGTATTAACCAGGGTATAAAACAGAAAGGGTGATATGTTATACTATTTCCAACCGTTATGAAAGAAACTCAACTTCTACTACTGTCAAAACTACACACTATTGTGGCATGAGAACTACAGGAAAATGTACTGGACTAAACATCTTACCACTATGAACATAGTATGTACAGAACAATAATAAAATGAGTAATCATAAGAGTACATGATACTCATTTATAATATGGAGAAGAACAGTACACTATTCACTAAAATATTACCAGATTCAGTAATATAGTCTAACGACTGTAGGATATGGAAGCTCCAAGGTAATAAAATACGCATAGAAATCCATTAAATCAAAAAGGGGTATTGTGAAAAGTAAGGTACAACAGATATATAAAATCCAAACGTTTATACATCACTGCAGCCTGGGAAGAGTTTCATGACTCTCCGAGAACTGATGTAAGTACATAAGCAGTATTGGAAATTAACATTTACAATTGTCAAAAAAAATTCTACAAATTTAGCAGTACAAATTTTAAGCTATAGAAGGACAGACTTCCTCTAACCAGAGTTCGGTGAATACCGACCTGCGAGAGGCAAGAGGAGTCAAGGTTAAAGGACGAAAGAATTCATTACTCCTGTTGCTCTAGAGAAAGAGTAAGGCGCAGGTTGTAGTTACCTATAACAAACAAAACCCAAAATAAATATGATGTATAGTATGACGAGAAGAAAAATTAGGAGAACCAGAGATAAAAGGATAGCTAAGAGAGGGAATGGCTACCTGGCGAGAGAGAAATTTAACTTCATATATGCCCTGTACATATAAATAGAAATTTTCATCAATACATATAACCTGAAGGTGGGCGTTCAAATTCAAAGGGTGACCGCACCAGAAGTATGGCGCCCTACACAGGTTGAAAACCAAAAACGAACCAGGAAGTCGAGAGGAGTAGTATACCTCTGGTGCCATGCGAACGTCTCCATAGAAAACCTCGAGGAGTGTAAGACAGAAGGTCAACTCTGACACCCAAGAGCATGCGTTCTATTCCAGCCATAGATGGAATGTGAAGGGAAATAGTTAATATTCATACCATGAATTTAACCTACGCAAACCGAATCAATTGAAAACGAAGAAATCAATTATCTGCAAACATAATAGAACCTATTATGAGAGCGACACACAGTCTTAACAAATTGACAGATGAAATTAAATCCCGAGCCGAAACGATGGCAATAGATCCGTCTAAACCCAACAATATCAGCGCTGACGAGAAGCGAGAAGTGTAAACCAAAACCAGAAAGGGGAATCCCATAGAAAATAGAGATAATAGGGCGTGAATTCTAAAATCAATGAGAATTTACATACCTGTTTGGTCCCTTGTAGAGCAACGATATGCAAAAGACTGGTCTGAGTCCCGCGCAGTTCATATGGCCACAAAATTCCACTGTCATTCAACAAACCAAACGAAGAGAAAGAGAAAAGAACCGATAAACAACATGAAAAAAATGAATTTATATCAACATCATCTGAATCGATTAATGAAACCCCAATGCCAGGATGAATCGACATCGTTCACGTGGCAGGATCGCAAGGGTGAGGCCACGGATCGAAGAGTTAATGAGCAATGTACCATATACGTTCAACATTTAATACAACAAGCCCTGAAATTAATGTTACGACATTCTGGCCGAGCCATCACCATAGCCTTGGAAACCAGGTAGGCTGACGAAGAGAGTTAAGAGTTACGTGGAATCAATTTCACGTGACCATGAATGGAAAAGAACCCCTTTTCAATCATTATGACGAGACGGGGAATCATGAATGAGCTTATGTGGAGCCAGCGTTCCATCTCCAGTTTAAATATCGTCGAACCAATCTACCACAAGGTATTACGTGGAGGCCAACTCAATGATTCGATTCTTGATGTCAATAAGGAGGAGAATACCATAATTGAACATAAGTGCGGGGTACGCATAGCGACCAACATAGGTATTAAAGCCCATTTAAGGATCAGAGGTCAACAACGATTGGAGACCAGGTAATAATCAACAAAAAAAATATATAATAGAAGTGATTAAATATAGGGTTATTGACATGTAATGATGTGGCAATCGATTTCACATATATTCATTTAACATTTTGAACGTGTCGAGTGAGCAAAGGTTGATGTTATACAATTAAAGGTGGAATGAAAAAGGGCTAATGATTAATAAACCCATAATTGTTATGTTAAGTATGGGTAGGTTTTCTTATTAATATGTCTATTACCCATTTGGGTATAAGTATATTAAATTCCTAGATGGTGGAATATAGTTGATTCATGGAGATGAAAGCTTGAGGGTGGAAGACAATTCTGACATGCTCAATTAGGCAAAGTAATAGTATAAGACCTTGCTAAAATCAAACTTAAAAGATTGAATTTTTTTTTTTTTGGGAAGGAAATCGGGAGGTGTGACACTTTTCATATGAAATCCTTGTGACAAAATCCTCGCAGTGAGAGCTCTGCCAAAAGTACGGCAGAAGTTTCAAAATCCCAGCCCCTGTTCCCAACAGGAATTTTCACAGCAATATCCCTCAGATGACAGAACGTTCAAAAGATCCTTGCAGTATAGTGGTTCCGTCATCCACCGTGAAGAAAGTTGCCCTCCATTATAAACTAAACATTATAATCCATTAAAATATGCATAGGGATATAGAAACATTTCTTGGCAGGTCAGAAGTACCAGTAACACTTCTGAATAGTATCATCTAGTTAGTTGGAATAACAAACCATTCCCTAGTGGAACCGACTTTTTAATAATCCTTTTCATTATATAAGAAACATCGGGCTCGCTTGCAGGTTAATACAGGCTCGATTGAGTACTAAATAAAACACAGACAACATCTTTTGTTGGAAATATTTGCCTCCCTTCTTGACTGGAATGTTGGAAACCTGCTCTGTCTTGAAACCCCTTCTTGGAGTCTCTCTCTAGCTAGAACTGCACCTACACTCTGCAACTAGCCAAAAAACAGATTTTAAATATTTGACTAATTTTTTATAAAATTGAAATTCGAAAACAGATGATTTTCTCCAAGTTTTAATTGTTTAAAATATGATTGTTTGAGCAACTCTTTCTCTGGGATACAAGGAGGCTGAAAGATTTTTTTTCTTGTATATTTGAAGCTCTCCATTTTTATATAAAAGGATTTTTTGCTTGTATATTTTTATGCTCTTTGCCATATATTAATGTCATAGTGTATGAAGTTTTAAATTGTTTTTATTATTTTTATTATATGTTGGATGTGATTTTGATTGAAAATGCTTCTTTTTTATTTATTAATTAAAAAAAATTATTAGAAAAATTATTGCTTTAAGCCTTGGAATTTACAATCAAAATTAGAAAATGTATTTATATCTAAACTATTTATGAAAAGTTTAATATTGTTTGATTTTCTCTATCATGTCATTTTTACATATATCTAGAATAATATTATTTGTAGTTTCCCGTTTTTTTGTAACATTTTACTACCATAATATAAATCTATAGAAATAATAATCTAACATTATAATATATTTAAATGGAGCTAGCCAACTCAAATATAGTATTGCAAATCCTTGCCTAAGTTAGATGAGGAGGCAATGTATTACTTAGTATTGTATCCATATTGGGGTTGCAAGTTCTATGGGTTCAAAAGAACACTTGCAAACAATTTGTTTTCCATATGACCTCTCTTTTTCGTAGATAAATTTCATTCTTTTAGCCATTATGGATTTGAGAAAAATACATCCTGATAGGCCAATAAAAAGCCTTAACAATGAATTAAACATGAACAACTATTAAATATGGGTAACCAAGTATCATCAAAACAAACAACTAAATCACCAAGGCTAGTAGTGATAAATAATAAACATTCTAGGATACTTAAAAATTCCATGTAAATAATTTTTTTTTACCTAAAATCACTAGATGGTGAGGCCCACAGCAACAACTGCAAAAGAAATGCAATATAACCACTCAAACTACACCAACAAAACATATGGTCTTGAATGAGGTTTTGGATTCTTTAGATATAAATGTACACAATGGCAATGTATTTTATATAAAACTTTAATCCATGTGCTTAACCTTAACATTGACACAAATGGAATTCAATTTTACTCATTTCTTTATGATCTAGAAAAATATTCAAATGATTATTGCCCACATATCTGAAGTCAAAAGGGATAGATTAAAAAGGGATGCTCTGGTCATCTATAAAAGATAAATTAAAGAAGCATGACATGACATATTAGTAATGCAAATTAGATATGCGTATCAATTATGTTCATATAACACAACAAATAGATGATTCAATACAAATGTCACATAGAATTCATATTTATCTCATGGGCCTTCAACTTAAATTATATATCTAGCATTACATTAAGCTATAGGAGATAAATCAAAGAAGCATTTGAATGTAAATTAAACATGTGTAATAATGATGTTCTTTAGTTCAATAAATAGATAATAATTTGCAAATTCCATATATAAGCTATATTTCATCTAAGTAGCTTTCAATTTAAACTTATATCTAATGTTAAATTATATAAAAGAATAACAATAATTCAAACTTCAAAATAATATTTAGAGTTAGTATAAAATGTGACATAATTTTCCTGCGTGGAAAAACATAGTTATTGAGAGTTCAAAACTCATGCATTTGAATAGAAAGTGGGTATACAAATGAGCAAGTAGATTTTTTCTAGAAATGAGGAAGTGAAGGTTGATAGAGAGCCACACAAAATTGCAAATTCATACCTCAACAAAATTGTTAGATCCTTTTAAAGAAAACATATTTAATCAACTTTCATTGAAATATATGATAAACTCAACCCAATTTTTATGAAAAGTAGTATACCATTTTTTACATAATTTCACATAATACAAATAGATAAATATCTCTAGACTATCAACACAATTATTTTCCTAGGAAATCCTTATATGGGAGACAAGCAACCCTAAAAAGTAATGATTCTCTAGACTCCTTTTTCCCTAGGAAATCATTATGGGAGAAAAACAACACTAAAATGTAAACATGCTCTACTCTCTCTTTTCTGGTATGGAAAATATGCGAGTACAAAGAAAGAGGTAATCTCTCTAGGGTTAGCTAAGAATTTTAGCATGTAAGGTTGCTATAAAAACTTAACTTCATACATTTTTCTCTCTAACTTCACACTCCTAGTTGTATTTTCAACTATGGAACAAAATACAATAACACAAAATGGAACTCTTATTCCTCCTATTGGCCAAGTATTTAACCTAGTGTGATAGCCAACTAGGTGTAAGATTTGACTCTATCAACCATTAGCGAGGTTTGTGATTTTAGACCTTTTAGAGTCTTGTTAAAATTCCACATGTAGCTAGCTTGCCATGCATGAGTAATGGGGCTAAGATGTCATTCTCTCATACCATGGTGGTCAACATGATAGGTCAACTTACTAAAGGCATAAATTTTGAATTAACTTCGTTTGATGTTTTTCTTGCACCATTGGATATATCTTTAAGTGTAGAATAATGGTCAAGATTTCGGCACAAGGGATAATCATTTGACCCCCAAAAATGTCATTTAATGCCTCAAAATGAGTCCAAAAGTTTTTAGACCCCAATTCTCCACCCACCATTAAAATGACCCTACAAGTTGATTCTTTAAGTTTTTTCACTCTATAAGCATCAAAATATATGACAAATAATATAATTATCCAATCTAGATCATTATTTAATATTTTTTTTAAATTATGAGTAAGATATACATCATGGAATTTAAATAAATAGCGTTAATTCATTGAACACCCTTGTACATGTTCCTTGTTGATACTTTGAAAGTAATACTTTTTGAAAAATAATTTGTTTATGGATTCTATTTTCCACATTCTCTCAACCATATCAAAAACCTTCTTATAATATTTGAAATTGAAGGTCTTTCCCATACCAAATTATGTTCTTTTAAAACATGTTTTATTGGTGATATGGGTGATTTAGAAATGATTGGGAGAGAGAAATTCCTTGAATTTATACATGTACAATATTTTTGGTTCATGCCACTAAGCCAAGAATTTTAAATTCAACTAACTTTTAATATAACCAACTAAATCTTGCAAAAAATGAATAAAACAATTTATGTTAGGGTTGTGGATTTAGGCATTGAAACAACACACCATGATATTTCAAATTTAAAAATAATGGTTTGAGTCCTAGGTAGCTTAGAATCCTATCTAGAGGTTTTTTTTCAAAATAAGGATGCACTCCCATTTGATTCTCATGATTAGGTTGTAATCATGAGGCTCTCGCTCAAGAGTGGACCTTCCCAAAATCTTGTGACGTCTTGTCACAAACAAAACCATCAAACTGAAAACACATCATGTAAGAAACATAACTCGCTAACATCATTTTTCTCCTTCAAAGAAAAAAAATTCACATCATGTGAATATCTCCATGTACTCTTACATATTGGTGTACAAAACCATCAACCAAACACAAATCGACAAAACATGTCTCTTCAAACAACTGACTCTCAAGTCAAATAATAGAGCTCAGGTACAAATTTCCATATTTGTTGCATTTAAGTGTGTCAACGTAACTCTACTTTCAACATCTTGCTTCATGCAACATGCACCATACTTTGAATTTGCAAAGAAATTCATGAAACATCAAAATACATGCAAGGCCTTAGTTAGATAAGAAATCTAACTATCTGTTAGCAAACCATTTCAATGGCGCATCTTTTAGCTGCACTTCATCATGTGAATCATATTGACCCTCATCTATTATGGAATCCTCTTTTCCATTCTTGTCATTATCTCTTTCCACCTTCTTCAAATGTTGTGGATGACTTGTTGGATACAAAGTCCAACACTTGTCCACAAGGTGACCTTTCTTATGGCAATGAGTAATAAACAATTGCATCTTATTTTCAACATCATTTTCCTTGTCCAATGGGCCTTTGACTTTTTACCTCATTTATTTAGAAAGTTTCAATGTGCATGGATATCTTCTTCCAACATCTATAAACATTATGATTATTCAAACCACAAAAGGAACATGTGCAAGTTCTTTTATATATCTTATGTGAATATTTACCATGTTTATCATAATCGAAAGCAATTTGATTAAAGGCAAATTTATACCTTGAACATTCACCATTGTCGCCTTCTTGAGGAGGTGAATTTGATGAGGTAGTGGCTCTCCTCTTAATACTAGCAATGAATTCAATGACTAGATAGAGCTTTCAACATCCTCTTCTTTTACATTCTCATTAGCTGCATGTTTATTAACATCTTCTTGCAAAGTGGGTGTCAAAATTTTCCATTCATCATGTACACAAACTTCACAAGCTTGAGGTAATGAACACGAAATAAAATTCCTTCTTGGAACAACTTCATGTGCCTCCTTGGCTTTGGAGCATTCTCCATGTTTTCCATAACCAAGACCCAAATAATTAGGCCCTTCCTCAACAACATTTGGCTCAACTATGCCTTGTACATGGTTGCCTTTAACCCTTTACTTTCATAGCACATTTTCATCAAAAATTTGGACCTTATTCCTCTAGTGTGTCTTTCAAAAACACGTACACATTCATTTTGAGAGGAAATAGAAGACAGAAACCAATAGCTAATTCTTCTAACTAACCTTGACTAAAATGAGCTAAATTGTACTTTGATACCAACTTGATTTGAATATGGACAAACTAGTTTTATTGGGCTATCTCCCTCATTAGTTAAATAAAAATGTGTTTAGGATCGTCTAAAGTTAGCCAATTGGGAAGGGGTTTGTGTCAAGCTTTAAGTGTATTTTGTGAGAAATTGATGAGTTAATTAGCTTTTAAAAACTCATGTGTACAAATAAAATGAAAAATTTTTATTTAGGAAATTTTTTTCCCTCAATCCAGATTCCAATCATTGGACATGTAAGAGGAAGAAAGAGGGAATTCACTTTTCAAATTCTAGACCTTGTCTAAACCAAAATAAACTAGAGGTTTGGTTTTCAAATACAATCACTTATTTGGAAAAGTTCTAGCTACCAAAAGTCCATATGCCAATCTACCTCCCAAAAAATACATTTAGTACACCACTGGTTAGTTTTTTGTCTTCCTATATTCTTTATCAACCTCTTCTAGTCCAATTATAAAAACCAAGTGAATATTTCTACATATTGTTTTCTGTCCCATAAACTGTACATTATATGTGGAGTTGCCTCGCCCTAAGTGATATGTTTAACAAACATGATAATAGAGAAACAATTAGTGACATCACCAAAAGATGTAGCCTCTTCAAGGTATCATATCCTCTCATCAAGGTCAAGAATCTATTCACCAAAAATGTCCTATGGAAATGATGGTTTAAGAAACAAAACTAGACAAAAACCTTCAGTGAGAACAACAAAATCTAAAATCTCTTCGTCTTCAATCTGCTTGTAAAGTTAAATTACATGTCTTGATCCATCTATGGTAAAGAAATCAAATAGTTCTATAAATTCCACCTTGCAACTCTAAGAGACATTGAATTAAATTTCATCTCAAGACAGGGCTTTGAGAGGACACTCTCAAAGCCAACCTTCGTTATGGCTTTGAAACACATGGTAAGTATCAAGAATGCAAATTTCCTTAATGTCATAGCCTTCTTTTGCCTAAATGAATGAAAATTTCCTTGCCATTTGGCTTGCGACATTCATAATTCATGCTCATGGAACATGATTGTGTTGCAATTGTGATAACATTCGCTGTATGTATAAGCTAATAAAAAATGATCGAAAATGACATTTTTGCTCTGTTTTTTTGAAGACTTAAGGAAAATTACACCAAGTAGCTTCCAACCTAATATGACCATCATGTCAAACTCATCTCAGGATATTTTCCAAGTAAGAGCCACTTAAGCATGCAATCTAGTATACATGACTCCAATTTCAATTAGCAGCAATGACAGTTCTAAGTATGGTGCAAACATTGCTCCAGATCCTCAATGGGGCATGTTTGATGACAATAATTTGGGGAGTGAGAGAGGGAGATGGTAGGAGAAAAAAAATCAAGGAATCCACGGGAAATTGAAAAATATATACTAATAAGGTGGAAGACATTTGTAACCTAAGAGAGAAACCTGTTAGGAAATGGGTGAAGTTGGTATTACACACCCAATTGGACAACCTCGAGGAGAAAACATTTCTCCCACTTTATTTGTTGGCATAACCTAGTAAGTATTATTCACTAGCATGTATTTTGTAAAGGCCTTGTCCTAGTTCCCATTCAACTCCCATCCACTAGGTTGTAGAGGATTCTAAGCCTAATTTCATGAAAAGTAAGTTGGGGATGATCACATTGACCTGCTTGATGACGTGTCTATGAAGATTAACTACCTTGAACTATTTTTTTGCGTAGGGAAAGAGACACATTCCCATGTCTGAGCATGAAAACATTATTTGATATTGTTAATGCCTCTAGTGTTTACTTCTACAAGTTCTATAGGCAGAGTCTGTAAAGGGCCAGGTAGCCTCTGGATCTCATCTTTTATAAAAGGTGACATATCTAGTAAATGCCCCTACAGTCAATCTATGGAATGGATCTAAATAGAAGTTCTTCATTTTAATATCCATAAAACACAACAACTTTAAGGTAAACTATGTACATGTGTCATTTCTCCCACAAACTAAAGTGTATAAGTGGTAAATTTTATATCAAGTGTGCTCCCACCATGTAAAGTGCAATTTGGTGAACTTATCATTTTTATAATTTCTTTTTCGATTAAATTTAGTTTCACACATGATCAATTAAATTTGTGTTCTACATAATTTGTGTACACTAAATTACAAAATGATTTTTTGAAATCTATTTTGTGTAAATTTCGACCAATAGATATATATCATGGAGGATGAACGACGAATATTAGCCGAATCCCATATGGAGGTTTAGGGATCGGGGGATTTTCACGGTATTTAAATATAATCTTAAATCTCCATACATGTGTGTACATATGGAATTGATTTTTTTATTAACTTTGTGAGTTAAATTAGTTGTTAATAAGTTTCATATTTTAATTTTTAGGAGGTAAGAGGAGAAGGGTTTCAACTCCATCCATGGAGCGTGGCCAAGGTTCAACCGGTCGAGGTATGAGTGGTAGCAAGTTGCGGGAAGGGGGTGATATTTATTCCCCCGAAGGCCAATCAACCGCTGCTGGTTCTCAACAGGGTCATTGTGGATCTGGTTCTCAGCAGCGTCATTATGGGGCTGGTTCTCAGCAGGGTCATGTTGGAGAATATGTTAACCAACAACATCAAGGTTGCCATCAATTTCAATATTTTTTCATTAAATTTGTACAACTTTTTTTACACATGTTTTTTCTAAAATATGAAATTTTATATATATTGATGCAGAGGGTGAAAATGTTCGAGCCAGTGGTCAAAATAGACGCAGGGCAGTGCGCTACATTCAAGAAGAAGGCTGTCAACCTAGCACAATTTATCCGGTTGAGATTACTGATATACCATGGGAAACCAACATGGCGGAATGCACCTTACAAAGGTGTGAAAGCCTTCATGCAAAATTGCAAAGAGATCTCGTGGCTTTATCTCTACCTGCTGAGAGTCGACAAAGCCTTGAAATAGTTGCACATTCATTGGGTGAAATGGTAAATGTGTACATAAATCTTGGGCCAACGACTGATTCATTTGTAGAACTGATGAGAAAGAGAAAAGAAACAGTGATGGGTCCCGATAAATGGCAGGACATAAAAAAAAAAGTTACATGAGCAGAGGTCAAGTCAATGTTTAATTACAAGGAAGGGCCAAAAAGAAAAATGTTGAAGGTGCAGTATTTCAAGCACCCAGGAAAAGCTAGTTATTTGTATGATCGACATCTTGCGGCCTTTGGAAGGCTTCCATGGAACGATGAGGTTCCTGTTTATTTTGCACAAATGTTTTATGCAGAATATGTTTTGGGTATGAAACCCAACTACAATGACCTTCCTTCAAAATTTTTTGGCCCGAGGAAAGGTCGATTATATAACTGTAAGGGTGCTAAGCGAGATGTGGAGTTGCCTCGCCCTGAGCCACCGTTGGTGAGTCGACCATTTCGAGTCGAAACTCTGCGATCAGAGATGGATGCGACTTCTCAAATAAGTCTAGAAGCAAGAGATGTTATGATCGACAATGTTCATAGCGGAATGAGTGGAGTCGATCTTTGTTTAAATCAACAAAGAGCACGTGAAAATGCACGTGCCAATTTTTTTTATCGTACAGATGAGGAGATTTACAACATGAATTTTGAAAATCTCCAAACATATGCAATAAATTGTCGCAATGGTCTGCAAGACCTAATTTTTCATGAGGAAGAGGGCACCGGAATGGTATGTGTTAGTGACCTTAGGGTTTGAAATTATTTTTATATATACATGTGTACAATTTGTAATAAATACATATGTATGTGCATGTATACATTTATTTGTATGTGTACATTAATCTAACAAAAATGTATGATTATATGTTAAAACACCATTTGCAGTTCTCAGGCATGATGCGTGATGAAAATGTTAATATTAAGTTTGGGACCTCCAGTTCAAACGATGCAGATGGGTTTGACCATCATGATATGTTGGCACATGTTAGTGTTTTTTAAGTGACTCTAAAATAAATAATTGTTGCCACAAATGTACATGTATGTATATATATAATTTGATAAAATGTTTTAACAGGTACCGATTCTGTTTGATGTTTTTGGGATGGAGGTACCTTCTTCTTCCTTAGGAGATGTACCTTCTAATTCATTGGGATATGAGCCACAAGTATGGACAATTTTTCACAAGTTTAAAATTTATGTTTAAAAATTATATATATATATATATATATATATATATATATATATATTCTACCTCAAAGTTCCATTAAAAATTGAGATATATATATATATATATATATACTTTGAGGTAGAGATAATAATAATAATAATAATAATAATATATATATATATATATATATATATATATATATATATATATATATATATATATATATATATATTCAGCCTCAAAAAGTTCCATTAAAGTAGGATATATATATATATATATATATATATATAGAGAGAGAGAGAGAGAGAGAGATCTATATTTTGAGTTATTTAAATTTTTTTTAATTTAGGTTCCTATAGAAGATTTCTTTAATCCGCGGACTCTAGCGACGGAGATAGGAACATCCACAGCATTTGAACAAGTTGTCTTTAGTTCCTTTTTTTAATATTATTGAAAATAAGTTTATATATGTACACGTGCATTTTCATTTGAAAGTTTTTAATATATATATATATATATATATATATTTATATTTATATTTAACTGTAGATGTATATTGTACAGTTTACCACTGCAGATGTTCCTATGGGAGAACCTGTTCATCAAATGGAGAGGGAACCTTACGAGGTATTGCATGATTTTCTTGTTATATTTTGTTTTTTACATGAAGTTCTAGATATATATATTATCATTCATTTTTAAAACTTCAAATTTTAATGTTCAAGTACATGTGCATTGTGTATGTAGGTTTCCTATTCACAGGATAGGGCGTGGACTGAGACGCTAGATCCTCCATTTGATGGACATGATTTACAGTAGATTTGATTTCAAAATTTAGATGGTTTTAAAATTTGTTAAACTTGATACATTTTGATACTTGTGAGATTTACAATTTTTGGACATATTTTATTACATTGGTATTATATAATTTGTTTTATTTAATTTTTGGATGGTTTTAGTACTTTTGGCATGTGAATGTGAAGTAATGTTGTCATCTGAAATACATTTGGCATGTGATATTTAATGTTAAATGTTTTTGTTGGATAGTTGAATTATAATTGGCATGGCATGTGAAGTTTTAAAACTCAAGTTTTGGATGGTTTCAATCTACATTTTGCATGTGATATTTAATGAAATTTAAATGTTTAATGTTTCAATGTTGCACAATATATAATCAAAAGGGTTTTGAAACTTAAAGTTTTGGATGGTTTCAATCTACAACTTAAAGTTTTGGATGGTTTTAACCTACATTTGCACATGTGGTAAATTGAAATGTTACTTGTAACAAGAAAATCCCCATTGATTCCATTGTATATGTTGATTTCTGATTTGATATAATTGCATGTATGATGGTACATTACTTGTAAAGTCATTGGATTAATAGTGTTCATTGATTTCAGTGTAAGCGCAAAAAATTATTGACAATGTAGAACGATTTTTGTGTTATAATAATTAAACCTAATAATATTGGAGAGCAAGAGAGACAAGGTATGGTGTTTACTACAAGAGTTCGAGTTAAATATTTAAATGGTTTATGATTTATGATTTTTACTTTCTTTTTAATATAATCGATACGGAAAGATGACAAAACTAATAAGGGTGACAATAAGAATAGAAGAAGAAAATAGTTAAAGATTGATCACAATAAATGCTATTTGTAATTGATTACATTCTAATTATTCACATTCTATCATTCAATATTATTACATTGTCACTTTGCATTCAAAAATTTTATTTGATCATTTTCCATTATTAAATTTATTCTACAATATTTATCATCTCAACAAATTGAGGTAACTAAGAAAACTTAAAATTAAAATGACTTGATAAATCTCAAACATATTTAGCATATTTAAAATGGTTATATTAATATTAGATGTATTTACATATTATTGATAAAATTAATCATATGTTCCTCATATTATCGATAGTTTTTCCTTGGTTGCACACGACTGAAACCAACCTAGATCCATCTTAACCACGGATCTATCAAGCACCAAGAGGGATCAAATATCTCGAGGTGCAAACATTTCCTCAAGTTTTGCACTCAAAAAAGAGGTTTTCACCTCTAGATATTTGATCCCTCTTGGTGCTTGATAGATCCATAGTTATGATGGATCTAGGAAAATAACTTTCTAAAAATAAGTAAGGGAAAAGCAGCATAGGGAACAATTAGGAGTAGATTTAGGGCATAGGGAGCAATTAGGAGTAAATTTAGGAGCATGTGATAGTTGGGTGAGATAAAATCATATTTTAATAAAATAATGGGAATTTTTAGGAGAGACAAATAGTGGATATAACATGTATTTTGGTGAATAATCAAATTTATGAAATTAAACAATTAATTATTTTTGTATGTGAAAACAAGATTCACACCTAATCCTCACCTAAACGACTAAATTAAACACATTATTATTAAGGGGATGAGGAGCTTTCTAGGTTTTGAGCTCCCCATTGTTAGATGAGTGTCGTAATGGCATTCCATGTATTTTTGTGAGAACTTATGATATTGTGATATTCTAATTACGAAATAGTGATCTTGAGTACATGCTGGATAATGTAGTAGATAGGAACTTTTTGATAAGGGGAGATTAGGGATGTGACCAAATTCCTATTAGTGAAAAAAATTTTCTTCACCTTCCTATAACTCCATTGTAGCTTTGGGGGCCAAAGGTAAGAAGAGTACCTTGGAATTTCTTGGGTGAAAAACCAAGTAGGTCACCAACTTTTGTCTAGTGCATTGGAATTCATTAAAGAATTGGTCATTGGAGCTGCTTCAAGCTAGGAGTGAGCATCGTCACCAACCTACATTGAATATTTTACACTCCCTAGGGTGAATGATACTTTAAATTGATTGACAGTCTAAGACTTTCGAATTTTTCCGAATGCCAAATCATCTTACAAAGCTAGTATTTATAATATCCTAGTAGGTCATTCAGAAAATTTTTACCGGAAACTTGAAACAAAGAGAATCTATCCTTGGCTAGGACATCATGTAAGATGCCTGCCATAAACAGTAAAATTGTACTTAAAAGCTGAGATTCGGGCAAGTGGGGACAACCACTTGTTATCTCGTCCCTTGGAGGCTAGGCCATATGGGGACCGAATCTGACCTTACAAAATAAAGTGAAATAATTTGTACCATATGGTTGGAAAGCATATACAAGAACAATTAATTTAATTTTATAGTATATATATATATATATATATAACATTTTTCATCAATGCACATGTATAGAAAAACTACTTTTAGTTGATACTAGAGCACGTGCTTGTACCCAAACTATTTGTAACATGTGAAAACCACAAATAACATAAGCAGCTCAATTTTTAGTTGAGTACTGGAAGTTCTAAAACATATTTAATCCAAAGATAATAAATTGTTGGACACTTCACTCAAAAAAATTCTAATGGAATTCCATCTTCAATAATCCGTTCATGATCGGATTTTGACATTTTCCATTTCTTAATTTTTGATTTTTTCTTTGATTGAACTTATATCAACTTTATGCGTGCTGCACACACCAAGTGACTATATTGACAACTTATGGAATCAGGTTCATAGTCTTCAAAGTAAAAAATGTCTCCACTTTGATGAGTTTGTCTAAAAAAATAACCTTTTAGTATAATAGATCCTCTGTCATACTGAAATCCGTGATCATTATAGTCTTGTAATTATTTCATTTTTCATTCAGTGAAACACATCAAATAATACTTCACATTTTCATCGTGGTCAATAGGTGCAATTACAGCAAAACATCTCCTGCACAATAAAATAAATTTGACATTTAATTATGCATATTTAAATTTATTTCTAGATCTTTAAATCATTAGAAAGTAATTCAAATGTTACCTTCTCTAACAAGATCAGAAACTCGATCACCATCGGATGATATTGTAGTTTCCTCTTATTGCATTTCTTCAAACATTGCAACAGACATTTTTCCCTTTGTATTTAGCTCTGTATGTTTCCAATCGTTCACATACATTTTTTTTTCACAAACGTCATTGGATTTTGTGTTGTCTATGCAAACATCACAAAAACAAGAATATTTTCTTTTATCCAATGCAAACACATTTCTGGACAACTTTGTTTGAATTGAATGCAATTTTCGAGTCCCTTTTATTGTTTCAACGTCATTTCCAATTGATCTATCTACGTCTTCGATTCCAATATGCTAGAAAAACCTTTACATGGAAAATTAGAAAAAGAATTTGTAAATATGATATCAAAATACAATTAAAAATAATCATTGCATGATAAATGTACAATGTTTAAAATTAGATTTCCAATATAAATTAAATTTAATGTACCTTCGCACTTCTTTTGATGGTTTTTTCTCATGGCTTAGAGCAGTGATGCACCATTGAACAACTTCTTCAGTGTTCACAAGTCGGCGTACAGAGTGGTTCATTTGATATCTTCAAAGTACTCGTTTTATGCATGCTCCTGCACTGTCATGTTCTCCTTTTCCATGGCCAGTCTCAAAGAATTTCCAACAATGTTTAATGCAGGTTTTCTTATGAAGACAACACAACCAAAAGAATGATTGTGCATATTTGAATTGACATGTGCATCCGTCTGACCATATCCAATGTTCATTGAATTTTATTCCACGATTTTTCAATGAATCATAAATTCCTCCAAAACAATGTTGTACAAAACATGTATCATGTGTACGATCGTCACTGATATAAAAGTGATATTCTTTAATGATATGTTGATTTTAACTCGTGCTTTCTATATGATCGACATTTTGTTCAGCATGTCTATATAGAATATGGACAATCATGGAGACTTGGTTAGAATGATAGTATTCACTCTGAATTTCTTTTTGTGGAACAAATGTGTAGTTTTCTGCAAAATCAATCACTGACAAAATGGTCCCTGGTGGAAAAACTTCACGAGATTTTTTGAATTGCAAGTCTTGCCATCGATCTCTATGGGAATGCTTGGTGTATTTGTAAATTTCTGCCTCAAACTGTCTCAAAAAGTCTATCAGAAATTTTTTTTCTTCTCGTAATTCGATTCTTTTAACACTATTTGCACCTTGAATCAATGTACTGATATATTCATATCTCTTCCATTTCACTTTCATGTTGGAAAATGATTGATCATTTATATCAATACGATATTTGTTTTGAAATTTAGTCAAATTTCCACAATCATCGTATTTTTTACCACCAACACATTTCTTTTTGTAAAATAGTTCATCGCTTTCTCTTTCACATAGAATTTGAGATATGAATTCACGGATAGTGGAAGGAGGAGGTGAATCCTTCCATAATTTTCTACCAAAATCAAGGAATGTGTCATAATATAACTCAAATTCCACATGATAATGGCAACAACAAGTGTCGCGTACGGTGTAGGTTTTACATACCATGGTTTTTGTTGAACAAAAGCACTGAGTGAAACATGAATTTGATGATTCTCTTATTTGAACTTGTTGAATAACTCTATCTGAGTGGTTTCCAAGAGATATTTTTCATGTTCTTCGTACTGATTTCGTGCTATTCTTCTTCGCATCACATGTCTTGCAATTGGTGAAACACGCGAATTGTTCTTCCAATATTCATATATTATTTTTTTAACATCTTCTCCAAGTCTATCTTTGTATGGTTGCCTACAAATAGCTCTCCAACAAGTGAGTTCATCATTTACATCTATTTGTAGTTGAAATTTTCGATGTTTGTGTAGAGTTTTTCGTGAGGTTCCCAGTGCTCGTGCCATAGATGCTATCAAATGATTCTCTTGAGTACTTGGTGAAACCATTGCCATCTGTATTCCTCTACGTATATTTGAAACATATTTATCTCTAGATCTCTTAATTGACTTTATAGCACTACTCATATTTTTTATCATCTCTTCCTTCATTTTTTTATCTTTGGTTGATTTTCGAATACCCAATAGTGTCGTCGCTTCTTTTAATTTCCTTAATGATAAGAGACCTTTCAACATTTGAGCCTGAACTGTCACTCGCTCATTTAAGAAATGATTTTCAAAAATGCAGTTGACACGATATCATATAACATGGTCAGGTTTTTTATCTCCATATGTGTGAGTGTCAACATTTTCTAACATCTCATTATCGATAGTGATTTCATCTGTACATATTCGAAAAAAATAGTACATATTCAATAAATCACTAAATTAATAAATATGTCAATAAATATTAGGAAAATTTTAAATATATCAATAGATCATAATATTTACATTTACATACCCGCTTCAATTTCTGCTTGAGGTTGATTTTCTTCTTCAATATTTTGAGGAGTATCTCTGTTTGTTTACATTAAACAAAATATTTTTCAAACTAGTTCATCAAATAAAAATTAAGCTTCACATTTTACATTAGGAAAATTTTAAATATATCAATAAATCATAATATTTACATTTACATACCTGCTTCAATTTCTACTTGAGGTTGATTTTCTTCTTCAATATTTTGAGGAATATCTCTATCTATTTACATTAAACAAAATATTTTTCAAACTAGTTCATCAAATAAAAATTAAGCTTCACATTTTACATTAGGAAAATTTTAAATATATATCAATAGATCATAATATTTACATTTACATACCTGCTTCAATTTCTGCTTGAGGTTGATTTTCCTCCTCAATATTTGAGAGGGCCTCTAACTTTCTTTTGCGAGATTGTCTCGTCTCTTCTTTACGTGCTTCAGGGTCTCTTTTTCGATCATATTTTATCACACAAGTTCTCCGATTTCCCATGATAATAGGGTATGAAGTTCAAAAAATTTCCTTCAAAAAATTAGACAATAACTCAATTATAAAAAATATCACAAAAGATTTAATTTAAAAAAATTCAGTGTAATTTTTTTGTAAAAAATACATATTCCAATCCAAAACACACGAGAGAAAAAATGTCTTATAAAAATGAAATGAAGCTCAAAATATTTACTTCAAATCAAAACACGTACATACCTCCAAGAAATTTCTTTTGAATGTACGTCCAAGAAATTTTTTACAATTTTTGCCAAAATCACGCCGCCTCCAAGAAATGTCTTCCAAATAAAAATATTCTTTAAACCCAAAATTGTAAAATCAATTTGTTTCCAAGAAATGCTCTTAAACCCAAATTTTGAAGAAAAGTTTTTGAACCCAAACCAAGATCTTTGTAAAATGAGGTGAAGTGTGCGAAATGTGCAAAAATTGTGAATCATTTCACGACAATTTATATTGACACAAAATGTGTTTTAGTAGGGGGCTCCGCAAAACTTTCTGTCCGACGGAGAGTTATACAATAGTTCAGCCGAAATTTTAATCAAAAGTTCGGCCGAACTATTAAAACGTTAGATTTAACGAGCCTTAAGCGGAAAACATAGTTCGACCGAACTTGGACTAAAAGTTCGGCCGAACTAACACGTCACCAATCACGCAAAAACTAGGCTCTGAAAATGGTTCTGCAACTTTGGACTGATTAAACTCCATAAAAGGTTGTTAATTAACTGTCGGAACGAAGACAAGCATTTTCAGAATTGAATCTACTTTCAGGAAATATAACTTTTATGGAATTTCATAAATGTTTATTAATTTTAATTATTTTTCTAATAAAATGGGTGCAAACAATTTGTGAGGGTCATTGTGATTCAGTGAAATCAAAATTTTGTATCTCCCAAAATACATTGTAAAAAAAATTGAAAAAATTATGGGGCATTACATTGGTCCGTTGTCTCTAATGGGTAGCTTTTAGATTTTTAGTTTATAACTTATATGTTAAGAAATTTCTTGCGACATGAAATATATCCAAAATACGCAGTTTTTCGTATTGGACCAGTTCAAAAAATTCTAGTAATTATGATATGCATCCATTGGCTTTGTAAATATGACAAAAACAAAGTAGACTCTGTCTAGATTGTTGTAACACATTTTGTTTTTTCAAAAACACAAATTTTCAATGAATACAACATTGCGTCATAACATGACTTCTTATGAATCCTTTGATTGTTAAGAAACACACACTCAAAGAAATGCTAAGTTGACATATCAAATCTGAATAAAAAAATTTCAAAAAATAAGTAATAGAAAGCTAACAAAATTTCTCACAACTTTTATTTTTATCACAAAATGAAATTCTACACAAAAAATTGTTATAGTTTGCAGAAAGTTGAAGAACCGAAAAAAATGAAATTTTTTTCTCAAAAAAGGGCAAAAAGTGTAACCCAGCTTCACATTTTCACCCATATATATATAACCTCTATCCTCTTGACTACTAAAAATATTCCCGTAGAAATTAAGTCAAGGTTATAATATAATTTAAATGATAATGTAATTATATATAAAGATGTGAAATGTATATAATGTAAATAATATTATTAAGAACCAAAATAGATCCATCTTAACCAAGGATCTAAACGATGAGAGCAAGCAAACCAACTAACAACAATAAATGAAATATAGTGCATGATTGTTTTAAGTTTTTCATTATTGTATTTTATTTGACATGATTGATTCAAAACATAGGTTTAATATTTTACAACCAAATGAATTTTTTTTTTAAAATTTAGATACTTTCTTAAACACAATATCATGGAATAAAATTTAAGAGAGAGAGAGGGTGTGGGAGGGAAGGAGGGAGAGAGGGAGGGATGTAGTGACACAGTTGGAGGGAAGAGAGAGAGAGAGAGAGAGAGAGAGGGGGAGAGAGGGGAAGGAAAAGAGAGAGAGAGAAGGGGAGATATAAGGAGAGAGGGAAAGATAGAGGGATGAAGTTGGAGGGTGAGAGAGATGGTGAAACTAACAAATACTTAGGGAGATAGAGGTGGAGAGGGATAGGGAGTGAGAAGGGATAGATGGGGAGAGAGTGAGGGAGAGAGGAGAGGAGGGAAGAGAGAGAAGAGGAGAGGAGATAGATATGGAGAGAAGGGTAAGAGAGAAAGAGAGAGGGAGACATAGAGGTGGAGGAGAGAGAGATAAAGAGGGAGGGAGGGAGATAGTGACAAAGTTAGAGGTAAGAGAGAGAGAGAGAGAGAGAGAGAGAGAGAGAGAGAGATGGAGAGAGATGGAGTTGGAGGGGGAGAGAGGGAGGGAATAATAAAGACATAGAGGGAGAGAGGTGGAGGGTGAGTGTTAAGGGAGATATGGATAGAGAGTGAGGGAGACATGAGAGTGAGAGGAGAAAGAGAGGGGTAAGATAGAGATAGAGGGAGGGAAGGGTGAGAGAGAGAAGGAGATGAGGAGGGAAGGAGAGAGGGAAAGGAAATTAGAGGGGCAATTAGAGAGAGAGATATAGATTGAGAGTATGTATGTTTTGGGTGAGATAGAGAGAAGGAATACAAAATATCCTAGATCTATATTAACCCCATAACTACTAGGCGCTGAGAGGGATCAAATATGTCGAGGTGCGAACCTTTTCTCAAGTTTTGCACTCAAAAAGTAGGTTTGCACATTGATATTTTTTATCCCACTTGGCGCTTGATATATATAGGGTTAAGATGGATCTAGGATGGTACTAATATAATGTGAATGTCTGCAAAGTAAAGGGGTACAACATTTAACATTTATATGTCAGCTCAATTAAAATAAAACAAAATAAATCATTAAAATTAATAAACAAAAAGATAAAAGTAATAAATAAAAAGACCAAGTAATATAAAGCTCAAAAAATTTAAATGTTGGCTCAATTAATACTAAAAATTTAAATTTAAAGTAAATTTGATATATTTATATTTTGTTATTAACTTTTGAAAAGACTTTGTTACACTAACATGGGCTAAGACCATGGCTTATCAATACCACAGGCCTAAAAACCATAACCTATTTCAGAATTAAAATATTTTTTAAAAGTATGGCACAATTCTTAACGATGGATATTCACCTCGACTTTATCATGGATATTATTAATATGTAAATATATTTTTTTGGCCAATAATATGGATTATCAATACCACATGCTCAAAAAGTATAACTTATTTCACAATCAAAATATTCTACAAATATTTTGTTTCAATTTGATTTTATGCCATTATTTTAAATAAATCTAAAATGAAAAATGTTATAACCAACAACTACTAAAAAGAGCAGTCTTAAAGTGTGACATTTTGGAGTTTCCTAGGCATTCCTAGCTATAATATGATCCTCATTTGTGTTGTTTAAACTAGTTTTTGTTATATGTATGGATTCAACACACTTAAAAACCCCTCGGTGCTTGGATCGTGAAGAGTTCACTCATAAAACTTGTGATTTCAACGAATCTACCACATTGTAGACAAATTAGATCAAAAAATAAACCAACTTTTCAAAAAGTCTGACTTAAAGACTACTCTTTTTATTAAACAATTCATTTGATTCCTATGTGAATCTTTTTGGGGAGTAGTCTTTAAGTGAGAAATTTTGAAATTTTTTAAAATGAGAATAATTTTATCTATAAATATGTGAAATTTATACAGTATAAATAATATTATTAAGAATCACAATAGATCCACCTTAAATAAGTATTTAAGTCTATAACAATAGGCAAATTTACTAACAATAATAGAGGAAAAATGATGTATGATTGTTCTAATTTTTTCATTATTGTTTTTTCTTTGACATGATTGATCCAAAACATATGTTTAACATTTTACAACCAAAGTTTTTTTAATTTAGGAATTTTCTTAAAAACAATATCATGGAATCAAATTTAATAGAGAGAGAGACACATAGGGATAGAGGGAGAGAGATCCCAAAGAGAGAGACTGAGAGTGGCGAGGGGAGAGATATGGGGTGATGAAGGAAAAAATACATAGAGGGATAAGGTGGAGATATATATAGAGAGAGGGAGTGACAAGGGAGAGAATGATGGAGAGAGGAGAGGAGGGAAGACTGAGAAGAGAAAAATATGGAGATAGGTAGAGAAGCACAAGGGAGACATGGGTAGACATAGAGATGGAGGGGAGAGAGAAGGAGAGAGGGAGGGAGATAATTACAGTGTTAGAGGGAATAGAGAAAGAGAGATTGATGGGGGGAGAGAAATAGGGAGGTGGGAGAGAATGGAAAAGAGAGGAAGGAAGAGAGATATGACTCAATAGAGATAAGGAGAGAGAGAGAGAGAGAGAGAGAGAGAGAGAGAGAGAGAGAGAGAGATGGAATTGGAGGGGAGGGAGATGAAGGGAGGAAGAAATACAGAGGAATAAAGGTGGAGAGGGAGGGAGTGACAAGGAAGAGATGGAGAGAGAGTGACGGAGATAGTTGAGTGCGAGGGAATAGAGAGAGAGGAGAGAGAGAGGGAGGGAAGGGAAAGAGAGGGAGAGGAAGGGAGAGAGAGAGATATAGATATGGAGAGAGAGAGTCTATATGTTTGGGGCATGAGATAGAGAGAGGGAGAATAAAGATACACATGAATACAAATATCGATATTATATAGTATTATATAACCAACCTAGATCCATCTTAACCTTATATCTAAAAAGCGTCAAGAGAGATCAAATCTCCTCAGTTGCAAACCTTTCCTCAAGTTTTGCACTCAAAAAATAGGTTTGTGCCTCGAGAAATTTTATCTGTATCAACACTTATAGATCCAGGGTTATGATGGATCTAAGTTGGGTATTTTTATTGCGACGATTGGCAGTCTACTGCCCAATATAGGGTAGATTTCTAGATGTTAGATCTTAGATGTTAACTGTTAGATATAAATATTTTTAAATTAAGTTTTTAAATTATAATTATGTTTTTTCTCAATAAAACTATAGACAAATATTTAAAAATCTAATATACATTTCACATTAAAATATATAACATATAAATTATACTTATAAAGTAACATCCATTTTATAATATTAATTAAAATAATGTTTCAGTAAGATATTTAAGTTTAATTAATAAGCACACAAAAATTTATTATTTACAATATAACAAGAGTCTTAATTATGAATATCCACCTCACTTTAACATGGACATAATCAACTTCTAAATAGGATTTCTTACAATACCATGGGCCAATATCATGACTTATCAATAAAACATACTAAAAAACCATCTCATTTCAAAAAAAAAATTATGAATATTTTATTTCATATTAATTTTATAACCTTTTTTTGAAATTGAAACTTAATACTTACAAAAAATATACAATATAACAAGATTATTAACTATGAATATTCACTCCCATTTGACCATGGATATTATTAACTTGTAAATAGGTTTTATTACAATACCATAGGCCAATACCATGGTTTGTCAATACCATTG
Organism: Pinus albicaulis; assembly: GCA_034641835.2. NCBI lineage: Eukaryota > Viridiplantae > Streptophyta > Pinopsida > Pinales > Pinaceae > Pinus > Pinus albicaulis. The sequence goes on along the minus strand of CM076570.1, from coordinate 1,212,839,894 downwards.
CCCAAGAAACAAAAGTCTTTTCAAAATTAAATTATCTTATAAATATTTTGTTTTAGTTTTATTTTATAAAAAAAAAAAAAAAAAAAAAAAAAAAAAAAACTACTTGGACATACTATAGTGGTGTAAATGTTTGTAAACATTTACATGTCAACTTAATTAAAAAATAATAAAAGGTTAAAACCGATTCCCTAGAAATGCTAGGATGTAGAGATGTTGTAATTTCCTATAAATATTATGATTTGGTTAAAGAAACAAAATTATTAATGATAATTATAAATTAAATATTTTTTTTGGTCAATTTACATAAAATTAAAAATAGAAATAAATAAAATATAAAATTAATAATTATAATTATAATTAATTAATAATAAAACTAGTTTACATCCATCTTAACTTCTGATTTACAAACCACTGAGAGGGATCAAATCTTTTAGATTCAAAACTCTTTTAGAGTGAAATGAGATTTGATCCCAATCTGTGCTTGGTAGATCGAGAGTCAACATGGATCTAGGTTGGTTATCCTCAATTTCTTTTAATTCTCATCCCTCATTTAATTAATTAATCAGTTATTTAAATATGTTACCTTGTCCCTTTCTTTTAACACCTAACTATTCACTATTAATATGGTCCTCAAGGTCAAATCTCTTTTAGAGTGAAATAAGATTTGATCTGTATTTGATAGATCCACATTTAACATGGATCTAGGTTGGTTATCCACAATTTTATTTTTATTCTCATCTCTCCTTTAATTATTTAATCAATTATTTAAATGTGTTGACTTGTCCCTTTCTTTTAATAGATAATTATTCTGTTTTAATATGGTCCTTAATTTCCTTTTAACCCCTTTTTTATTCTAATTTATTTTTCATCAATTTATTTTGTTTTTTAATGGCTATATTAATATTTGTTTATTATTCTCTAACAATATTTTATTATTTTATTATCTATCTTTAACAACTAATTAGAAAATTGCCTTCTATAAAAAAATTGACAAACTCATTGATGATCATTCAATTCTCAAGTCCTAGAATATAGGTGGAGTGTCCACTCTAAATACATTTATGATCATTCAATTATCAAATCCTAAAACATAAATGGAATATCCAATTTTAATAATAATCTCTTACTATATAATATAATATTTGTTAAATAATTTAAGGTTGGGGAGGCGGTGTAGTGGTAAAGTCGGCCTTGTAATGACAGACCAGTCTTGTGTTCGATCCCGATCAAGGCCGTAGCTCGTCGTGCGAGTAGTTAGCCTAATTTGGGCCAAGCCCACTACCTTTTTTCCTCGGATGCAGGTGGTATTTAGTCACACAGATTTCCACGAGGTGGCCATGTGGCTCACCACATGGTGCGCCCGTGTGCCCCATCCATGGGATGTACAATGCCATCAAAAGTCGGATGAGCTGGGCCTTAAATTCCCATGAGCCACCTTAAAATTTACGTACTCTGCGAGCTGGTTAATTACTCCTTCTCTTAACATCATGCTCTATCTTCCCACTTTACCTCTAGCTTTCCAGCCCACCCTGACTGTCATCCTGTCGCTCCTTCTGCTTCGGCCCTCATTTGCTTTGGTGCAAAGTCTTTGGGCTCCCACCTCTGTAGCTATGCCTCCGTCTTATAGAGCCTTATACATGCCGGCAAGAATGCCGCGTTGCCATCGACAACCTAGTATAAGAGAAGGGGGAAGGGGCCTCCCTTCGCGACCTTCCCTACCCATGGCCTCCCCTTCGGACCTGAATTTTCTGGTCTCATGGGACCCTGTAGACTTGCATCCTCCTACCCTTGCGCCTGCTCTTCTCTTTGACCCGTTGGCCCCTCCTACTCCGCTCTCAGCTCCTCTCGCTGGACCCTCCTCCTCCCATGGCAAGAAGCGTGCCCGCAAATCGACAATATCAGAGGAGCCTCCCTTCCTTCCCCGTAAGCTCAAGGCACTCCCGGTGCAGCCTGCCTCTAGCCCCTCTTCGGACGATAGTGACTTCAAGCCAGCCGAGGAGTTGCAGTTTCCAGGTCTCAATATTTCGGGTTCTATAAAGGGCAAGGAAGTCCTCCACGCATTTGGTGCCATGAAAATTTCAACTTCTTTGCAGGATAATGCTCCTTAGGACACTCCAGCGGAGCGACTCAGACTTATGCCCTCCCCTCGCGAGCAGCATGAAGACAATGAACCACTGGATTATGGCTACATCTACCGTATCCTAGAGGAGGACTCTCCAACTAGCGTCGAGCATGAAAGCTCTCCTTAACATGTCCTCTTTGAGCTCCTTAGCTTGCAGGTTTTGGACACCTCTCTCGTTTGTTCTTTCAATTTCTTTTTGCACTATGTTAAAGGCTGGTTTCCCACCAAGGGCAGCCTGGTATATTTGGACTATTTTGGCTTGTTTCCCCACCAAGAGCGGTCTAGCTTTTACCAGCAATTTTTTGTACAATCCCTCAGTTATGAATTTCTGCATTTCTGAGAATGTGCCTTGTAAATTTTGCTTGACGACTTAATAAAAATAGTATTACTTAAAAATATATATATATTTGTTAAATAATATATATATATATATATATATATATATAAAATAATGTTTTATTCAACAAACTATCACTATAACATTAATTTTTATTATTATTATAACTCAAAGTAATAAGTGTCTACTTATGTACCTTCCACATATAACTATCATCATAATCCCTAAATGCCTATATATTCCATAAGTCAACACCAACGGTCAAAGAAACCTGAACCTTCGATATACCTTTATTTCCACATATAACTACCATTATAATCCCTAAATGCCTATATTTTCCTTAAGTCAACACCAACGGTCAAAGAAACCTGAACCTTCGATATACCTTTATTTACATGAAACTTGCAAATTAAACAACCTCTCAAAAACTAAACTCTATTACATTATTATTTTATAATTTCTAAACTATTTTTTATTCATAAATAAAATCTTACCTTAATAAAAATTAAAGATAAATAAATAATTTTCTCCGTAAGTTGTAGAATCATATTATTTGTAATCACATATTCAAGAAAATCGTAAGTTGTGATTGTGGAATCATATTATTTGGTTCAATTTCAAACGATGGTTCCATTTCCTCTTCTTTTTAACTTTTAAGTTATAACATAATATTTGTTATCTGTTTTATTTTATTTTATAATTTCAAAATATTTTATTTTTTATTAAATTATAAACAAAATAATAATGGTTTAGTTTATATTTTAATATTTATTTGTGGTGCAAAATAATAATTGTTTTATTTAGAATTTTTTGTTTTGTTTTATTTTTTTTATTTTATCTTTATCAATATGTCTAGATACATATATATCATGGATTTAGAAATAGAAATGAATCTATCATAAGTGCCATAACAACATGCTTCATCATCATTTAACCAAGATCCAAAAATTATTTGTGATGCAATTTAATTAATTAATAGTTTTTTTTTTCATTTGGAGAATATAATTTCAAATGAAATTGTGATTTTTTTATTATTTAAAATGGTTTTTTAATAGATAAATAAATTTAACACCATGAAAATTTCCTAAGATATTTAGATTCTACCAATTAAACAATTTGAAGTAAAATTTTTGAAATATCTCTATCCAATTTTAGTTAAAATTGACCAGCAAAATCTTTAAAAAAATCATTTATTAATTACATGAGACATTTCTTAAATAACTTATTTGATGAGTGGAATGTCCACCAACTTGATGATTAGCGGATTGTCCACCAAAAACATTGGATATGATTTAAAGCTTTTCACACACAAATTTTTTAACTATTTAAATTTTTAGGTGTAATGCTGGAAAAATTGTATGTCAACATTTTTTTAATATTTTATTTTTATCTTATTTTATAAATTTTTTTAAATTAAATTTAAATGAGAAAGAAAAAGAGGAGAATTCTAGAGATATAAAATAATGATTTTGTAACCATATTTAAATTTAATTAAAGAGCACATAAAAAATAAAACTTATCATAAACATACCGTATACCAAATTTCACCCCCATTTTACCATGGATATTATTATCTTGTAAATAGATCTTGTAAGGCCAATATCATGAATTATCAATACCACATATCCAAAAAACCAACTCATTTCAAAATCATAATATTTTTTAAATATTATATTTTATTTTTAACATTTTTTAAATTAGATATAAAAAATAAAATAATAGTTGTTTAAGTATGAGGGGTTTCCCCAGTGCATTGTATTAGATAGTATTTTTGGGATTTAACTACTTTAAGTAAGTCATTCATTTATGACCAATTCCATGATATTCCATAACAATATTGGTTATTATATAAATTAATGGTTCCATAACCATATTTAAATTTAATTAATAAGCACATTAAAATTTAATACTTCCAACAAACTAACAATATAATAAGATTCATAAAGATGAATACTCACATCTATTTTACTATGGATATTGTTAACTTGTAAATAGGTTTTGTTACAATACAATGGTTTATCAATACCAGAAGTCCAAACATCATAAGCTCTTTTATAAATCAAAATATTTTGTGTTTATTTTATTTTACAATTTTTTAAAATTAAATTTAAGCCAGAAAAAAAGTGAAAGATATTATGATCAAATCACATAAAACTAAAAATAAAATAAAATAAAATAATAATAATAAAACCAATATAGTTTCTTCTTAACCCAAGATCTACCAAGTATGATGAAAAATCAAATCTCTTGAAATGCAATTTTTTTTTAGAAAAAACAAATAATTTAATTTCTCGTAATAAATCTAAACTAAATTTTTAAACATTTTTTCTTTATAAATAAAAATCTTACCTTCCATTCTTAAACATTAAATATTTTTTAATCACATCTAATAAATGAAAATCATAAATGGTGAGAAATCATATCTTCCTTTAACAAACATTAAGTATTTGTATCATATCTTCCTTTAACAAACATTAAGTATTTGTTCACCGTCTTCAAGAAGATCACATCTCCAAATAAACTAAAATCATAAATTTCTAAATCCGTCTTATTTTTTCACTTTCAAACGATTGTTCGATCTCCTCATAATATAGTTAGCATTTCGAGAGGCACAAAGGGACAAATCATCATTTGTTGTCTTGTGGCGAGAATCTACTCTGCCTTTGCCAGGCCAGAGTTACATTTAAACCCTAAAATCTGCCCATTTCATCCTTTTAGAATTATATTTAAACCCTAAAATCAGATTTCTGTCATTGTTCAAGGGTTAGAGTTTGGTGTGATGGCACTGATGGACGGAAGGTCAAGGTCTGGGTTACCAGAAGAATTGAAAGAGGAGATATTGAAGAGGTTGCCACTTGAATGTCTCTGTAGATGTCGCACTGTTTGCCAAGAATGGAATACCCTATTTACTTCAAGCAGATTCATAACTACCTTATGGGCCAAATTCCCTTTAAATAACCAGCCATGCTTGGTTCTGTGCGGCTTGAACAGGATAGATCGTCAAAATCCATGTTGGACATACTGTTTTTCCACAAGGATGTGGAAGTCTTTCTTCTCACTTTCGTTTTTAGAAGGGATGCGTTCTGACGCTTATTGCCATGGATCGGCCGCAGGTCTGCTGCTGGTCGACATTTCGGTTCGAGAAAACCCAATTGTCTGCAATCCTGTCACAAGAAGGTCGTTAATGCTTCCCTCATCGCCATCCATGAGTTTGGTTGTCACGAAAGGCATCTTGGCAGGGAATTTTGACGGTAATCAACAGAATTACAAAGTGGTTGTTGTCAGCGAGGATTTTAATCAAAGAGATAAACAGGTAGCGGGAGTTCATCACGTTCCTCGGCAAAATGTTGAAATCTATGATTCGTCCAAGAAATCTTGGAGCGTGGCAAAGCGCATTCCTAAAAATGTTTCCATAACAGGTGCTTTCGTACAGGGGCTTCGGATGGTTTTCAGTAAAGAATATTTCTATTGTTACGCCACCTGCTACTCTGGAAAGCAGGACTTTGTGGGGAAGCCGGGTATTATTGGTGTGAGCCTGCAAAACGAGAGTTTCTTCTTTGCTCCGTTACCAGGATTGGCTAATGACAATATGTGCCATCACCTGGTTGCTTGTAGATCTAGGGTTTTATTGGCAAGGTGCGTATTAGAAGGTAACGAGAAGAAGATTTTAAAGGAGGTACATATCTTGGGGCTTGTGAAGGTGAAGGTTGACTCTGACATCTCCGCATCGTGGATGGAGATTGCAAGGATGCCTCAATCAATGTGTGATGAAGTAATGAGGATTTGGCCCGAGGAGAGGTATTTTCAGTTTGTAGGTGTAGGGGATTATCTGTGCTTCAGAGGCCGTCGAAGTATGAAAATCGCTGTTTATAGTTTAACCGAAAATTCATGGAGTTGGCTTCCCTGTTGTCACAGCCGTGTGTATTATGTTACATGGATTTATTCCTTTGAACCAAGACCTGATATGAAAGTCATTTGAATGGTAAGTGTATACATTCCTCCCTCTCCAACTTACAATATTAAACATAATCCATTGCAATAAAATGACTGTTATTGTTTTGATTTTCCTAGATTATGTATTTCTTGAACTTATTTTACAAAATTATAGTGTTTTGTTGAGCGAAGTTTAAACTTTAAAATATGAAATATTAGATTAAGCCGAATAATTCAGCTTTAAATTTGATTTTAGTTGATTTCAGCCATGTTCTGTTATTGAAATTAATTCCTTAGTTTCAGGTCGTGATGTCCCTAAGATCTATTGCTGAGATAGCTATCTAGGTATGTGGAATCAATAAAATAATATTTTAAATGTCTTTAGGGATTTATCAGCTAAACTGTTCAATATGTTCGCCTGCGCTTTGACCGATGTGTTATCATGCAGGTTTTGCCTATGCTGTTGTTGGATTCAATGATTGCGGTCGACGTAGTCAGAATCGGTTAAGCAAAAATTGAAATGGGCTTTTCTAGCTTTTGAGATTGGTCAGTCACCAGATTTTCTTGGATGTCTTATCGATGTACGTGTAGCCGATGTCTGAAATGAAATGTCTTTTTTTTTTTTTGAAAATGCTATTTGTGGAAACAAATCCTTTTCATTCGCAGCCATCCAATATCTTGATGGACAGATTGGTTTATTTAATTGTTAAAAACATTTCAAAGTCTGCATATTATTAAAGATGATTATTTACTAAAATCACTAGTTTTAAGAATAAATTCGATATATATATATGTGTGTGTGGGGCGAGCGAGATATGTGATGCAAAGACTATTATGTTTGTATGTAACTTCAGATTTCATATTCCACACCTTCAATGCAATGGTTAGATTAAATGGATCAGAGGAAAAAGCGTTAACAGATCACCTGAAGTTTAGTTGAATGCATTGCGGAGGCTGTGTCAGTTTAAGGAACTAAAACTATCCTAGAAATCACAATGCCTTGTACCAAAGTCTCGATTGATTCATTTGCCATTGTAACTTAACGGAAGAATCGCAGAGTTTAATTTCTGACCACCATTTAGCCAAATGCTATTCATATAGACCACCATGTTCATCAGTCAACACCTTCTCTATGGCTGAACCATGTTCATCAGTCAACACCTTCTCTATGGCTGAAAGAGTCGCAGAGATGTTAGTTTAACCAATTGGAGCGTGATTTGGCCTCTGCAAATCCAAACATTTTCTATGGGTGTTAACTTGTATTACTTATTTTTAAGGTGGGTGGTTGATTAATACTGTCAAAGAAGGATCTGATTTGTTGTCGTAATTGGGTCTGTAGTAGATTGTTTTTTTTTGTTGGCCAGGATTGTGATAGCATGAATGAAAATTGAAAATCCGCAATTTTTTATCTTTTATCTGTCAATGGCAATGACCTGTGCATTTTCAACAACTTCTTTAAGCCTACTGGTCTAAAAACCAGCCTGTTTTTGCTTTGTGTGCGTTGTATCTTCTGCCCGCTGAGAGCCTTAAGGGATATACACTGACCCATAAATGTCTTTGGGTCTCTAAAAGTGAATCCCGTAGTTCTGAATGTTCTTCTTAGAATCAAGAGTTTTCAAACAAGGTATCGTTGAAATCCCAACCGGCCCGCTCCATTTTTACCCAAATGTTGTGATTCAAGGCTGGTGCATGGAGATTTTCTTTGAATTCTGTGTTTAGGAAACCGGAGTCATGGTTTGATAATCACAACCAGGGCTTGGATTTAGTTGATGGAGTCCTCAGGGCATTCTGGACGCGACAAAAGAATTTTACAAGTCTATAATCAGACTTCTTTCAATGAGAAATTGTCCTAATTGCAGGTGGTATCTAAATGCGATATTATAGAACAAAACCGTCTTTTTAGAGGAAACTTTTCTGGCTTAATATATATATTTTTAGTAAATTTACAATAGAGCACAGGACTTACACTTTATCAGTATCAGGGCATGCGAGAGATGACAAAGGACCTTACAAGGTCATCCCGATGTCTCTTTCAACAAGAACCTAACCTGGTCCAGTTCACAATCTATTTTCTTTCAACTTATTTAGCATCTACTCCATGTTTTGGTTTAAATTCCTCTCTATGCGTTTACCTAATTCCTGGTTGTTTTCAAGGTGGTCATTGATTAGATAGTTGTTGGGTTAATGTGTATATTTGTATGATCCGTTTTCAAAGGTACCAAATTCCGATAACATAGCAACCATAGTTACCCATTTTACCTATGTACCTCAACTTAGTTTCCAGATTTCCATTCATCCGTAAGAACTTGTCGATTGCATGGTCTTGACTCACATGTGATATTTATTTGATGTGCCAACATTAGCAAAATGGGTGCCAAAGGAGAACCTAATTTCCCTGGAGTCTTATTTTCTCATAAAGCAATTAAGGAGGGTATGGCATGAGTGTAGTTCAAGTTGTTTTGACATGGTTTAAGCATGTTGCATATTTATTTCACCATTTAATTGGTTTGAATGATTAACAAAAAGTTGGGTAATATTTTTAAAAGTGATTGATGGGCATGCTTAAAGCATGCTAGCACAATGGATTGGATTGTATTTTTTATTTTTCTCTTACAAAATTCTAAAATTAGAATTAAATGAAGTTAGAGATTTTTGATATTTCACTTGCAACAATTTGTTTTTCTTCTTACACATCTCTTTTATTCGAGCATTTGGATTGGACAAAGTACTCAGTGGACCAGTCTAATTTGCTAATATATAGACAAGCTTAAAACAAAAACTTAGATGGTAACTTGCAATATCATATAACAGTAGTGGCTAATATGTGATTTGTGAAAGGTCATATATTAATTGTCCTCAAGTTAAAGCTCCTTACCAACGAATTTTATTGTTATTGTCAGATTTCCTTGATGGGATTTCCAACTTTACTTTCATGGGTAAGAGCTTGTCAATTGCATGTGTCTCAACATCGCCTAAATGGATGCAAAAGGAGAAGCTAATTTCGCTTCAGTCTGTATTTGTTCATAAAGAAATTAACGAGGGAATGGAATGAGAGTAGCTCATGGTGATTTGATATGGTTTGAAGCATGTTGCATATTTACTTTACCATTGAATCCATTTAAATGAGAGTAGCTCATGTTGTTTTGACATGGTTTGAAGCATGTTGCGTATTTACTTTACCATTGAATTGATTTGAATGAGTAAACTATATGTTGGGTAGTATTTTTAAAAGTGATTTATGGGCATGTTGTGAATGAAAGGTTTCATTAGACTTTAAAATATGCTAGCAGAATGGATGAGATTGTATTTATTATTGATCTTTTATAAAATTCCAAAAGTATAATTAAATGAAGTTAGAGATTTTTTGATACCCCACTTCCAATGAATTGTTTTTCTTATTACATATCTCTCTTATTGGAACATTTAGATTGGACAAAGTACTTAGTGTGCAAGTATTATTTACTAATATATAGGTAGGCCTACAACAAAAGCTTAGATGGTAACTCACGAGATCATAAAATAGTAGTGGCCAATATGTGATTTTTGCAAGGTCACATATTTCTTTTCCTCGAGTCAAAGCCCCTTACCAATTAATTTTATTGTTATATTAACCAAGATCTTAAGGATTTCCTTATTTAAATGTAAGAGTTTTTGGTGGCAAGTATTATTGCCCCAATTGAAAGGTAAAGAATTTAGGAGTTCAATATTATTGTGAATGCTGAGACGAGTCAATATAACTAATTTCAAGATAGATAAATATTTGGCACCTAGTGGGTGGAGATCACGTCTATCCTCGGGCTCTTAGAATATTTTGTTAGGTCAAGCAATGAAGGTTTCCTTAATGTTGGCAGAAACAATAGAGTTGGAACACCTCTATCAATAAACCCACAAAATGTGATGAAAATACACTTCATACTAGAAATTGGTGGTGTGACATCAAATCCTCGAGCTCAACTTGGGTGGTTTACATATGAAATTCATAGACAAAGAAGGGAGCTATTGTCCAAGAGTTCACTATCTGATTTCGAAACGCAGGCTCTTTTTGGGACAATGAGATAAAGGAAACATAGTACACAAATGTTAGCTTTGTAGTCTATTGGTTCTATTTTGTTCATTATCTGATTTTGAAAGGAAGGCTCTGTTTAGGACAATGAGACAAATGAACAATACTACACCAATATTACCTTGGCCGTATGTTGATTTTGTTGTGTTATATAGCCCTCCAGCTTCTCCTTCTTAGAGTGTGAGCTGAAACCCCTACAATAGACATGAGTTGAGCATTAGTCCTTCTTCTAGCCAAGTCTCTCTCTGTAAACTTGGACCATTTAAACTATTTCAAACTGTAATGTGTATAAGACTCTTAGTTTGCAATCTTTACTGAATGTTATTTCTCTTGAGAAGCTTATAACAAACCAAAAGTTTTCAAATAATCATGCTTTCATTCTACTACTAGATGCCCATAGTGTGGCCATATATAATGCTAAAATGTATGAATAGTAAGAAGGGATTTGAAACAGGATGCAAGAAGTTGGAGAGAGAGCTACCAAGTGATAATGATAATGCTTTCATTGTGAGTGTCCTTATCCTTGAGAAAAGAACTCACCTTCATCATGAGTGGGTTTATTCCATACAAAATATTTTGTTAGGGGAAGTTATTCTTTATTCAACCATTTCAGGTGAAGCACATGGTTACCATAACAACAATAAGGAAAATCTAACTAGTCAAGTTAGTAGAAATAAGCTAGAAGATCAAAAGCACTCATTTTCATCCTAAAATATTGGCTTGACATCAAATCCTCACGCTCAACTTTGCCCCTTTACATCTGAAATTCATAGCCAAACAAGGGAACTATTGTCCAAATGTTCACTATCTGATTTCAAAAGGCGGGCTCTAGTTAGGATAATGAGACAAAGGAACCACAGTGCACCAATTTTACCATTATTATATGTTGATTCTATTGTGTTATCTAGCCTTTCAGCTTCTCTTTCCCGGACTGTAAGATCATAGCCCTACCATAGACACCAACTGAGCATTACTCCTTCTTATAGCTAAGGCTATCTATGTAATCCTACATCATTTTCAACTATCTCCGACTTCAATGTGGACAAGATTCTTAGTTCTCCAGCTTTACAAAATTTTGTTGCGCTTAACAAACTTGTGTCAAACTAGAATTTTGAAAATAATTGTTCTTTCATTCTACAAAAAATAAAATCACCATATGTTCTCAATGTGGTTGTATATAGTGCTAAAATGGATGAATACCAAGAAGAGATTTGGCACAAGCTACAGGCCCTTGGCCCTGAGAAAAGAAGTCACCTTCAGCATGGGTGGGTTGATTCCATACAAAATATTCTGTTAGAGGAAGATATTATTTATTCAACCATTCTAGCTACATGGCAGGGTTACCATAACAACAACAACAACAACAACAACAAAATCTGACAAGTCAGGCTAGTACATCTCATATAGAAGATCAAAAGAATTCATTTTCATCACAACATACTAGCTTGAATTCATTTTCATCACAACATACTAGCTTGAATTCCCTGAAGAGGATAGGGTTGGCTTGACTTCCCTAGAGAGGATGGTGTTGGAAAAAGTCTAGGACAAAGTGATTTGCAAAGCACAATGGCATATGTACATTTTAAACCGTCTTTGGTAGGAACATACACTATCGTTGCAATATGGTAATTTTATCCTTTGAATTATCCCATCGTTGTCAAAATGGGTTATGCCATTAAATAAAATGGATCGAATATGGTTGTTTTATCCTCTCAATAGTCCCATCACTACTAAAATGGGTTATGCCTTAAAAATAAAAAGGCTTGAGTAGAGTACCTTCTACGACATCTTTATTAATAGCCATCAATTTTAGTCCTATAATGTTTTATAGTTGGTTTGGCATAAATTATAAAACTTCCATGGACATCCCTAGTTCTTTTATTGATTTAAACTACAAATAAACTTTTATTTTTGGCTCTACAACTTGCACCACCACTAGTTTGTGCCAAAATCCCCACTTAGGTATGATCAAATTTGGGCTTATTTTGACCAAATTTGTTCCCTAATATTTTGTGGGATGTTTTTATCTTATTTCCCAAAGAAGGAAATATGTTTACAAAGTGATGAGATCTCTAGATCCCAGAAGTTCTGATATGAGGGCCCAATGAAGAAAATATTCTCACATAGTGATGAATTCTCTGGATCCTACTATAGTGTTGTTTGTTTACCGTGAGATTGTGCTTTTGTAGGATTATTTTTATTTTATGGTTTGTTTATACATACAAGTTGTTGTTTCCATGTCATTGAATCTAGCATTTGTGGCCTCATTGAATAGATCATGTGACCTTTATGCATTACATAAACACTATTCTCAAAGGGATATCCAACATGAAATCCATCAAAATTCTAGAGAGAAAACCTCCATGAAGAAAAATTCAAACATAAATGAAAGTGTAGAGAGGAAGTGTTAATTTTTTTAGTTTCAGAGGTACTCTAAGCCTTCAAGATCGAGAGCTTGGAGGAAGAAGATCCAAAAAATTTCTTTTGGGCTTGAGAACGCACCTTTGGGTTTTGCACCCATCGATGTTGGGGATAAAACCATGAAGACATTTTGACATGTGATGGATGAGGATGATAACTCACATCGAGAAAAATCTGACGCATCTAAAATCATCTGATTATGAGTTGTGGTTGAAGAGAAATGAATTTTTGAATTTATTATGTGGGTGAATTTGTTTCAAGTTCAATTCAACCTTAACACAAAGAGAAATGCTTTTTAGGTTCGACGACACCCTAGAGAATGATATATAAAAGAGTGAGGAGAGGTCTCATTCTTCATATCCTTAGTGCATCAGCATCAAAGAAATATATTTGAATTGGACATCGATTTAGGGCAGAAAGGACGTAGGGACAAGAGCACAAGTTGCGATGGATATATCTATAATTTAGTGTTTGTTACCTTGTGAAGGATACTATACGTATGAGGAAGCTTGGGAGACCTATTTTATGTGCCTTGTCACTAGTTCTAGGTGTGTTCTTCTTGTAGATTGGAGTTGTTGTCACAAAGATGAGTTAGAGTTATTTTGTACATATTTTTTTTTTGGCATTTGTCTATGTTTAAGGCCACAGAAAAATGATATAGGTACAACACTATTAGAAGACTTGTAGAAGGGCCAAGAGGGCTAGTCAAGCCCCCCTCTCCTAGATGCAGTCATCAAGGACAAGTCGCATCTCAAAACAAAGGTATTTTACTATCTAAATAGGTTGAGATCTTTGTTATGGCTACCTATGGAGTTGCACGAGTTATGGGGAGGAACCTTCTGGCTTTAAAAATCATATGATAATGGTAGAAGACAAAAAATAAGGGTAACTGATTGCAGCAGGGAAGTACCATGATTTGTAGTAGAATTAGGGTTTTTTCATGCCCTAAATAGAGCTCAGAGAATGCATAGAAATAGAGTTCAAGGAGGTAGAAACACTGAGTTCTAGATGTCACCTTATTGATGATTAGATGATATGTGGATGGGTGTCTGATAATATGAAAAATTGGTGAATTCTATTAGCATCCATGTGGAAGGATCTCCATAGGTGTTGGATGCCCTAACAAGGAGCAGATGCTACATCAACATTGGTCAATCGTGGCTTGTTGGAGGGAAGCGTGAGAGTAGAGGAAGAGTGAACATGGATTGGGTATTTATGGTTTGCTAAAGGACAACGTTGTTATGAAAATAAATCCTTCTTGCTGACAAGAACGATCTCCTTAGTGTCCTAAGGATATATAGAAACAAACAAACAAATGAAATTCATTTTCTCTAGATCATTCGTGATTCAAAATTATTAAATAAAAAAGTACGAGGAGATGCCCCTACCTGAATTCCAACTATTGCTGAAATATTCTATCCAATCGCTCCAAAAGAGATCACTTCAGGATGTGAAACCTGTGATCAAAGACAGATAAAAGGGTTATAGCACCTGCAAGATATAATAATTGAGAAAAAACTAATCTATCTCCGTGATCAAGGAATCCAAGAATTGAAATACTCAAATAGATACATAAACAATTCAATGAGAAAATAGAATCCATTTGTATTAACTTGTATAATAAGAAGTAACCTTAGAACCTTTCGCCTTGATGTTATACAGGTTTTTCTGGGGTCTTGAACAATCGTTCTCTCTTAGACTGACAAGCCTTATTCTCTCTGAACTAGCATAAAGTTATGGATATGAGTGTGTGATCATTCTGATATAAAAAATGGCTTTTATAGAGAGTATGCTCTCTTAAAAATTCTTCAGTAATTACCACATATGTGTCTCTACCATTTACAAGCTACTATCTACACTTGAGACTGAAACATGAGCTCAATTTATAGGGAAATGGAGGTATTTTCAGTTCCATGATGAGGGGGATGGATTACTCTCATGAAGCGATTTGAGCTTTGTAGACAAAGGGATAAGCATCATGAGTGAAGGGATAAAGCTCATGAGTATGGGATAAATCTCAAACTCAACGCACTTCTAGAAGCTTCCAGTTGGGAGAATATTTGTCCAGTTAGGCTTCTAGAACTAAAATTTTCCTTTATTTGACTGTTTATAGGGGTCTGTAGGTTTTACAAGAAAAATGTACGGGATGTGTTGCAGGCTATAGAGAAAATATCTATGGATCCACAGGCAAGGGCTAGGAAAAGTGCAGAGTTAGAAATTTTAGGGCTTTAATGAGCTTTTCTCCAATTCCAAGACTTGGTTTAGGTACATTATGGACTTCTAAAGGAGTGTAATACAGGCAATGATGAACCTATACTGATAATCAAATGTCATGGTGACAAAATAACATGTAACAAATTTCCCCCTAAAGTGCAAAGTCAGAGGTAGTTCTGAAGAGTGAAGTGCTTTATCTTTCCGAGGATTGGATTGTAGACATACCAATCATAATCTTGTAAAAACATTCAATGAAAACATATATATGTATATCATCAATGAGGTAGGCATTCCCATACTCAGATCAAAACTAACTACATGTTCTAGTACATAAATGATTTTAATATTACATCAATAGTAGACACAACATGGACGCATCAATCTGTCATAAGTAGTCTACTATATGATGAATAGTAAAATTCCTCACGACCTGAATGGTGGAAAATATATCCAATGTCTTATTTTTGGCTTCCTGAACTAGTACGATTCTATCCATGCGATTGATTGTGTTGAAGTCAAACATGGTAGAAACCACTTGATTACCAGTCAATGATGTGAACTATTAACAAGTGTGAGAGAAACCACCAATAATGACAATGGCTCTCAAAGTGCTTAGTACAATCCATGAAGTGTGAATGAATGATCTGCAGTCGAACACTTCACGGAATCATTTGATTGAAGGTCAATGATGCAACTTGTCATCGAAGGCGAGAAACTTGCCATTAGGGCATGTAGATACCAAGGTATTGGTAGGATTCTAGATCAACTTTCTAGATGATGAGATGTCATCGATAGAAATTAACCCATCGCAGGAAAGCCCATGACACAAAACCATTAGATCAAGTTTTGAAGAAATGTTTTAGCAGGAAATGACTCAAGGATGGTCAATGTGAGTGGAGACAAATGTTTGTAATGAATGGTTTATTTGAACTGTATCTTGAACACATAACGACACTGCAAATGGTTTGGTAACAATTGACCTAAAGCTAATACCTAGAAATGAGTTGAAGACTTTCAATGGGGTTTGATTGACTATTAGACAAAGGAATTTCCCAACCCAGGTATAAGTGTGACAAAAAGTGTTGCGTTCAAGACTGGAATACTGCTTTTTAAAACAAATTGTGACAATTGGATTCATTTTCTCTTTTTCCCCCACATTTCTGGCAAGTACCTATTTATTTTTTACAAGCTTGAGGAGGATACCATTTGCTTGTTCTGTAAGCTCATCCTTCGGTGAGTCCAACTTAGTATTAAAATAAAACCCTAAGAAGGAGTGGATTTCTCTTGTTTTTAATCGAGAGGACCTTTACTGTTAACTTTTAACTAGTCTAGTATAGGTGAAACTCGGTGTTTTTGAATTTTAGGGAGTCAGAAGAAAAACATAAGAAAACTTTGTGGTTGTAGTTTTTCGTAAATTTAGACTCTCAAGCCCAAAAAATGATAAAATAATATAGGAGAGAACTCTATTGATCATGATTAGTCAGCATATACCTTTTTCGTAACTATTCCGTTTCAGTCTGGAAAAGGGGTAAACTTATACTGAAAGGACGACTATTCATATCCTTTAACGAGTTCGAATAGTTAAGTACTGGGCAATCTTTTCATGTTTAGAGAGACTGAAAAGGGCTTAAAAGAGAACTCTAGAGTTTTGCTTTTTCATAATATTCAAGAGCCCGAAAAAGTGATAAAAGTGTACTCATCATCAAAATAGTTCATTTCACCAGGAAAAATCTATATTCTGCACAAAAACTCGAAAGGTTAAACATACATGTTTCCAATAAGTAAAAACATTGAAAAAACACTTTTTAAAGTGGAAAATAAATAAAATAAATATTTTATTCATTCAAAAAATATTATAAAAGTATTTTAACAAAGTCATTTTCACCTTTTTCCTTCAGAGTTGTAAATTGAGAGCTTTCGGCAGAAAAATTTCTGGAGTTGATAACTAGATAACCAACTGCTCAAACCAAGATTCGTTAGAACCAGGTAAGCCACAACACTATTCTCTTCATTTCTATCCAAATGAATTCGTTTTTTTGGTTTTAAAACATTTTTTGAGGAGAAAATATGTTTAAAATTTTTCTCTCATATGTCCATGGGTCACATATGCGTTACTTAAGAACCCCGATAATTTTCTTGAAAGAAAATTATCATGCTACCGCAGTTTTCATGTAGAGTGTGTGTGGACGTCAAGACTGTCTCTGCATGAAAACTACAAAGGTGCCATGATCAAATGAAAATTGATAATTTTTCACAAAAATGGTGAAATTTTCCACTATAAAAGCTTATAATCTTCAAATGCGTCCATTTGCAGAGCATTCCACCATGCTAGAGTGGAGAGAATGTGAGCATGAAGGTACATATGATGCGGCTATGAATGATCCAACCACAATGAGTGCACTTAGAAATTATGGTTTGTATAAATTCAATGAAATTCAAGGTATGATGACACAAGTGAAACTGATGACATGGCTAGTGAACAAGTGGGATGTTCAAAATCAATGCTTCATCATTAGCGATCATCGGCTTGAACTTGAGCTCGAAGATATTTATTTTCTGATTGGATTATCCAAAAGAGGAGAAAATATTTCTTTGTTTGGAGCTAGGTAGGGTGGCCTACTTGTTGCTACTTACAAACAAGAGTTTTGTAGTGATGACGCAGATCCCAAAGATAACTGCATAGATATAAAACTATCTTGCGACTTGATCTTAGAGTTATTGCATTCACAGTAACCAGGTTGTGTGGAAGTGCAGCTCCACATGTGGCCACCAAGTCTCATATGCAAACCGTAGTTGAATGCTTTAGAGGAACCATTTTCAACTGGTGCGAAGGGGTATTGGCCAACATGAAAGGCAAACTGACCAGAGAAAAAAATGCAAAGTTGAAAAACTTTGGTTATGGCACCATATTGATCTCTTTTTCTTTTGAGACGATTCCATTCCTCGCCCCTCATCTTATTGTTGTTAATCATGGTGAACTTAGAGAGCCTCTCATGGTATGATGGGTTGCATTAATGGCCCACCATGGTGGTGACGATAGTACGGTGGTTCGATTTACTCCTGCATATTTTATGTGGATGCAGAAAGAAATCTTCACTATTGAAGATTTCCCATATGTTGGTATCGATTTCAGAGGTGATCTCGTGATGTCCTTACCTCTAGGGGCACAATGGGTTGAATCAAGTAAAAAAATCATTTTGATATGTTTTAACTCTAATTTTTTTTATTTTTATTTTTTAACTTCCCATAATGATAACAAAATTTTAAATGCAGATCTTGATCCACGATGACCACTACACTCCGCTACTTTGAAAGGCATCAAATAGAATCCATAGCATAACCACAAGATCAGGCAGCATAAATCCTCACTGAAATAGAACACAACCTAGAGAGGTTGACTATAGATATCCCTGAGACATCGATAGATGGCATCCCTCTTTATCTCCAGAGACATGTTACTATTGTTCTAGGCCAGTTTAGGAGATTCCTGTGTAAGGTGGCACGTGTGATAGTCTACTACCATAATCATCACCACAGATAGTGGATGATCATCATCGATTGACATATTTTATTTTTTGTATCAATATCTTTTAGATCATAAGGTGTTTTAAACCTATGACCACAGACGATGTAATATTTTTTGGAAAATAAAGAATCCTATCTATTATTACTAATTTCTTTGACAATCTTGTTCAACATGTATCAAATGTTGTTTTATTTTATTGTTTTAATGTTGCAAATTTCTATTTAAAACACAATTAGATAATGCATCAGCCAATGTGTTTAAATTTCTTGAAATGTGTTGATATTCGATGTAATCAATTTGTCTGAACCTTCAAAAATAATCTTAATAACACTGGATTTTTAATTTCATATACTCTATTTAAATGTAATACAATGAGTTTTGAATCTAACCTTATGATCAAATGTCGAATACCAAATGAAATGGCATTGGATAATAAATCAATCATTGTGCTATATTTTGCAATATTATTCATTGTTAGACAAAGGCTTACCCTATGCATAGAAACTAACTCTTCAATAGCTGAATAGATAACCCAAGCTGCAGAATAAATATTTCGTGTACTATGACAGGCACCATCAACAAAACCAATGTATGTTTGAAGGGATGTCGACATCTCCAATATCAAGAGTAATCAAGGTAAGCAGTGATAGTAGTAAAAACAAACTTAAACTAGATACACTCATCTAATCTAAGGCATACTAACTAGAAAAATAACTAATATATAAGTGAGATCTTCACACAAGAATCAAGCATAATATCTCTTCAGATAAAGATGATTTCTAGGTTTATCTAAAGAGACCCCGTTATAATCAGTCAATTTATAGGCCCCTTTGGCAAGAACTTGCTTGAAAATGTAAGGACCATGCCACATTGGTTCGAATTTCCCAATTCCTAGCTTATCGTTAGCTTGATCATATACTAGGACTAGGTCACCTTCTGAAAAAACACGAGGTGTAACACTTCAACCATATTGAGCTTTAACAGGTTTTTTATGAGCTTCGGCTACTAATGCAGTGGTGCACCGAGTCCCATCTAATTGTGTTAAGTACAAAAAACGTTTTTCCTCTTCAGAGGTAGCTAGTAGTAACTCTATGGCTAATTGGAGTGATGGTATTTCACATTCAATGGGTAACATAGCTTTTAAACAATAAAATAGTTGAAAAGGAGTAAACCTTGCTGTAGTTTTTGCTGAGGTTTGGTATTCTCGTAATGCTGAAAAAAGCATGGCATGCCAATTTCATTTGTGAGTCTTAATAATCCATTTGATCACGGTGGTAAAAAATTTATTAATAGCTTCAACCTAACCATTAGTGTGTGGGTAATATGGAGTAGAGTTATAATGGTGTAGGCCAAGTTGATCAGAAAGTTCGGTTATCATTATATTTTGAAAATGAATCCCATGGTCGGTGCAATAGCTTGGGGTACACCGAAAAAAGCAATCACATGATTGAATATGAACATAGCTGCATTTTTTCCATCTGCCATGAATGTATACATTGCCTCGGCCCATTTGGTAAAGTAATCTATAGTGAGAATAATATACCCATGCCCCCCAGCCGAGTGAGGGTTACATGTAATGAAATCAATCCCCCATTTCGGAAAAGGACCAACAACAATTATGAGGTGAAGAGGCGCTGGTGGTGCACGCATCTTTCGATCAAATATTTGATAGTTGTGGCATTTTCGGACCGCAAGAATACAATATTTGAACAATGACGACCAAAAATAGCTAGCGCGCAATATATTTTGGGCTGTGGCATACCCAGACATATGACCACCACACGCTCCAGAGTGGCAATCATTCAGAACCCTTTCAGCCTCTTCATGATTTATGCAACATTGAAATACAAAATCTGCACCGCGATGATAAAGTGTATCCCCAACAATATTGTATTATTGAGATTGGTAATGAATCTTCTGTCGATTTGAATGTGAAATCTCAGGTCAAAAAGTTTAGGTTTGAAGATAAATGATGATATATCCATATAATGGATCTAATGTACTGATAAGAAATATATATTCATCAACAATGGGATGCTCTCCCACAGTTTCTATCTCAGTATTGGGACAATCACACATAAGTTCTGCAAACACAAATGACTTATTTGATTTAGAATTTTCAAATTCCAAATTGAACTCTTGTAGGATAACAATCCATTTCAATTATTTCCCCCCAAGTAATCATTTTTTTCAAAATTTACATCATTGGGTTGCAATTAGAAATGACAGTTGTTTTGCATAACAATATGTAATGACGAAATCTTTGGATGGCTTGAACTGCTACCAAGGCCAATTTCTCCACATGTGAATATTTAATTTTGGTTGGATTCAAATTCATATTTAGATAGTAAATCAAATGTTCATTGTGAAATTCATCATCTTGAACTAAAACCATTCCAATGGTGGAATCAGAGGCTGCTAGGTATAAAAAGTAGTCCTGGTTGGAATTGGGTGGATGTAATAACGGTGCATGGGTTAACGCGTGTTTTACAGCATCAAAAGATCAATCAGTGATATCATCCCAAATAAAAGGAACATTCTATTTCAACAGCTTGGTAAAACCTTTTCTTAGCTCAACATAGTTCAGGATAAATATACATAGAAAGTTTGCTTCCCTTGCAAAATTTGGAGTTGGTGAGGTGTGGAAGGAGGAGGTAAATTTATGATGGCCTCAACCTTCGAGGGATTGACACAAATACTGCCTTTGGAAAAAATGAATCCCAGTAATTGTCTAGATTGCACACAAAAAACACACTTATGCGGATTCAAATGAATCCTATAATGGCTACATCTCATAAAAAATGCTCGTAAATGAGTAGGATGATCTTCCCTGTGCAATGAGTGAGTAGGTAAATTGTTGTGATAAGGTTGAAAAATGTGTTTGATGTCATGAAAAGCGTAAGAAATTTCCCTTTTAAAGGTTGCCCCAACATTCCTTAATCCAAAATTTAATTTACAGTAAGAAAATGTTCCCAAAGGAAAAATGAATTTTGTTTTTGGTTGATCAGTAGGGAGTATGTTTATTTGATTATATCCAGAAAATCTATCAATAAATAAAAACATTTCATTACCAGCACAATCATCGATGATTTGGTCAATATAGGGGGTGGGATAATTGTCCTTTGGACAAGCTTTATTGATATCCCTATAATCGACACATACTCGTATAGTCCCTTTTTTTTTTGGTAACGAGAAATATATTAGATACCCAGTCTGTTAATGGGATTGGATAAATAAATCATGCTCTTAGTAGTTTCTCAACTTCAGCTTTAATAGCAACAAATTTTCGAGGATGTATCAGACGTAAATGTTGTCTAATAGGCTTTGCATCTAGGTATGTCTTTGTTTCATGAACGGCAATTTTTGGATCAATTCCCGGCATTTATTCGTAGGACCTGGAAAATATGTCCCGTGATTCTTGAAATAGGGCTTTATATGTATTTATTTTGTTAATCATACAAGAAGCACCGATATGAATGTTTTGAACAACTCTTGGTTCAATTGAAATGTCAATAGGAATAGTTGTAGAAATGTTTCCCAAATTAATCTCAGAATCCGAATTTGTAATCGTGATTGGATTCTATGGTTCCTTGCCATAATAAATTGTAAAAATAGAAGATAAATTATTTTCAAATCTATCAAGTTCAGGTAAAAATTAAGATCTATGGTGTAGATCATCCCATGGTAATTCATCCATAGACAAAAATTTGCGAATACTTTCATCAATATGATATACTTGTTGAAAAGGATTGAAAATAGATGTCAAGGCTAAGCTTGATAGTGAAGAAGATTGTTCGGCGACCACATTCATTGGATCAATATTGGTTGAAGGTGTGTTATAAAATGTCTGTACTGCTATATATGCTATCTAAAAAGGAGTCAAAGGCATATCACCATTGAAATAATCCATTTATGACTTTGAAGGCACTATCCAAGGATCCTCAAATGGAATAGTGCTTGATGAAATCATATTGATATTAGCAATGGTACACGATACGTTGGGTGGAGGCATAAAAAAATTTCCCATAAAAATAGATTCTTTTACTAAACCTACTCCAACATATTCATAAGGAATAGTCGATTTTCCAACATGTTGAATGTTATCTGTAAAGGTTGGGTCAGACAAATAATATGACAGTTGATCTATTTTCACAATCTTTCCTTTATGAGGAAACATGATTAACCGAAACACGGAAGACACGAAAGCAGTCATAGCATAAGACCAACTTTGACCTAGAAGAAGGTTATAATCCAAAGGGGCATAAACTGCTTCCACATCGAGATTAACAGTTTTACCTCTGACCTCTATAGGTAGATCCTGTAAAATTCCATACAGATGGAATCCTCATCCATCAAAAGATTTAAGGATTGTTGGAGATTGGTTGATTGTTGGATAACCAACACTTTTCCAACAATTTAACGAAATAATGCACGTGGATGGCCCCTCATCAATTACAGTACGAAAAATTCATATGTTTTTTACTAATACCAGAATCTGAAAGGCCATCTGATGGGGTAGTATCAGTGTAAAATTTTCTAAATTGAAGACCATAAGGTTAGAATCCTAAGGATATATAGCTCCAACAGCTGATAAAAGTAATTTCCTTTGTGTTGGACATGATTTTAGCACTTCTAAGGCCAACATTGCTGAAGGGGAAATTGCTAAGTCTTCAAAAATGTTGTAGTTCTAAGCAGTTCTTGCATGTGGATTGAAAGCTGATTTGTGAAGTACACCTTTAGCATGTAGTTTAATTACTAGATCAGGATTAGGTTTCTCGATATGAAGTGGATTAGAATCCTAAGGAGATGTAGCCAGTGTTGAATTAGAATTTTCTACTTCTTTACCAGTAACCAAATTTTTACTTCCATAGTCTTGCAATCACGCCACAACCATAACCTCATACATCTTTAAAATATATGTTGATGAGTGTGAAGAAGATCCTATCATTTTTCTATCTTGAGTAAGAAAAGGATCCTTCAAGACAGCGAGTGTGGATGAACCTTTGACGAATTTAGTGACCTCAGAATGATGTGGACACTCTTTAATAAAGTGATACTCATCACAAATAAGACAAGGATAATGAGGTTTTCGTTTATCGTTAGATGGTTCAGTTTTTTTGATTTTCTCCTTGGGATATGAAGTATGTTTGCTTTTATTCTTACCTTTCTTCTTATTACTAGTTTTGGATTTAACTGTAGATGAAGCTACAACATGAATATCGGCAAAAGTTTCAAGGGAAGAATCTCCTTTCGGTGAATCAGGTAAATTTATTATAGGAGAAGTAGTTTTTGAGGACTTCTTCTTACTTTTATTTGTGTTAACTAAAGCAATTACACCATCTGAAACATGAGACCCTGAAGGAGTTGATGTTCTTTAGCCAGGATGTGGTAAATTAGGAATTTTTCATACAAAGTACCAGACTGTGTATATACGAGGTCTAAGTACTAAGCTTGAGCAATGACCTATTCCTTAGTAACATCTCCTCCCTTAGCCACATCTTCAATGTTAATTGGAAGTAATGATTTGATGAACAATTCTGCCAAGATCTGATCCAGAATAAAAATTTTCACCAAATGTCTTATACGTCTCCATTCATGTATGTGATCAGATATGTAAGTAGACAGAGATTTTTTTAATGAAGTCAATAATTCTGTGTCATTGTCGTATCTGACTGGAAATTAACAATGTGTTAAGAAAGAAATTGCTAAAGCATTGAAATTGTTGAATGAGCCACACGATAATTCAATATACCATTTGGGAGCTAAGCCTATCAGTGTTATTTGAAATATTCGTAATTGAATAGAATCATCAATCAAAGAGTTGGATGTGCACCAGAGGTGGTAAGTCATGACATGATTCGAGGGGTTCTCTCCTGATTTCCCTTCAAATTTCAGAAAATCACTGGGAAACTTATTTGGCATTGGCGGCCAATACGGAAGATAATAGATGGGATCATTCGTTAGGCATGACAAATAAGGTAAATCCAAATTTGCTATGAATGGCAACCAATGGTTAGGGTCTTGAGAAAATTGATAACCTTACAAAACTCTACCAATACGAGGAGGAGGATATCTAGGATATCCTAGAATATCATATGCATTTGGGATTGAAATACCTCTCGGGTAACCAGGATTAGCTGGACCATATTGGGGTTCAGCTGGTATTTGATACGTGTAACTAGGGCATAGTTGATGCTGGTATACTAGATTTTGTGCTACAGGCCCATATTGATAGTGCCCTTGATATGGTTGATAAACAAACTGAGGTTGGATTGTTATAATTGTACTTGTACAAGGTGGTCTCATAGGCATCTGTATAGTAGTTTGAACTATGGGTCCAAGTTGTGGTACAAAAACTACTTAAGGGGTTGTAGAAATAGGAGGTGCAAAAACTCCAGGAATAGGTGTGGTAGCTTGAACAGAAGTTGGTGCAGCAGTTTGAGTTGGAGTTCTACGTGTACTCGAATGAGGTTTTTGAATTGTACCAGATGCATGTACCTGAATCATAGGTTGAACAAGTTGGACAGGTTGTTGGAATTGACAGTAACCCATTGGTTGGCTAGGTTGATAATAGGGTACTTTCACATTAGGTTGCAAATTATGTTGAACGTGTGATGGATCCCACACTATGTTTACTCTGGGATATGAAGGTCCCATTGAAGGTTGTGTTGCATAAGAAGGACCATAACCAGGTTGATAATTTGGAACATATGTTTGATTATTATCTAGATAATTCCCACCTCCTTGAAACAATTGTTGTTACGGGTAGACATGTGGCCCAAGAGGCTGTTATCCCTAGAAAGACGGTTGCCCTCGTGTAGGCTACTGTCCTTGAAGAGGTTGCGGACCCTAAGTTGGGTACTGCCCTTGAGGTTGATATTGACCCTAAGGGATGTATTGACCTTGAGGTATGTATTGTCCTTGACGTTGATATTGTACTTGAGGTATGTATTGCCCTTGATGTTTCCCCCCAAGTGGTAAATTACCACTTTGAGGTTGTCCCCTAGGCGGTAAATTACTACCGTCAGGGTCAGGGTTAGGAATGTTTCCAGACATCATGTAAATGTGTTCCGCATTCAAATTTTTGATATGTGATTCATTTGGACCAGATGATGGTATATGTTTTTCGGGAGAAGGAGTTGCTCCTGAGAAAGTACCAGAAAGTGACTGATATCCTACCAAAACAGATGGACCACCATACAAATATGATTCTGGTGATGCAGAATAAATTGATGACTCACCAGACATGTTTAATGGAGGTCTGTAACCTCTTGGTATGGCGTAAAAAGCAATTCAGTGTGGCGAATAATTTAGACCAGTATTGCGTAGAAAATCTGTCAACTAAAAATACCAAGGATCTTGTTTGAAAGGACTATAGTAAATTGATTCATTTGGACTAAGATCTAAATAATCCTGATTTGAAGCAAGAGAAACTTCTTTTTCAGTGTCAGTAACTTCTTTAATACTAATGAGACCCGGAGGAAGATTTTCAGTAACACGATACTTCACTCTAGGTGAATCAGGACGATGAGGGGTTGGAGTAATGAACTCATAAGTAGTCTCAGATATAATAGTTCCAATTTCTGGTTTAGAAATTTCAGGATCCGAAGCTGATAATTCACTAGTTGCAGAAATAATTTCAGCTAGTGCATAAATTGAAACTCTTCTTGGAGTGCTCTCTGTTGTTTGAGGTTGATCTAATTTGTATTCAGGGTAAATAATTATTGATTTTTCTTAGTGTTCAGTTGATCCAATCCCTGATGTTTGTCCTTTCTCAGTTTTAAGTTTTTCTAACTAGATTGGTGTGTACTCAAGGGGTTTCCCTAGCATTGTATGTGATTGTCTAGGTAATTATGCCACGATTAAATGTTTTAACACACGAAATCAAAGTAAATTTCAATAAATTGTCCTAAATTCCCTAAGGAAACAATCAAATTGATCACACTCCTACAAATCTAAGAGAACAATCCACACAAAAATAGTATATTACCACATTGAAAACACTAGTTGGTGATGAAATCTGACCTCGTAGAATTTTAATGTAGAAATAGCAACTATAACAGTTACCCTGACAACCTACTTAATGAAACAGTCTGGTGCAACTTTCTCCACTTAAACCATCTCAAAGTGAAGAGAACCTTCTGGAAATTCCAAGTGAGACTAGTCGACATCTGCTCCAAGTATAGCGGGACTTTCCGTCCACCATCACCTTGGGAAATAATCTTAAATTTTATAGCCACTATGGTCACCAATGGGAAAAAATATACCTTGCGTAACAGTATATGATCCGATATACACGCAAGGGCAGAGTAGCCAGCTCAATCCCCTTGAAGACTCCTTGATATAATCCAAGGTTTACTAACAAGTGACTCGAGGCTCGTCAACAATGGTCTATCTGAGGTTTACTATTTTTAATATGTGCATATCTGCTATCATTCCCAATGACATAGGTACGATTACTTCACTAGTTTGTACATGATCTCGTGCTTGACTCTTTTAAGAAGAGCTTCCTAAAGCATACATGCTATAATTGGATTTTTTTACAGCAAGATTGCTACATTTTTGTTTTAACAGTCTCAGAATGTTAATTACAACCTATTCCAAGAAACTAGCTTAAGCTATGTTGGTGGAAAAAAGCCCTAGAAAATGTAAAATAAATCTTGATTGATTTTAATTAAAGCATTGTTTTTAGTTTGGTTGTTTCTTAGGACAGAAGGTATGGAAGTGAAACTTCATTTATATTTTAATGACCTGACTCAAAAATACGTTAAATGCATCTATATGAGAGTGCAACTCTTTTCTTTTCAATGAAATATATCTAAAGGAAAGGTTTGGGGAATAATAACAAAAAAATATTTGAAAAGAAGACTATTTCTTTGAGAACTCAATTTCATATGATGACAAATTACTCATTCAAAATAAAATCCTTCATCAATCATGTTAGAAACTACAAATCATTAAACAAATGTTTTCCAAAAAGAAAACGTTATCAAAAACTCCTAAAAACATAAAATTCAAAACCAAAAGAAAACATTGATGTTTGAACTCTATCTAGAAAGCTTTGAGAATGTTTTTCTTATTTTGTGATCTAACCAAGAATAATTTCTACTTATCTCAGCAAAAAATCAAAACATTCAACAATGGTTTAAAGTGAAATTCAGGCCTTAGTAAGCTTAAGACGCTTCTAAATTTGCAAAGGAAAATGAAACTCAATTTTCATAAAAGCGAGGGCTGCAACAAGTTCAGTGGCTCAATAAGAAAACAACAACATACTAGTAAACTAAGGTATATGATGGTTTCTAATATAGAGAAGCAAGAAAGTAGGGAAAACACTCACTTGTAAGATGAAAATCAGATGAAAAACGACTCAGACATAAGAATTGCTAAAAGAAACTCATAAATAAGATCTTAACAGTCAAGACAAGTTGGGGCAAACATAAAGAATCTGGTAATCTAACTCCTAAAAAGAGAATTATTAATTTTTCAAAAAATTTCCATAAGTCTACAGGTTTTAATGGAGAACAGTGCGGTACCCCACTATTATGAACTAAAAGCTATGGAGGCTACCGAACTGTCTTTAAACAAAAACTACAGATGCCAGGGAAAACATAGAAAAAATAAAAATTCATATTTTCTTTTCATGGATTCTGGTAAGTTATCAACCCAACCCAGTTTTATACTAATCAAAATCGAAAAATCAAACAGAAAAATAAAAAGAGAAACTAAGTTCATTCCCCAGCGGAGTTGCCATTTTGTTATGCAGATAAATCCTTCTTGCGGACAAGAATGATCTCCCTAGTATCCTAAGGATATCTAGAAACAAACAACCAAATGCAAAACATTTTCTCTAGATAATTTGTGATTCAGAATTATGAAATAACAAATTACGAGGACATGCCCCTACCAGACATCCAACGCTTGTTGAATTCTTCTATCCAATCGCTACAAAAGAGGTCACTTCAGGATGTGAAACCTGTGAGCAAAGATAGAAAAAAGGATGAAAATCACCTACAAGATATAATAATTGAGAAAACACTAATCTATCTCAGTGATCAAGGAATCCAAGAATTGAAATACTCAGATAGATACATGAACAATTCAACGAGAAAATAGAATCCATTTTTATTAACTTGTATAATAAGAAGTAAACTTACAACCTTTCACCTTGATGTTATACAGGTTCTTCCGGGGTCCTGAACAATCGTTCTCTCTCAGATTGACAAGCCTTCTTCTCTTTGAACTAGCATAAAGTTATGGACATGAGTGTGTGATCATTCTCATATAAAAAATGGCTAGTATAGAGAGGATGCTCTATTAAGAATTCTTTAGCAATTACCACACATGTGTCTCTACGATTTACAAGCTACTATCTACACTAGAGACTGAAACATGAGCTCAATTTATAGGGAAATGGAGGTAGTTTCAGTTCCATGAAGAGGGGGATGGATTCCTCTTATGAATGGATTTGCGCTCCATACACCAAAGGATAAGCTCCATGAGTGAAGGGATAGAGCTCATGAGTATGGGATAAAGCTCAAACTAAACGCACCTATAGAAGCTTCCAGTTGGGAGAATATTTGTCCAACTAGGCTTCTAGAACTTACTTTTTCCTTTATTTGACTGTTTACGGGGGTCCACAGGTTTTACAAGCAAAAATTCTGGGATGCGCCACAGGCTATAGAGAAAATATCTACAGATCCGCATGCAAGAACTAGGAAAAGTGCAGAGTTAGACTTTTTAGGGTTTTAATGAGATTTTATCCAATTCCAAGGATTGGTTTAGGAACATTAGGGTTTTAGACTTCTAAAGGAGCATAATACAGGTAATGATGAAACTATATTGATTGTCAAATGTCATGGTGACAAAATAACGTGTAACAAACATGATAGTGCCAAAGTTTGACCCCAGTGTGCAACATCTTCATTGACTTGGGTGGTTGCTAGAATTTCATTTTTTGAGCTCAAGCGTCTGATCAACCAAGAGCAGTTTATGGAGCCCTAGACTTGTGTGTGGAGAAGAACTTCTACAACATATGATGGGAAGTCCTTTTAGCTTATGTTCATTGTGGGAGATGTAAATCTTACAGTGATAGGTTGGAACCCTCTATGCCTTATGTTGTTTTTCATTATAGTAGCATAGGAACAACATAGTGGGATGAAGTCCTCGAGTAACTAAGGAGTAGTAGTGGGAAGTTGAGATTTGTTCATAAGAGGAGTTGTGAACAACTTGATATGAGTCTCAATGTGTTCTGCCCCTTATGGAATAAGGGACAAATAGAGATTAGATCAACAATGCAGTGGCCAGATGGACTTGGATCATTAATAGAGGCAAGATTTGCTAATTGGGAGTTGAAGGACTAGGTAATTATAGGGTATGATTAAGAGGAGCTGAGAGAGTCGATTACATCATCCATACAGTTAGAGTATCTTGTTGAGGGTAGATTTATTTTCATTGGAATGACACCAAGACATAGTTTTGTATTTGTGTATAAGTGGATGTATGAGGGCCATTATCCCTGATACAAGAGGCTTAGAATGTTGTGTTATTCAGTATGATTAATATAACGAATTTGGGTTAAAAATTGTAAAAAATTTTCCATATTTTGTGCAATTGTAGATTTATTGTTGTTTATATTCCACTATGAAAATTAGCTTCAATGTGATTCTTGGTTTGGTAGCATCAAAGTTTTTAATATTTTATCATGTACCCAATATCCTGGAAAAAACAACACGTTAATGCTCCCTGACTTTCTTCTTCTTCCCCTCTCCTTGACATGAGTCACCCCACAATGAAAGATCCAAACCTTCCTCTATTGGGAATATTTCCTCCTTTGAACTTCAATCATCTTCCCTTGTTCTATTAGAAACAAGCTTCATTTTCTCCCTATCCCCTAAAACAATCATAGTTCAAGAAATTCTCTATTCCATTGAGCTAGTGTCTCAAAACATTCCTTCCCATAATGTGGAGGAAATCTGGAAAGAGTGTGGCAGTGATCTCTGATAGTCTAAACTCCCTAATACCAATTTATCCAAGGATTAAATCAAAGCCCTAATATTCATAAATGATAAGCTTTACATTCACATCCTTAAGGTGAATACGAGAAACACCTCCATAGTTATGAACTCAAAAGACTATGAATCCAATAAGATCAATCTTCTCTCTTCTTATTCCTACAAAATCCTGACAAATTACCCCATCAATGCCATAACTCAGATTTTCACTAAAGCTATAAAATCTAGTTATATTATTGTCTACATCCAAAAGTGTCTTATTACTCTCAAAACCCCTAGAATATATAGACAACCAAAAATTCACAAACCTAGAGTCCCTTTTTAACCCATAGTTATTTCCATGTGAGCCCCCACCCATGCTATAAGTTGATATATTTCCTCTAAGTTGCAATAATTTATTGGGCCAACTCCTTGTTTCATTAAATATTCATTTGAGTTCATTTGTAATACTAAATATATTCATGTTAATGATGATGAGATTCTTGTTAGCTTTGACGCCATATCTCTTTTTACTAAAATGCATGTTTTTGAACCCATTCAAATTATTTCTAAAACTTTTGGTTCAAAACCCCTTAAATTGATTGATATCTACCTCTCATCCGCCTTATTTTCATAGAAAGGAAAGATTTATGAGAAAAATGAAGGTACGTTAATGGTTTCATCTCTTTCCCATATTATTACTTAGATCTTTATGAAATAATTTGAGACTAAAGCTCTGGAATATTGGCATCTTAAGTCTAAATGTTGGTTTATATTTCTTGATGACACCCTTGTTATTGGGTAACATGGTAGACCTATGATAGATTACTTCCCCTCCCATCTCAAAATCATTTCCCCTCATATTTAATTTTAGTGCAAATGGAATAAATAATTTTCTACCTTTTTTATATGTTCTTATCAGTCAGATTCATGATGGTTCCCTAACCCATATGGTTGACAAAAATAAAACCCGCACTAAATTTTATCTTCATGCCCATTCTCACACAACGAATCCTAAAAATACAACATTCTTAAAACCCTCATCTCTTGTGCTATTAAAAGTTATTCTCCCCAATTCCTTCCCTTAGAGAAAGCCCACTTATTCCAATCATGGAGTGCTAATGGTTATTACTCTTCTTATATCAATAAATATTTCAAGACCATCTATAATTCCAAATCCATTATATTTCCATCCTCTCATCCTAAGTGTCTAGTTTCTCCCCCTTACATAAAAGGGACTACTGACGTTATAGAAAAAATCCTTCAACAAGAGAAATTTAAGATTGTTTTTAAACCCCATAAAACTTTGATGTAGATGTTTCGATCAACTAAAGATAATTTTGAACCCATGTTGAATTAATGTGTTTACGAGATGCCCTATTCATGTGAAAAATCATAAATTAGATAAACAAGGCATCCCTTCAAAGCTAAGATTAAAGATTATATTGATGACACCAGTGCTCTCCAACTATCGAAGTTTGTCATATTTGAGCCCTCTTTTAATTCGAAGCATATATTTTTTTTAATAAAACCAAAATTGTCTCCTCTATTCCATTTTACAACTCCATAATCATTACAGAGGCCCTAGAAATGGATAAGCACCTAAAAAATTTAATCAAGAAGATGACTATAAATTAAGTCATTCTTAGCAACTCATTATACATTATCTAACTCAGTAGTTCCTACTCTCCCTCTCCCTCTTGCTAGTTCTCTCTGGATCTTTATATTCTCTTTCCCTCCCTTGTCTATCCCACATCCTCTCCTTTCCTTTATTTAATTATACTTAGATAAAATAATTTAATATTATAATTAATTTATGCATATTAGTTTCTAATTCCATATATAATTTTTAACATTTTATTTTAAGATGTTTTCTCATGCCTAGCTTCTTTTCCTTCATTTTAAGGCATTGTTGAATTGATTATTTTTGTTCTCTCTCATTAATTAATTTTCTCTCTTCATATTTATTTCTATCAAAATTACCATCTCCTTTTAATTGTGCTTTACATCCCAATATGGGGTATATGTCGAGCGTGAGGCACTTTACAACCCAGTATGGGGGTAGATGTTAAAAGTAATTGTTTAAAATTTAACATTTAACAAATTTTACTCCGAGAAGCACTCTACAGCCCTCTATGGGGTATATGTCAAGTGTAAATGTTTAACATTTAAGCTCTAGCATTTTAAAAATTAAGATCTAACATAAAGTAATAAGTAAAATGTTACAAGTAATATAAAGTTAGATGTCTGTAAACATTTACATGTTGGCTCAATTAATAATACAATGTTAAATTGAAATTCAATTTGTTATATCTTTATTTAGTCATTAACTTGTGAATGGGCTTTGTTACAATACCAACACAGTTATCGATCAAACGAGAAAATTCCCTAGTACCTGTCTTTTGAAGTAACAAAAAACGCACCAAATTTTGAAAAGTAGTGATGCTAAATCACTTTTTTTTTTAAGTATAGTTTTTCACTTTAATTTTTTTTTCTCAATTTTTTGGTTTTTAAATGTCATGATTTTCATGTAGACTTTCAAGTGGTGATGTAGAAATAACTTGTTTTTCTTTTTAGCATATTCTTGGAAGTTTAAATATTTCTTTTGATTGTTTTTGTAAATGTCATGTTGATTTAGAAAAATGGTGATTTTTTTGCATTATAAATTCTTTATTGATCAAGTATGAATATTTTTTAAAAATGTTAGTGATTTTCATGCTAATTTTAGAAAGTGTTGATGTAACATCAATCATTTTTGTTTAGAGTGGTGAGTTTCATCATGGTAATAAAAGATAAAAATAAAATAAATAAAAAACATGAGAAAAAAAATCAAACATATATATATGAAAAAACC
Source organism: Pinus albicaulis (assembly GCA_034641835.2). Classification (NCBI taxonomy): domain Eukaryota; kingdom Viridiplantae; phylum Streptophyta; class Pinopsida; order Pinales; family Pinaceae; genus Pinus; species Pinus albicaulis. The sequence continues at coordinate 1,212,806,434 of CM076570.1, read as the reverse complement.
AATAAAATTCTAAAAAAACAAAAATAACATGTAAAAATTTAAAAAATTAACAAAAAAAAAAAAAAAAACAAAAAAAACAAAAAATGGGAAAAAAAATTCATAATTTAAAGAAAAAAACTAAAAATTAACACAAAAAATATTTTAAGTTAAAAAAATAGTATACTTCAAGAAAATAATAAAATAAAATAATAAAAATAATAAAATTTAAATTAATCAAAAATTTAAAAACAACATTAAAATTAAAATTAAAATTTACTGTATATATATATATATATATATGTATATGTATATGTATATGTATATGTATATGTATATGTATATGTATATGTATATGTATATGTATATGTATGTATGTATGTATGTATGTATGTATGTATGTATGTATATTATAACAACTCCACTTCCACAACAATTTTTCATTTTTCTCTTTTATAGTCTAGAGAGTAACTGTAGTCAACTGCATTAATGTATTTTGTCACTTTTTGACGAATTCGTCCAGTAGTTTTATGTTATGTTAGTATATGTTTGTCTTACTATTGATGAATTTAAGTCCAACAATTGTCATCAATCAATTTTCTTGGAAACTTGTCATTAACTACATTTCTTTACCACTACATTTTAAGATAATATAATCTATGCTTCTTATTCAATTTCTAACATAATCTAATTGTTATATTATGCTCTAACAATTTTAACTCCATTCTGGTTACCATTGTGATATATATATATATATATATATATCTATATATATATATATATATATATATATATATATATATGATCTATATCATAATTTTTCTACAACCCTCTCATATTCTATTAACAAGTTCTCAATTGAAGTCTCAAGAAATAAAAAAGATAGCAAAATCAACCCATTGTATGACAAAGATTATAAAAGTGCGAAGAGAGCAATTAAGGAAGTTGTTGATGAATATCTCAAAATTGACAAGATAAAAATCTACAAAGCCCTAACTAAAAGGAAAAGAAGGCAATATATTCATCAGAGACAAGAGAATCTCTTACACCTTTCTAAGGTGGCTCCTAAGAAATTCTGGAGGCAGATTCTAACTAGGAAAAATAAATATAATAATACAATTGCTTTACATGACTGGAATTCCTATCTTAAAAAGCTTTATGAATCTCCAAATGCTAGGGATTTTGAAACCCTGCTTACAATGAAAGATTTTTTCTCATTAAAAGACATTGATTTTGGGGTTAAACGCCTGGAAAATGGGAAAGCTAAAGACATTGAAGGTTACCAGGAAAAAATCTTAAAAATTGGATGTCCTGTCCTCATCCCCCACATCCACAAGATTTTCAACCAAGCGGTCAAGCAAGGGTTTCCTAAACCTTGGACTCAGAGCCTCATTATCCGTATTTTTAAAAGTGGGGGTACAAATAACCCCTCTAATTATTGGACAGTTATGATCAGCCCTCTCTTAGCCAAGTTATAAGGTATTATTTTGGAAAAGAAGTTGAGCATTTGGCTTGAAAGTGAAGGTAAGTAGGATAATGGCCAAGCAGGTTTTAGAAGGTAGCACTCAACAACAGATGCCCTCGTTATGCTTAGGATCATTGTGGAGGAATGCCGCAATGATAAATCCAATCTCTTTTGTTGCTTTGTGGAATTTAGAAAGGTTTTCGATACGGTTCTTAGAAACAACCTATGGAATAGATTAGAAGAGCTAAATGTTCCTTTCGAACTAAGAGTGAATGCTATAAGGTTATATGAGAATGTAATTACCAAGTTAAAGAGAAATGAGGGGTGGTAGAAAGATATTAAGTGTAATATCGGAGTTAAACAAGGTTTCCCCCTCTCCCCTACCCTATTTGGAATTTACATCGACAAGCTAGAAGCTTGTTTAGAGGAAGCATGATGTGCTAGCATGATCTTAGCTGGGATAGTCATCATCCTTCTTCTCTATGCTGACGATATTTTTCTTCTCGCAAGATGCCCATCTGATCTTCATAAGCAACTTAGACTTCTTAAGGATTTCTTCTCTACCATGGGTATGTCTGTTAACATTGACAAAAAAAAGTTATGATTATCAAATCCAAGAAGGACACTTACACTAATTTTATGTATGACAACAATAACTTGGAGGAAGTGTCTTCTTACATGTACCTAGGAATTGATATTCATCACAAGCTCAACTAGAACTATAGCATTCAGAAAAACATTAATGGGGGGTGAAAAGCTTATTTTGGTCTTGAAAATAATTGTAAAACGACAAACCTCGTAATGTGGGATAGAAAGAGGTTCCTCTTTGAAAATTTAGTCACTACTGTTATCTTATATGGATGTGAGTTTTGGGGTTGCAACATCTCTATGGAATCCTGGAGAAATATTGAGCAAATCCAAAAGCGTTTTATAACTTATAACCTTGAAATTAAAATCAATACACCCTATCTTATTCTCCTTATAGAAGTGGGTCTTTCCCCGATCGAGAGCCTAGCTATGACTAGGCTTCTATTATACAAGCAGCAGCTTAATAGCATAGGAGACCATAGACTTCCTAAGCTAGCTTTAAATTCTAGCCAAAACCACCTAAGGCTTAAACAAGGTTGGTATAAAGACACCATGGCCTAGTTAAACCATTGGGAGATCGACGAGAATGTTGCATTGCAAAAAATTAATAACATTAAAAAAATGGTTTCTTCTAAGTTCAAAGAAAAAATGTGGTGTGAGAAAGATCTAGCAGCTAAAAGGAAATTAAGATATTATAAGGAGGTCATCAACCCCACCCTAGAAGATCAAAAGTATCTATCTGTTTTAAATAGCTCAAAGAAGAAAATTAATATAGCCAAGATTAGAACAAACTCTCATGAGATCCATAGTGAAACAGGTCGTTGGACAGTTCCTAAAACACCATGGATGGAAAGGATCTGCCATCTCTGTGAGAATATGAACATCGAGTATGAAAATCACTTCCTCTTAGAGTGCCCTATGTACAACCACATTAGAGCTCAATTTCATAATCTTTGCTACAATACTGAGCTTCCTAGCCTTTTAAGATGTCAAAATTATAGTGAGCTCGGGAGGCTTCCTTCCAAACTTTTTGAGCATAGGAATAAAATCTTAAATCAAACTATATAACTCTTTTCTTTTAGGTCTGATAAACCAAAAATTGGTCTCAGTAAACGTTAACCATCACCATCATTATCATATATATATATCTTTTGATTTCTATCTATATTATCATTTGTATACTAAAGCCACCTGATATTACATTATCAACTCTCCTCAATTGATAAGTATATCTTTAACTAAAATTATAATTTGAAACTTAACAATGTGATTACTATGTGAATTTAGGCACAACCATTTTCTTTAGCCATAAGTGATACATTCAACACTTGGAATTTATTTGGCTTTTTAAATTTCCACTGTTATTTCTAATTCAATATATGTTTCTCTTTTGTTCTATTTAATAGATTGTAGCCACTTGATTAGGCATTATCCACTCTACACAGTTGATAATCGTGTCTTATATTCCATCATGGCTATCGTTAAAACCTTGCTACTATGTGTAAATAAATAAATAATTAAAAATAAGTAAATAATTTTCTCACGTAGGTTGTAGAATCATTGTAGAATCATATTATTTGTAATCACATTTTCATGACTGGTGAATCACATTGTTTGGTTCAAATTCAAACCGCGGATCCATTTTCTGTCTTTTTAAAATTTTTGATTTATAACATAATATTGGTTACCTATTTATTTTATTTTATAATTTAATAATATTTTATTTATTATTAAATTATAAATAAAATAATAATTGTTTAGTTTATATTTTAATGTTTATTTGTGGTGCAATTTTTTTTTAAATTTTTATAGGATTTTTTTTTTTTTTTGATTTTCTCTTTTTTTTTTACTGCAACTTCATCAATATGTCCAAATACATCACCCCAATAAGATAAACAATCTCATTTATTATCCTTTAACCAAGACCCGCATACTATTTGTGGTTCAATTTAATTAATTAATAGTGTAAGATATCCAAATTCTACCAATTAAACAATTCAAAGTAGAAGTTTTGAAAAATGTCTATAGAATTTTAGTTAAAATTGACCAACAAGATCTTTAAAATAGATCATTTATTAATTAAATGAGACATTTGTTAAATAAATTATTTAATTTTATAATTGAATTCAATTCAATGTTGACTTGGTGATGAGTGGATTGTCCACCAAAAATATTGGACATGATTTAAAGTTTTTCACATACAAATTTTATGTGAATTTAATAACTATTTAAATTTTTAAGTGTAATGTGATATAAAATGATGATTTTGTAACCACATTTAAATTTCTTACAATAAACTTACCATATACCAAGTTCCATAATCATCAATATTTACCCTCATTTTACCATCAATATTATTAAGGTCCCATAGATCACATTGAGTCTTAATGGATGATAACCATCATCATCATCATTATCTTGTAAATAGACTTTGTAGGATCAATACCATGAATTATCAATACCACATATCCAAAAGCCAACTCATTTCAAAATCATAATATTTTTTAAATATTATATTATGTTTTTTAACAATTTTAAAATTAAATATAAAAAATAAAGTAATGATTGTTGTATAAAATAATGATTCCATAACCATATTTAAATTTAATTAATAGGCACATTAAAATTTAATACTTCCAATAAACTCAAAATATAACAAGATTCGTAACGATAAGATGGTTATTATTATCTTGTAAATAGGTTTTGTTACAATACCATGTCCCAATACCATGGCTTATCAATAGGAAACGTCCAAACTCCATAGCTCTTTTATAAATCAAAATATTTTATGTTTATTTTATTTTACAATTTTTTAAATTAAATATAAAGGATTAAAATATTTGGAGATATTTTGATCAAAATACATAAAAGTAAAAATAAAATAAAATAAAATAATAATAATAAAACCAATCTAAATTTATCTTGACCCAAAAATCTACCAAATCTAGTAAAGTATCAAATCTCTTGAGATACAAAACTCTTGAGATACAAAACTCTTTTAGAATAAAAAAAGATTTAATCCCTCATAATAAATTTAAAATTTAAATAAATCAAGACAAATTTATTAAATATATTTTTTCTTATAAATAAAAATCATACCTTCCTTTATTAAACATTAAATATTTTTTAATAACATCTTCTAATAAATTATGAGAAAGCATATCTTCATTTAACAAATATTAAATATTTGTTAGCCCTATTCAAGAAAATCACATCACCAATTAAATGAAAATAATTTTTTTTGAGATCCGTCTTATTTTTTTCACTTTCATACGATTGTTCGATCTCCTCTAAATAGAGTTAACCTGAATTCGAGAGGCACAAAAGGGCAAACCATCGTTCCTTGTCTTTCTGTGGCGAGTATTGTACTCCTACTCCTCTGCCTTTGGTAAGTAAGAGTTACATTTAAACCCTAAAATCTGCCCATCTCCTCCTTTTAGAATTATATTTAAGCACTGAAATCAGATTTCTGTCATTGTTTAAGGGTTAGAGTTTGGTGTGATGGCAATGATTGACGGAAGCTCAAGCTCTGAGTTAGCAGACGAATTGCAGGAAGAGATATTGAAGAGGTTGCCAATTGAATGTCTGTGTAGATGTCGCAGCGTTTGCAAAGAATGGAATACCCTATTTACTTCAACCCGATTCATAACTTCCTTATGGGCCAATTTCCCTTTAAATAACCAGCCATGCTTGGTTCTGTCCGGCCTGAACAGTATAGACACTCAAAATCGATGTTGGACATACTGTTTTTCCACAAGGATGTGGAAGTCTTCTTTCTCGCTTTCGTTTTTAGAAGGGATGTGTTCTGAGGCTTATTGCCACGGATCGGCCGCAGGTCTGCTGCTGGTCGACAGATCGGTTCCAAGTGTGTTTAGCTCTTGGAAAAACCCTATTGTCTGCAATCCTGTCACAGGAAGGTCGTTAATGCTTCCCTCATCGCCATCAATGAGGTTGGTTGTCACGAAAGGCATCTTGGCAGGGGATTTTGATGGTAATCAACAGAATTACAAAGTGGTTGTTGTCAGCGAGGCTTGTAATGGAAGGGACAAACAGGTAGAGCGAGTGCATCACGTTCCTCGGCAAAATGTTGAAATCTATGATTCGTCCAAGAAATCTTGGAGCCTGGCAACGCGCATTCCTAAGAATGTTTCCATAAAGGGTGCTTCCATAGAGGGGCTTATGATGGTTTTCAGTAAAGGATACTTCTATTGCAAGGCCACCTGCTACAGTGGAAAGCGGGACTTTGTGGGGAAGCGGGGTATTGTTGGTGTGAGCCTGCAAAACGAGAGTTCCATCTTTGCTCCGTTACCAGGATTGCCTTATGAAATTACGTGCCATCACCTGGTCGCTTGTAGATCTAGGGTTTTATTGGCAAGGTGCGTATTGGAAGGTCACAAGTTCCGTATTTTAAAGGAGGTGCATATCTTGAAGCTTGTGAAGGTGAAGGTTGACTCCGACATCTCCGCATCATGGATGGAGATTGCAAGGATGCCTCAATCAATGTGTGATGAAGTAAGGAGGATTTGGCCTAAGGAGAGTTATTTTCAGTTTGTAGGTGTAGAGGATTATCTGTGCTTCAGAGGCCGTAGAAGTATGAAAATGGCTGTTTATAGTTTAAACGAAAATTCATGGAGTTGGCTTCCCTGCTGTCACAGCCGTGTGTCTGATGTTACATGGATTTATTCCTTTGAACCAAGACCTGATATGAAAGTCATTTGAATGGTAAGTGTATACATTCCTTCCTCTCCTACTTACAATATTAAAGATATTCCATTGCAATAAAATGACTGTTATTGTTTTGATTTTCCTATATTATGTATTTCTTGAACTTATTTTACAAAATTATAATGTTTTGTTGAACTAAGTTTAAACTTTAAAATATGAAATGTTAGATTCAGTCGAATAATTCAGCTTTAAATTGGATTTTAGTTGATTTCAGTGATGTTCTGTTATTGAAATTAATTCCTTAGTTTCAGGTCGTGATATCCCTAGTATCCGTAAGATCTATTGCGGAGATAGCTATCCAGGTATGTGGAATCAATAAAAGAATATTTTTAATATCTTTAGGGATTTATCAGCGAAAGCTAAACTGTTCAATATGTTCGCCTGCGTTTTGACCGATATGTTATCATGCAGGTTTTGCCTATGCTGTTGTCAGGTTCAATGATTGCGGTCGACGGAGTCAGAATCGGTTAAGCAAAAAATGAAATGGGCATTTTTTAGCCTTTGAGATTGGTCAGTCACTAGATTTTCTTGGATGATAACGTGTAGCCGATGTCTGAACTGAAATGTCTTTTTTTTTTTGGAAAAATGCTATTTCTGGGAACAAATCCTTTGCATTCGCAGCCATCCAATATCTTGATGGACAGATTGGTCTATTTAATTGTTAAACTGAGAATTTCAAAATCTGCATGTTATTGAAGATGTTTATTTAATTTTTAAAATCACTAGTTTTATAAATAAATTCGATAAATATATATATTATTATATGTGGCGAGAGAGATATGTGATGCAAAGACTATTGTGTCTGTATGTAACCTGAGATTTCATATTCCACACCTTCAATTCAATGGTTAGATTAAATGGATCAGAGGAAAAAGCGTTAACAGATCACCTGAACTTTAGTTGAATGCGTTGGGGAGGGTGTGTCAGTTTAAGCAACTCACAATTCCTTGTACCAAAGTCTCGATTGATTCATTTGTCCTTGTAACTTCAGGGAAGAGCCGCAGAGTTTAATTTCTGAGAAGAGTTTCTCTTACCCAAATGCTATTCATATAGACGACCATGTTCATATGAGTCACCAATAATGCGGCGTGATTGAACCACCTTCTCTGCGAATCCAAACATTTTCTATGGGTATTAACTTGTATTGCTTTTGTTTAATGTGGGTGGTTGAGTAATACTGTGAAAGAAGGATCTGATTTGTTTTAAGGTCTGTAGTATATTGTTTTTTTTGGCCAGGACTTTGATAGCATGCATGAACATTGAGAATCTCCAATTTTTTTATCTTTTATCTGTCAATGGCAATGACCTGTGCATTTTCAACAACTTTGAGCCTACTGGTCTAAAAACCAGCGTGTTTTTTCTTTGTGTGCGTTGTATCTTCTGCCTGTTGAGAGCCTTAAGGGATATACACTGACCCATTGATGTCTTTGGGTTTCTACAAGAGAATCCCGTAGTTCTGAATGTTCTTCTTAGAATCAAGAGTTTTCAAACAAGGTATCCTTGAAATCCCAACCGGCGCGCTCCTTTTTTACCCACATGCTGTGTTTCAGGGCTGGTGCATGGGACTTTTTTTTAGTTCTGTGTTTAGCAAACCGGAGTCATGGTTTGATAATCACAGCCAGGGCTTGGGTTTAGTTGGTGGAGTCCTCACCCAAGGCATTCTGGGCGCGAAAAATGAATTTTAGAAGCCTGTTATCAGGCTTCTTTCAATGAGAAATTGTCCTAATTGCAGGTGGTATCTAAATGCGATATCATAGAACAAAACCGTCTTTTTAAAGGAAACTTTTCTGGCTTAATATATATACTTTTAGATTATCTACAATAGAGCACATGACTTGCACTTCATCAGTATCAGGGCATACAAGAGATGACAAAGGGCCTTACAAGGTCATCATGATGTTTCTGTAAACAAGAACCTAACCTGGTCCAGTTCACAATCTGTTTTCTGTTTTCTTTTATCCTGATGCTTCTACTCCCACGGAAGCATCGGATTACAACGTTCTGTCAGCGTAGGTCAACTCCAGCACTGTCCACGGTCAGGTCAGGCCGTTAAATTTTCTACAAATAGAAGATTTCGAAGAAATAAACTCTTTTGTAATGGTCCAGAACCTTAAATTCAATGCTTGATGTTTTCTAGCCTTAGAATACCAATTGCAGGATGATTTTCACCTAGGTTCCCTGGGTTTTTCGGCTAGAGTAATTGATTTCGAAGAAGTAAAATCAAGACCATCATGTGGAATTCTTACATTTAAAGTCATAGTTTTGTAGTTTCTAGCCTTTATTTTTAATGATCAATGGGTGATTCCCAAAGTTGATTAAAGAATCTATTGAAGCAATGTTTCCGATGTTGAAAAAGTAGAAAATGAGTGCGATTTTGGAGGGAAAGAACGTTCTATTCTTTAGCGACACTTATTTAGTAAGATGAAATGTAGTTCAAGGAAGAAATCAGATCGAGGTTTTGGTTTAAATTCCTCTGTATGTGTTTACCTAATTCCTGGTTGTTTTCAAGATGGTCATTAATTCGATAATTGTTGGGTCAATTTTTGTATTTGTATGATCCGTTTCTACCAAACTTCCATAACATAGGAACCATAGTTACCCATTTTACCTATGTACCTCAACTTAGTTTCCAGATTTCCATTCACCGGTCGATTGCATGGTCATGACTCACATGTAATATTTATTTGATATGTCAACATTAGCTAAATGGGTGCCAATGGAGAACCTAATTTCTCTGAGTCTCATAAAGCAATTAAAGAGGGTATGGCATGAGTGTAGTTCAAGTTGTTTTTGACATGGTTTAACCATGTTGCATATTTATTTCACTGTTTAATTGATGTGAATGAGTAACTAAAAGTTTTGTATTTATTACTCTTTTCTTAACTTGCAACGATTTGTTTCTCTTTTTACACATCTTTTTTATAACCAGTCTAATTTGCTAATATATAGACAAGCCTACAACACAAACTTAGATGGTAACTCACAATATCATATAACAGTAGTGGCCAATATGTGATTTGTGAAAGGTCCTATATTAATTGTCCTCAAGTTAAAGCTCCTTACAATTTCTTTTATGGGATTTCCAACTTTCCTTTCATGGGTAAGAACTTGTCAATTGCATGGGTCATGACTCATATTTATTATTTATTTTGGTGTGTCAACATTAGATAAATGGGTGTAAAAGGAGAAGCTAATTTCACTTGAGTTTGTGTTTGTTCAGAAAGAAATTAACGAGGGAATGGAATGAGAGTAGCCCATGTTTTTTTGACATGGTTTGATGCATGTTGTATATTTACTTTACCATTGAATTGATTTAAATGAGAGTAGCTCATGCTGTTTTGACATGGTTTGAAGCATGTTGCATATTTACTTTACCATGGAATTGATTTAAATGAGTAAACTATATGTTGGATATTACTTTTAAAAGTGATTTATGGGCATGTTGTGAATGAAAGATTTTATTAGACTTTAAAAGATTCTAGCAGAATGGATGAGATTGTATTTATTATTGATCTCTTATAAAATTCCAAAAGTACAATTAAATGAAGTTAGAGATTTGTTGATACTCCACATGCAATGAATTGGTTTTATTCTCAGAGATCTCTCTTATAGGAACATTTAGATTGGACAAAGTACTTAGTGTGCAAGTATTATTTTACTAATATACAGGTAGGCCTACAACAAAGAATTAGATGATAACTCACCATATCATACAATAGTAGTGGCCAATATGTGATTTTTTAAAGGTTAGATATTTCTTTTCGTCAAGTGAAAGCCCCTTACCAATTAATTTTATTGTTATATTCACCAAGATCTTAAGGATTTCCTTCTTTAAATATAAAATTTTGTGGTGCCAAGTATTAGTTCCCCAATTGAATGGTAAATAATGTAGGAGTTCAATTTTATTGTGAATGTTGAGACGAGTCAATATAACTAATTTGAAGATAGATAAACATTTGGCACCTCGTGGGTGGAGATCACGTCTATCCTCGGGCTCTTAGAATCTTTTGATAGGTCAAACAATGAAGGTTTCCTTAATGTTGGCAGAAACAATAGAGTTGGAACACCTCCATCAATAAACCCATGAAATGTGATGAAAATACATTTTAGACCAGAAATTGGTGGTGTCACATTAAATCCTCGAGCTGAACTTGGCTTGTTTACTTCTGAAATTCATAGCCAAAGAAGGGAGCTATTGTCCAAGCGGTCACTATATGATTTTGAAAGGCAAGCTCTCTTTAGGAAAATGAGACAAATGACACATAGTACACAAATTTTACCCTTGTAGTTTGTTGATTCTGTTTTTTTCATTATCTGATTTCAAAAGGAAGGCTTTGTTTAGGAAAATGAGACAAATGAACCATAGTACACTAATAATACCTCCGTCATTTGTTGATTTTGTTATGTTATATAACCCTCCATCTTCTCCTTCTTAGAGTGTCAGCTCAAATTGCTACCATAGACACAAGTTGAGCATTAGTCCTTATTATAGCCAAGTCTCTCTCTGTAATCCTGGATCATTTTAAACTATTTCAAACTTCAATGTAGACAAGAATCTTACTTTGCAATCTTTACCGAATGATATTTCTCTTGAGCAGCTTGCATCCAACCAAAATTTTACAAATAATCATGCTTTCATTCTACTACCTGATGCTCGTAGTGTGGCCATATATAATACTAAAATGGATGATTACCAAGAAGGGATTTTAAACATGATGCAAGAAGTTAGAGAGAGAGCTACCAAGTGATAATTATAATGCTTTCATTGTGAGTGTTCGTATCCTTGAGTAAAGAACTCACCTTGATCATGAGTGGGTTTATTCCATACAAAATATTCTATTAGAGGAATTTATTATTTATTCAACCATTTCAGGTGAACCACAGGGTTACCATAACAACAATAAGGAAAATCCAACAAGTCAAGCTAGTAGAAATAAGCTAGAAGATCAACAACACTCATTTTTATCATAGAATATTGGCTTGACATAAAATCCTCAAGCTCAACATTGCCTCTTTACATCTGGAATTCATAGCCAACCAAGGGAACTATTGTCCAAACATTCACTATCTTATTTCAAAAGGCGGGCTCTAATTAGGACAATGAGACAAAGGAACCATAATACACCAATTTTACCATTATTATATGTTGATTCTATTGTGTTATCTAACCTTTCAGCTTCTCTTTCTCAAAGTGTGTGCCCATAGCCCTACCATAGACACCAACTGAGCATTAGTCCTTATAGCCAAGGTTATCTATGTAATCCTACATCATTGTCAACTATCTCGACCTTCAATGTGGAAAATATTCTTAGTTTTCTGGCTTTATAGAATGTTGCTACTCTTAAGAAACTTGCATGAAACCAGAATTTTGCAAATAATTGTTCATTCATTCTACCAAAAAAGGAATCACCATAATCTTGTCGTTGGGTACCGAATTTGTATACTTTTCTCTCCCATTTTTGCCCACCTTTCTACCTCTTTATATCATTATTGTTCTCAAAAACACGAGGTAAACCCATTGCCATTATCTTACATGGAATTTTTGATTAATCAAGTAATAGTCATGGACGTTTTACCTTTGCAAGTATTAACTCCAGAAGCAATGGAGCAACTCCTTATTTTTAGCATATCTCAAACTGCTGCAACAATGCAACATAGTCTGTCTTATCCCAATGCTATTTTCTGGCTTTTCGTGGTTCCCTTTTGGTAATGTGTTTGTTGTTGTGACCAATGTGTAAATGTAGATATCTAGTTGTTAGAGGAATTATACGAGGGCTAAACATTTTGTATAAAGAGGGCCTTTGGGATGTGAATCAGGGTTAACCAAGAAAGACACAGATTTTGTAACAGAGCATTTTCCAATTAATTGAATGCACAATATTTTGTTGTCTCACCTGTAAGATGTGAGTTTTCCGCAGCCCTGATCAGAGAGTTGAGGCCACTCTTCTGATCAGGTTCTACGATATCTTTGCTTTGTTGATTTTATATTTTTATTTGTTATTGTTACTGTTGTTCCAGTATAATCCTGCAATTGTTGTGAATTCCTTTTTAATTCTGCAATCCATTTTAATTGATGCTACAATAGTTTGTTTTATTATTTATTAAAGCCTGTGATTCAATAGTAGCTTATGTGATTGCTCTTGCATATACTATGTACGTTAGTCTTGAAATAACTAATGCCCTCGGGTTGATAATTTATGTGGAAAAAGGGTTTTAATATTTGTTCACATTTGTACACCAACATTTTGGTGTCGTTGCCAGGGAAGGCTAACAAGGTACAAGAACATGATTTGCAATTGATCTAAGGGATGATCTCTCATCTTTGGGAGGGAATTTATTTCCCTAATCCAAGTCCCAAAGATAATGTTCTTTTTTCTCACTTTTGATTATTTTTTTTAGAACTGATCTCTCGTCTTAGGGAGGGCATCCATTACCCTACTCTGAGTCCCAAGCATAGTATGTTATCTTTCCCTACTTTTATTTTTCATTAAGACTGATCTCTCATCTTAGGGAGGGTATTTGCTACTGTGATCTAACTCCTGAGCATAGTTTTCAGCTTTACTGCTTTTTTATTATTTTTCTAAAGGGGCCAACTTCTTGTCCTCGGGAGGGTATTTGATTCGCCTACTTCAACTCCTAAACTTTGATTTTTTTTTTTTAGTTTTTTTGATTTTCTATTTGAACCTACTCTCTCGTCCCAGGGAGGAAGTTGTCTGTCCTGCTCTGGGTCCTGAGTGCTTTTTCTATTTTTATGAATTATTCTCACCAATTGTATTAGCAAAGATCTGAATAAGAGGGGAAGAAGAAGTCCCCCAAAGAAAGGAAAGGATTTGGGAAGGAAGATGTATATCCAGGAGATCATCGAAAAGGATAAATATGAAGCATACTCTCATGCTGCCATCAGGGTAAGGGTTCAGATGAAGTTCGAAGGACAATTGGTTGAATAGCCAGTGCCAACTACGATACCAGAAGAAATTCTTTCAACAGAGGAAGAAATAATAAATAAGGTGTCAGTGGAGGAGACATTCCTACTGTCAGTAGATGGGGAAGAAATAGCAAGAAAAGGGTCAGAAGAACTGACTAATTCCAATGGGGAAGAAGAACCTCTGAAAGGGTTTTCATCACCGTGAGACCAAGGGAGTAATGTAAAGCCTCCTGTAGTCAAATTAAGCAATTACGATTTGGAAAGAGAATTCTCGAAGAATTTTTCATCACCAAGGAACCAACGAAGTGCAGTGAAACCTCCTACAATTGAATCACCCCACGTATTAGCTAGAGAACTAGTTAAAATCCTAGGTGAGTATTAGAGAATATTTATGGCACCTTCAAGTTCTTATACTGATTTTCCGATTAGAAACATTATAGGTGATGCACTGATGAATCCCACTCCTTTAACAACTCTGCCTAATTTTCTTCGGCTTTCTTCGGAAGAAACTGATACATTCCTCTTCAAATTTTACATTGTCTGTCGAGAGTATGACTATATCTCTGATGCTCAGAAACTAAAAATATTTCCTTCTACCCTAAAAGGGACAGCCCTGTGATGGTTCATGGGTTTAGGAGGAAGGAATATTTCCTCATGGGATGAAATGAAAGAAGTATTTTTAGAGAAATACCAAGATTACTGTAAATCCCAAGACATTTAGGAGGAAATATTTAAGTTTGCACAGAAAGAGGACGAGAACATGGAAGACTGTGTGGAACAATTCAAATATATATTGCAGAGATCAGGCCATAGTGACCTAGATAAAGATATTCTAAAGATCATTCTTCTCCAAAAACTTAGGGAAGATTCCCTGCAACTTCTGAACATGGTAGGAAAGGGGGAAATTTCAAAAGAATACTTCGACACTATCTGTGATTTTTTCATTAAGTGGTCAGGAGGGGATGCAAGGAGTGGACAAGGAATTCAGTCATTAAAGGCTTCTGGTGGAGGGGTTACAAAGACAGAAATTGGAAACCTACTAGATAACCTAAGGACTGATATCCTTAGCACGTTATCTACCCAGATGGACACTTTGCAAGAAAAAAAAAATAGATAGAGTTGGAGAAGACTATGACTATATTCTTCCCACAGTGGAGAAAGAAGCATCCTTTGAAAGAATGCCCATTAAACACAGTGGAAGCGTGTGCAATCTGTGAGAAGATTCATGTGACTAGCTCATGCCCGTCCTTGCTAGAACTGAAGGTAGTTTTTCAAGGGGAAAGTAAAGAAAATCGAGTTGATCAATTTTACTTCATGGGGCTGAAAAATCCATGGCAACCTCGACCACTAGATATGAATCTAGGTATGCCTTAGGACACATCTTAGTATTTTAATAATTTTAATATGGGTCCCCAATATTTACCTTTCTCACATATGTGGTCTCAATATCAATACCCCCTTAGCAAAAATGGGTTCAACAGGCCAGAACCCTTCATGGAATCAGAATTGGTGTAGGCCCTCTCCTATAGTGAAATTTATCGAATCTAACCCTCAACAAAAAAATTAATTTCCCTCTAATGTACCTCCTAACAACCCTGCCCTTCGACCCCAGCTTCCTATCTAGCCCAATCTAAATCCTAATAATAAATGGGTCCAACAAACAGATACCCTTAACCTTCCATCTTATAGCATATCTACTACAGGACTCAATGAGATAAACTTATGATCTGGGCAGGTTGTAAATGCTCCCAATTCAGTTATTATCATAGAACAAATTGACAGTGAAGTTATAGAACTAGAATAGAGGACATTTGGGGATAAACTAGATCAAAACATGACAAACCAAACATCTCCCCAACCTGTTCTTAACAAGGGTTGTCCAATCACCCCACCATCTCTTGAAAGATTAACCCTGAATAAACAAAACCCTAAAGGTGAGTTTGATTTCTTAGGAGAATTGAAAAATATTTTTGTCAAAGTACCCCTATTACAGGCTATGAGGTATGTACCTATATATGCAAAAACTCTCAAAGATTACTGCTCTAAGAAACCTTGAAAGAAACCATGGGATGTGCTAGCCATTCATGTGATGGGTAGATTATCCGACATCATGCTAGGAAATACCATGCCTGTAAAATATGGAAACCTAGGAAACCCAATTCTAATAGTACAAATAAATGGGGTAGAAATCCCATATGTACTAGTGGATTTGGGTGCTGCCATCAATATTATTACCTCTGAAACAATGAATACATTAGGTCTCGGAAATGTTAAGCCAACTCCTACTATCTTGAAACTAGCATATAGGTCTACAATTAAATCAATAAGGAAATTGGAAGATGGGACTATTTCGGTGGATTCATGGCACTACCCTATGGACCTCTTTATATTACAGACATGATCCTTAGTTGGTGGTCACCGATTGATCTTAGGAAGACCTTGGCTCTCAACCACAGACGCTTACATAGGGTTCTAATTTAGGAATATGATTATATCAAATGGGACGGTTTCAAAGAATTTTACTCTCTACCCTCCTACAGAACCCAACCCATCTAAAAAATTATCAACCATTCAGAAACCTCTACCAATAGAAGAGCTTGAACTTGAAAATGAAGAAGTTAGACCAATCCTCACTATTGGGTAGGCCCTTCAACTCAAAACAGAAACCGAGGATAGTGCCATTAACACTTTTATTAAAGATCTCAATTCTATTTCCAATTCAACTCAACAACTTTTAGAGTCTGCTATGAGTTGTGAGACACAAGAAAACCTCGAACCAGAATATGAAATTGAGTACATTCTTGTAACCTCATCCCATGATAGTATTACGATTGAAACTAAACCAGGGAAAACACTCAATTTTGACCCCAATCTATCTGTATCCTAGAAAAATCAGCTTTTAAAAGTCCTTCAAGACCATCAGAAAGCTTTTTCTTGGGATTATACCGATATGAAGGGGATCCTTGCTAACTTATGTACTCATCATATTTATATTAAGGAATATTTCCGCCCCATGAGACAACCCCAACGAAGAATGAATTATGCTCTAAAGAACATTGTTAAAGAATAATTACAAAAATTATTTGATGTAGGTTTCATTTACCCCATCTTAGATAGCCAATGGGTATCTCCGCTAGTCATTGTTCCTAAAAGGAATGGTAAATGGAAGATCCGCGTAGATTACAGGGAGTTAAAAAAGGCAACTAAAAAAGACCATTTCCCTTTGTCATTCATTAACCAAGTCCTAGACACCTTGGCTGGAAAAAATTTATGTTCCTTCCTAGACGGATTTAGTGGGTATAAACAGATCCAGATAGCCCCAGAAGACCAGAATAAAACAACTTTTAGATATGCATGGGGGAACTTTGCATACAAGGTCCTCCCATTTGGCCTATGCAATGCTCTTGCAACCTTCCAAAGGGCAATTCTGGGAATTTTTTCTGATTTAGTTGATCACAGTGTTGAAATCTATATGGATGATTTCACTCCATATGGAAACTCATTTGAAGAGGGATTGGAAATTCTAGAGAAAGTACTCAAAATATGTAAGCAGACCCATGTATCTCTGAGTACAGTCAAATTCCATATGATGAGGGAAGAAGGAATAGTACTGGTACATTTGCTCTCAGTTGCTGGAGTTCAAGTTGATTAAGCCAAAGTAGAGATAATATTACACTTCCTGGTACCCAAGAAATCCACACAAGTATGTAGCTTTATTGGTTGTGCTGGTTATTATAGATGCTTTATAGAAAATTTTGCTAAAATAACACATCCACTTTTTCAATTTCAAATTTTGTCATTTCTTTTGATATAATTTTCAAATATTTTTGTTTTTTATTTCTTTTTGTTTAAATTTTTTATTTTTATGAGTTAATTTTGTTTTTTTTTTACATTTTTATTGGTTTTTTTTATTGCTTTTATATATTTTTTTTAATCTAAGTTTTGTGTTTTATTACCAACATGAAAATCACCTTGCATCAATACGTTTCAAAATTAGCATGAAAATCACTAACATTTTAAAACAAATATTCATACTTCATAAATAAAAATATTAGAGTGTCAAAAATGTGCTCAAGAAAAGAAAAGGTGATTCTGCATCACCACTTTTCAAAATCGGGTGCTTTTTATGCTACCAAAAAAAAATAGGTAACAGTACAGTTACCTATCTCATCGGTAACAGTGTTTTATAATTAATTAATAATAAAACTAGTTTAGATCCATCTTAACTTCTGATTTACAAACAATCAAATCTCTTAGATTCAAATCTCTTTTAGAGTGAAATGAGATTTGATCCCAATTTGTGCTTGGTAGATCGGGAGTTAACATCGATCTAGGTTGGTTATCCTCAATTTTCTTTTAATTCCCATTCCTCATTTAATTAATTAATCAATTATTTAAATATGTTAATTTGTCCCTTTCTTTTAACACCTAACTATTCACTGTTAATATGGTCCTCAAGTTCAAATCTCTTTTAGAGTGGAATAAGATTTGATCCGTGTTTGATAGATCCACGGTTAACATGGATCTAGGTTTGTTATCCGCAATTTTCTTTTTATTCTCATCTCTCCTTTAATTATTTAATCAATTATTTAAATATGTTGACTTATCCTTTTTTTTAATAGATATATATTTTTTTTTAAATGTGGTTGTCAATTTCCTCTTAACCCCTTTTTTATTCTAATTTATTTTATTCTTTAATGGCTATATTAATATTGGTTTATTATTCTCTAACAATATTTTATTATTTTATTATCTATCTTTAACAACTAATTAGGAAATTGTCTTCTAAAAAAAAAAAAAAATTGACAAACTCATTTATGATCATTCAATTTTCAAATAGTAGAATATAGGTGGAGTGTCCACTCTAAATACATTTATAATCATTCAATTATCAAATCCTAAAACATAAGTGGAATGTCCAATTTTAATAATAATTTCTTACTATATAATATAATATTTATTAAATACTTTATTTAATTATCTATATATATATAATATTAATTTTTATTATTATTATAACCCGAACTAACTAATAAGTGTCTACTTATGTACCTTCCACATATAACTACCATCATAATCCCTAAATGCCTATATATTCCTTAAGTCAACACCAACGGTCAAAGAAACCTGAACCTTCGATATACCTTTATTTCCACATATAACCACCATTATAATCCCTAAAATCCTTTGTATTCCTTAGTCAACACCAACGGTCAAAGAAACCTGAACCTTCGATATACCTTTATTTACATGAAACTTGCAAATTAAACCACCTCTCAAAAACTAAACTCGATTACATTATTATTTTATAATTTCTAAACTATTTTTTATTCATAAATAAAAATCTTACCTTAATAAAAATTAAAGATAAATAAATAATTTTCTCCGTAAGTTGTATAATGATATTATTTGTAATCACATATTCAAGAAAATCGTAAGTTGTGATTGTGGAATCATATTATTTGGTTCAATTTTAAACGATGGTTCCATTTCCTCTTCTTTTTAACTTTTAAGTTATAACATAATATTTGTTTATAATTTAATAATATTTTATTTTTTATTAAATTATAAACAAAATAATAATGGTTTAGTTTATATTTTAATATTTATTCGTGATGTAAAATAATAATTGTTTTGTTTACAATTTTTTGTTTTTGTTTTTAATTTTATTTTTATCAACATGTCGAGATACATGATACATCATGGATTCAAAAATAGAAATAATCAGTGATAAGTACCATAACAACATGCTTCATCATCATTTAATCAAGATTCACAGACTAATTGTGATACAATTTAATTAACTAATAATTTTTTTTTCATTTGGAGAATACAATTTCAAATAAGATTGTGATTTTTTTATTATTTAAAATGGTTTTTTAATAGATAAATAAATTTAATACCTTGAGAATTTACTAAGATATTTAGATTCTACCAATTAAACAATTCTAAGTAAAATTTTTGAAATATCTCTATGAGTGGACTCTCCACCAACTTTATGATTTGCGCATTGTCCACCAAAAACATTGAGTATGATTTAAAATTTTTCAGACACAAATTTTTTAACGATTAAAATTTTTAGGTGTAATGCTAGAAATATTGTATGTCAACATTTTTTTAATATTTTATTTTTATTTTATTTTATAAATTTTTTAAAACTAAATGTAAATGAGAAAGAAAAAGAGAAGAAATCTAGTGATATAAAATAATGATTTTGTAACCATATTTAAATTCAATTAAAAATCACATAAAAAAAACTTATAATAAACATACCGTACACCAAGTTTCACCCCATTTTACCATGGATATTATTATCTTATAAATAGACCTTGTAAGACCAATATCATGAATTATCAATACCACATCTCCAAAAAACCAACTCATTTCAAAATCATAATATTTTTTAAATATTTTATTTTATTTTTAACATTTTTTAAATTAGATATAAAAAATAAAATAATAGTTGTTTAAGTATGAAGGGTTTGGCAATGCATTGTATTAGATATTATTTTTGGGATTCAACTACTTTAGGTAAGTCATTCATTTATTACCAATTCGATGAGATTCCATAACCATATTGGTTATTATATAAATTAATGATTCGATAACCATATTTAAATTTCATTAATAAGCACTTTTAAATTTAATACTTTCAATAAACTAACAATATAATAAGATTCATATAGATGGATACTTCTATTTTAGCATGGATATTGTTAACTTGTAAATAGGTTTTGTTACAATACCATGTCCCAATACCATGGTTTATCAATACCACATGTCTAAACATCATAGACTCTTCTATAAATCAAAATATTTTATGTTTATTTTATTTTACAATTTTTATAAATTAAATTTAAACCAGAAAAAAGACAAATATTTTGATCAAATTACATAAAACTAAAAATAAAATAAAATAATGATAATGATAATGATAATAATAAAACCAATATAAATTCTTCTTAACTCAAGATCTACAAATATAATGAAAAATTAATCTCTCATAATAAATGTAAAGTTTAAATAAATCTAAACTAAAATTTTAAACCAATTTTCCTTGTGAATAAAAGTCTTACCTTCCTTTCTTAAACATTAAATATTTTTTAATCACATCTAATAAATGAAAATCATAAATTGTGAGAAATCATATCTTCCTTTAACAAACATTAATTATTTGTTCACCATCTTCAAGAAGATCACATCTCCAAATAAACTAAAATCATAAATTTCTAAATCCGTCTTATTTTTTCACTTTCGAACAATTGTTTGATCTCCTCATAATATAGTTAGTCTGAATTCGACAGACCCAAAAGGGAAAATCATCGTTGGTTGTCTTACATTTCTGTGGCGAGAATCTACTCCTTTGCCTTTGATAAGTAAGAGTGACATTTAAACCCTATAATCTGCCGATTTCCTCCTTTTAAAATTATATTTAAACCCTAAAATCAGATTTCTGTCATTGTTTAAGGGTTAGAGTTTTGTGTGATGGCTCTGATGGACGGAAGCTCAAGGTCTGGGTTACCAGAAGAATTGAAAGAGGAGATATTGAAGAGGTTGCCACTTGAATGTCTCTGTAGATGTCGCAGTGTTTGCCAAGAATGGAATACCCTATTTACTTCAAGCAGATTCATAGCTACCTTATGGGCCAAATTCCCTTTAAATAACCAGCCATGCTTGGTTTTGTGTGGCTTGAATAGGGTAGATCGTCAAAATCGATGTTGGACATACTGTTTTTCCACAAGGATGTGGAAGTCTTCCTTCTGCCTTTCGTTTTTAGAAGGGATGCGTTCTGACGCTTATTGCCATGGATCGACTACAGCCCGCAGGTCTACTGCTGGTCGAAATTTGGGTTCGAGAAAACCCAATTGTCTGCAATCCTGTCACAAGAAGGTCGTTAACACTTCCCTCATCGCCATCCATGAGGTTGGTTGTCACGAAAGGCATCTTGGCAGGGGATTTTGACGGTAATCAACAGAATTACAAAGTGGTTGTTGTCAGCGAGGATTTTAATTAAAGGGATAAACAAGTAGTGGGAGTGCATCACGTTCATTGGAAAAATGTTGAAATCTATGATTCGTCCAAGAAATCTTGGAGCGTGGCAAAGCGCATTCCTAAGAATGTTTCCATAACAGGTGCTTTCGTACAGGGGCTTAGGATGGTTTTCAGTAAAGAATATTTATATTGTAACGCCACCTGCTACTCTGGAAAGCATGACTTTTTGGGGAATCGAGGTATTGTTGGTGTGAGCCTGCAAAACGAGAGTTTCATCTGTGCTCCGTTACTAGGATTGGCTAATGACAATATGTGCCATCACCTGGTTGCTTGTAGATCTAGGGTTTTGTTGGCAAGGTGCATATTGGAAGGTAACGAGAAGAATATTTTAAAGGAGGTACATATCTTGGGGCTTGTGAAGGTGAAGGTTGACTTGGACATCTCTGCATCGTGGATGGAGATTGCAAGGATGCCTCAATCAATGTGTGATGAAGTAATGAGGATTTGGCCTAAGGGGAGGTATTTTCAGTTTGTAGGTGTAGGGGATTATCTATGCTTCAGAGGCTGTAAAAGTATGAAAGTCGCTGTTTATAGTTTAACCGAAAATTCATGGAGTTGGCTTCCCTGTTGTCACAGCCGTGTGTCTGATGTTACATGGATTTATTCCTTTGAACCAAGACCTGATATGAAAGTCATTTGAATGGTAAGTGTATACATTCCTTCCTCTCCAACTTACAATATGAAACATAATCCATTGCAATAAAATGACTGTTATTGTTTTGATTTTCCTATATTATGTATTTCTTGAACTTATTTTACAAAATTATAGTGTTCTGTTGAACTAGGTTTAAACTTTAAAATATGAAACGTTAGATTCAGTCGAAGAATTCAGCTTTAAATTGGATTTTACTTAATTTCAGTGATGTTCTGTTATTGAAATTAGTTCCTTTGTTTCAGGTCATGATATCCCTAATATCCCTAAGATCTATTGCTAAGATAGCTATCTAGGTATGTGGAATCAATAAAATAATATTTTAAATGTTTTTAGGGATTTATCAGTGAAATTGTTCAATATGTTCACCTGCATTTTGACCGATGTGTTATCATGCAGGTTTTGCCTATTTTGTTGTCGGATTCAATGATTGCGGTCGACGTAGTCAGAATCGGTAAACAAAAAATTGAAATGGGCTTTTTTAGCTTTTGAGATTGGTCAGTCACCAGACTTTCTTGGATGTCTTATCAATGTACGTGTAGCCGATGTCTGAACTGAAACATTTTTTTTGTTTGGAAAAATGCTATTTGTGGAAGCAAATCCTTTGCATTCGCAGCCATCCAATATCTTGATGGAAAAATTGGTTTATTTAATTGTTAAATTGAAAATTTCAAAATCTGCATATTATTGAAGATGTTTATTTAATTTCTAAAATCACTAGTTTTATAAATAAATTCGATAAATATATATATTATTATATGTGACGAGAGATATATGTGATGCATAGACTATTGTATTTGTATGTAACCTCAGATTTCATATTCCACACCGTCAGTTCAATGGTTAGATTAAATGGATCAGAGGAAAAAGCATTAACATATCACCTGAACTTTAGTTGAATGCGTTGGGGAGGGTGTGTCAATTTAAGGAGCTCACAATTCCTTGTACCAAAGTCTCGATTGATTCATTTGCCATTGTAACTTCAGGGAAGAGCCGCAGAGTTTAATTTTTGAGAAGAGTTTCTCTTACCCAAATGCTATTCATATAGACCACCAT